>JAYKKM010000448.1:652500-762500 GCA_035772405.1 Chrysogorgia sp. JL179-B06
AAATGCGATAAAGACCGTCTCATCAACTTGTACGCAAAGCTTTCTCCCGAACTGTCAAAAGCTCTACTTTGACTAATTGACTTGCATTCGGTTAATCGGTTGTCTTTTAAAACTGTTAAGTTAGTGTTATATTATGCTCAACGTGCATAAACTTTAGCCTATAGGCTATAGTATATTCTGACTATACGTTATTGACATTTGACCAGGAACAAAATTATTTTCTAACAGTCTCTCTTCAGTCTCTTCGTTCTTGTAAAACCCTATAAATTTCTAAACAAATTGTAAATCTTGATACAAAAAATGTTGTTTTCTAACCATGGGAATTCTGTAAAATCTTTCCCCAGAACGCAGGAAATGGCATTTCAGAGACTCTAGATTTCAAAAATTTCGGGGGTGCATGCCCCAGAACCCCCCTAGAAAGCGAACAACTCACGCCTTCGGCGCTCGCTTCTCGCGCCTTCGGCGCTCGCTTACGTCAGATTTGCAACTGGATTTGACATCTCTGGGGGCGCCAATTTAGCACTGGCCAGTGGCCCCCCTTGAAATATTTGAGCCACCACGCCACTGGTCCTTAGAGTTATAGTACTTCAAAAGATATTGTGGTCGGAACATTTCACTTTTGGCATGTCGTCATGGCAACCGACATTTAAAATTATTATAACATCAACCCAAGTCAGTTTTAGGGTTAGGATTTGGATTCGCGATTAGGATTAGGGTTAGCGATTATTTGAATTTCGGTTTGTTGATATATCGAGAAAGCGCCAATCAGACATCACAAAATCACTCTTTGAAGGGCTTTCGCTCGAAATTGAATAGTCCTTACATAAGATATACCAATATTCAATAAATTATGTGCTTTATTATAATATTGCAGAATAACAAATGTTAATACAAATTTTGAATGGCAGATTTTATACTTTTATTTAAATTATCCATCACCATTGTTTCACTCGGTCACTTTGCAACCTCATCCACAATGGAATAATTGCAATACTTGATAATTAGCTATATAGTGAGCACCAGTACTGGTGGTAAGGATGTAAAAAAGTACAGATTATAGCTGTGTTTATACTTTATACTGCCAGTCTATAGGACTAACCAGGACCAACCTGGCTGGATGCCACCTTGGGCCTGGCTTACATTTTACTCACTTTAATAGTGTAAACATACACCATACTGGCTATAACAATCAGCATTTATGCTCATCTGATATTATGGCATATGCCCTTCTGGCCAATGGCTTAGTGTGTCTGTTTAAATTCACCTTTGTCCTGGATAGTAGGCCTGGACAGTGCCAGTCCTAGGCTTTCAATGTATATTTTTACACAGCTTTTGAAGGATAAATACTGTATGATGTATAATTAGGTTAACACTGACTGTGTCAGGGGAACATGTTAGGATTAAACAAGTGGTATCTGCACCCCACTGACAAGAAGCAGCTGAAAGGAATTTCATCCTGAATTAATATATATATATATTGGTGAAATAATTAGATTAAGCAATATTGTTCTTTGTTGTATATTATGGGCTTTTGTCATTTCAATTTTTGAAATTGTGTTACCGGTACTTGAATATCATTGAAATACTGGTACATGAATGTGCATAATTATATAATATTAATAAAAGTTAAGAAACAGAATTCTTCTAAAAGAATAAAAGGTTTATCAGACTTATCAATTTGGTCTAGGATAAATTTAGGTATGGAATCTTTTGGTTTCTGCTACTAACAATTAGACAAGGAACATGCAGATTACATTATTACAGTAGGGTACATGTATGTAAAAGGTTATGCAGTCTCGTGAATACAATTGTACTTTGAGTAAAATTATGAGTATGCCACTGTTACGGTACTGTAAACATGCATGTTGAAATTTGTTATTAAAAGTATAACTGACATAATTAACTTTAATTATGTAATATATAATTAATAAAATTATTATTTAAATTAATAATTATTAAAATTAATTATTAATTTCAATAATCAATAGTTACACAATTGGTTTCCAACCCTGCCTGCGAGACAATTGTGTCGGCAGACTTTCCCACTTGGGTTCTGTTCAGTACACTACCCACAAATTGCACCCAAAAAATAAGCAGTTTGAAAATCTGTTCAGTTTGGCAAGCCTCAAACAGTAAGCGGGCGAGGGGTTGTTGCGTACACGGATTTCTAGTTATTGTATAAAACAAATAGATTCCATTTTGCCGTTGTCTGTTCAGTTACAGATGCACAGAGGATGTCAGAACGTGGTAAGAACATCAGTGACCCACTCGACTATCGTCTCGTGGGCCACTTTTTTGTTCTTACCACGTTCTGACGTCATCTGTGCATCTATAACTGAACAGACAACGGCAAAATGGAATCTATTTGTTAAATATATTATATATTATATATATATATTATATATATATTATATATATATATATTAGAGTGCTTAATAATAGAGTGCTGCGTAGACAGTGTTTTGAATATATAGTGAATGAATATTAAGAATTTAGTGACGAGATACTGACGTTTCGAGCGGAGCCCTTCATCAGAGTAAGACGAGATGAAATGAAATAAATAGGGCTTATATATATATATATGCCAAAAGGGTGTCACAAGTAGAAAGTAGCCGATCAAATGCACGGGAGATAAACAAACTAATAATTAATGAGATGGGAAACGTTAGATCATTTGCTATTTTTACAGTCGATCAGCAAGCAGACTGAGGGGGAAGTCTCCAACCGAAGGCGATTTTTCTTCCCTTGATCTTTTCGTAAGACAATGCCGCCACGACATTGATAAATTGCACCCTCCGCGCAGAAAACAAGTTCATAACCTTAACACAGAAGAGCTTCTAGCTTTGAATTCATTACGATGCCGAAATGACGTCATAAAATCTGGAGAGCGGACTTGTATCGACAAGAGGCTCTTCGTCAACTCAGCGACACCATCTTTTATACTAAGTTGAATTCCGATCCCACTCAATCTCACCAAAAATCCGTCAAAACTACCATCAAGAATTTCATCCAAGCCGGCGAATTGCCTGCCTCTGCATCTAACTTTATATTAACAACCCCCAGAACGCCTGTCATATATTTCCTACCTAAAATTCATAAACCTAACAATCCTGGCAGGCCGATTGTTTCCGCTTGTAGTTGCCCCACCGAGCTCATTTCCAGTTTTCTAGACAACGTTATGTATCCTTTGGTTAAGAAGTTGCCTTCTTATATCAAACTTGCAAATTTTCGACCAGTTACGTATCAGTAGTTCCGATAAATTTATTTTCGCGATGGACGTCAAGTCCTTATACACCGTCATTCCCCATTGTGATGGCCTTGAAGCTCTGAAGTTTTTCTTTGATCAGCACACTAATTTAGAACCCTCCACAACCACGTTACTCCGATTAGCAGAACTAGTGCTTACCCTTAACAATTTTTCGTTTGATGGTGAACATTATCAACAAATAAGTGGTGTTGCGATGGGTACCAAAATGGTCCTAGCTATATGCTAACTTATTTGTTGGTTATGTTGAAAAACAGATCTTTGAACAATACACGGGTCCCTTGCCTGATTTCTTCGGCAGATTTATCGATGACTGTTTAGGAACGGCGTCGTGTTCACGTGTCCTTTTAGAGCGGTTCATCAACTTTGTTGATGATTTTCATCCTGCTCTGAAGGTCACGTGGGAAATCAGCGAGACCTGTGTGTCGTTCCTTGATATTTTAATTTCGATTAATGGTGATTCGCTGAAAACGTCGGTCTCGTACAAGCCTACTGACTCCCATAGTTATCTTCTATTTTCATCCTCTCATCCCAACCACACTAAGCAATCCATCCCTTACTCTCAATTCTTGCGTCTTCGCCGCTTATGTAGCGACGACCAAGATTTTCAAGCCAAATCGGTGGAAATGAGATCTTTTTTTGTCCACGCCGTTCAGAAAGCTTTTCTCGTCCCCCATTTAGACGCCCTTGAACCATCTTTGGAACAAGTTTCAAACAATAAAATTCCTGTAGTTCTAACATTTCATCCATTCAATTTTAAAAATATTAAAAATATTATTAATCGGAATTTTCACATTTTACAAAATGATCCTGAGACGTCAGCCATTTTCACCGATAACCCTTTGGTATCTTTTCGCCGTAATAAAAACATTCGTGACTCCTTAGTACATAGTGCCCTTAAACAAAATACCTCGGCACCAGCGGGAACATTTTCTTGCGGCCGTTCCCGCTGTAACACATGCCCTTTTCTCAACCCCACTACAGTTATTACTGCCCCCAAATTCGACCATACAATCCGTCATGCTTTTTCATGCACGTCCACCAACATCATTTATTGCATTTCTTGCGATAAATGCCCTAAAATCTACATCGGTGAAACTGGGCGACGCCTTTCAGACAGATTTGCTGAACATCTTCGTTCCGTGAGGATCAATGACGGCCCGCCATTTCAACAGCTCCAACCATTTGGTTTCGGACATGAAAGTCTGCGCCATCCTTCCCATCTCAGGTGGTAACGCTAACCGCAAACGGCAAGAGAAGCGTCTCATTTTTAAACTTGGCACCACACATCCTCTTGGTCTTAACGAACGTTTTTATTTTATTTAATTTCCTACAAGTTTTTGGTTATTTTAGTTTGCTTGGAACCTTTATTAGTATTATTATTTTATTATTCGCGTATGCACTTTCATTCCTTTTCAAGTTTTTGTTTCTTATGCTTTTAATAGTCAGGCTAATGATAACTTTTAATAATCTTTAATAGTCAGGCTTGGAGAGATCAGTAACGTAAAGAGAAGTTGTAAGCAGAACGAGGAGTATTACGAGCACATAGTTTATACCAGTTTCTTCTTTACAGCTCAATATTATTTGAGCAACACTCGTGAACGAACTACGTGTTGTCGCGTTTTTCTTTCTCGGCTACCCAACGAGTAGCCTTGTCCTTAATGTTTTCGCTCTTGTGTAGTACATTTAGTAAAATATTATTGATTGATTTGATAGATGCATGGTGTCACAAGTCAATCCTCATGTCGAGTGAAAGACTTTTAAATGTGAAAGTAAATAAAGCACAATTAAAGAATCAGTGCTGTTTAAAGAATCAATGAATTTAATATTTAGAGTGGAGATTAGAATGTATATACCCAGCTAACACATAACGTTGTGACAACATTGTGGGAAGGTTGTAGTTTGGTTAGGTCGGAACGACATCATAACCCAACGTAGTCTGAACCTGTTGATATAACGTTGTCAGAATGTTGTGTGAACGCGTTGACATAACGTCGTCAGACGTTGTATCGACGTCACAAACCAACGTTATATTCAGGTGCTGACAACACGTAGCTAACTGAACAAATAATTAACCTTGTCACAACATTGCTTTACACAACATATATTACGACGAAACTGAACGTAGAATCAAAGTACGTCGTCGTCGCTTTATTGACGTTGTAGTAACGTCAGGAATAGACTTCAATTCGGCGTTGAATTTTGGTCGTTTTACCGTTATCATATTATTGTTCGACCAATTAAACCGCAACATCGAATCGACTATATAGAGCACTTGTCTGGTAGTAAAGGATGTAAAAAAGTACAGACTATAGCTGTGTTTATACTGCAAATCTATAGGACTAACCTGGCCAGCTGCCACCTGGGCTGTCTTACTGAACATGCACCATACTGGCTGTCTATATATGGACTATAACAATCTGTCAATCAGCATTTATGCTCATCTGATATTGGCATGCTCTGTGTCAGGGGAACAATGTTAGGGATTAAACCAGTGGTATATAACCTCATTGACAACAAGCAGCTGAAGAGAATTTTATTCTGAATCAATGATATATTGGTGAATAACAGAATAAAAGGTTTATCAAGCTTATCAATACTCAGGCAACACTCTTGGTCTTGGATAAATTTAGGTATTGAATCTTTTGGTATCTGTTTATACTGACAATTAGACAATAAGGAAAATGCAGGTTACAGTACATGTTACAGTATGGTACATGTATGTACATACTTGTATGTGCAATACCAGTACTATATTGTAATATCTCAAACTCATTAAGAATTTATGAGTAGAAAACAGTAGGAAATCAGTACCAAGACGGACAACTGGATACCTGGTCTTAATTAGCATAGGATTTTGACAATTTCCACCTCAAATTTCTCTTAAAATACTGATTCGTTCGAGATGTAATATCAAACACTCGAAAGAGTGTTCTATCCTCTATATCCAGTCACCTCGAATTTGGTTAAAAAACTCAGCTATCGCCTCGTTTTTCAACCTACTCGGGGACTGGATATCGGATGAAACACTCTTTCTCATGTTTGATCTATTACATCATTCATACATGTAGGTTATCCAGTCTCATGAATACAACTGTATATACTTTGAATAAAATTATGAGTAACCACTGTTAAACATGTATGTTGATTATTTATTATGAAAACCATAAAGACTAATTTATGAAATTATTATATAATTAATAAAATTAATTTCAATAATCAAGAGTTACACAATTGGTTTCTAACCCTGTCTGCGAGACAAATTAGTGTAGGCAGACTTTCCCACTCATGTTTTGTTCAGTGCACTACCCACAAATTGTACCCCAAAAATAAGCAGTTTGAAAACCTGTTCAAATTGACAAATGAATTATTTACTTATTTTTATGTAAAAACTGAGCACTATACACTATTATAAAATAAGTCGTGTCTTACGCACGCTGTGATTGGTCAGTTACCGTGTTTATATCAGGCTTTAGTAGAAACTGACCATGGTCTATTACAAATGCTGCGTTCTGATTGGCTACTCAACCGTTGTCTATTCGTGATAGACAACGTTTGAGAAACGCGCTCAAAACAATGGCAGAAAACTGTCGTTTTGGGGAGGTTTCGCATGAGTTTTTGGATAATTTTTTTGAGAATGCATGATTTGTAATAGTCCACTAATTTGTTTCTACTAAAACAATTAGACAACTCGTCCTCGTTGTCTATGAGCGAATATAGTCAACTCAGGCTTCGCCTTCGTTGACTATTCGCTCATAGACCACTCGGACTCGTTGTCTAATTGTTAATTATAAAATAAGTCATGTCTTACGCACGCTGTGATTGGTCAGTTACCGTGTTTATATCAGGCTTTAGTATAAATTGACAAGTTTATATCACAAATCCTCAATTTTGATTGGCTATCGCAGGAGTTACTATCCGCTGATATAAACCTCTGGGGAAAAAGTCGCCTGATTTCGAAAGAATATTTACTTTTTTTCCATGAAAAATGCGAAATAAAAGTTATTTCTTGGGTTAGAAAGTTGTAAATTTATACTAAAACAATTAGACAACTCGCCCTTGTTTTCTATGAGCGATAGTCTAGCTACGCCTCGTTGACTATCTGCTCATAGAAAACGCGGGCTCGTTGTCTAATTGTTAAATATAACATGGATGGATTACGCCATCGTGATACGCCATCAATTAGCCATGATACGCCATCAATTAGCCATCGTACGCCATCAATTAGCCATCATACGCCACCAATTAGCCATCATACGCCATCAATTAGACATCACGGCGCCATCATACGCAGTAAGGAAAATTTACGTGTTGATAAAAAAGATATTTGTACATTTTATTTGCTTTCTACGGGTTATTTTATAAAAGAAATAGAAAACATTTTTATCCGTGTTCCCATACGTTATATAAACACTCGTGGAAGTTTGGGAGAACTCGAAATTATATAACTGTATGTAAACACGGAAAATGTTTTCTATAGTAAGCGGGCGAGGGGGTTGTTGCGTACACGTATTTCCAGTAATATAGTTTCGAATTGTTCTATCACTACACCACGGCGCTCATATAAGTATATATAAACGACCTGACTACTATATAGCAAAGTGAAAAGGTGGTGGATTTTTAGTAACGATATAGGCAGAAGGGGCTCCGCTCGAAACGTCAGTATTTCGTCACTAAAAATCTTGGCAGTTTACCAACTTTTCACTTTTACTATATATCCAAAACACTGCCCACGCAGCACTCTACTTTTTGACTACTATACAGTTCAGTTCACGCGATCGGTGAACTGTGGGTACTACATGCAATACTACATCTAGTGTTTACCCGATGTGAACCAATATACGAACTACGCAATCGGGTCTTCTTTCGACCTTTGTCCGACCGCAGTCGGCTTGCGTGAATGCGCCTGCACGCCATAGTGGGAAGACAAGCTGGAGGTTGATGATGACGAAGAGATCCCCTTTATAGGTACCCTGCTGTAGAGGTTGAGG
The DNA here is from genome assembly GCA_035772405.1 of Chrysogorgia sp. JL179-B06. NCBI lineage: Eukaryota > Metazoa > Cnidaria > Anthozoa > Scleralcyonacea > Chrysogorgiidae > Chrysogorgia > Chrysogorgia sp. JL179-B06. Next base: position 660,757 of record JAYKKM010000448.1, read on the forward strand.
ATTTCAACCATGCAAACTGCTCCGTGGAAATGGAAGAAGATGGCGAACGGGTAGACGATGTGCGAAATATAAAACCAGACTTTTCTGCCATAGAACGTCTGCACTAGGCCGACTACCTTGTCGGACTTCTTCACTTCGAACGTGTACATGGCCCAAAAGCAGAGGTTGAGCATGAACAGAAAGGAGACGACCTGGCGAATGTTCGATGCCGAATTCAAAACAGCGGCGGTTTTATCCGAGTGCAGGTTCCTCTCCAACGCTTTGTGCACGAAGTGGGTGAAGGCGACTGAACAAGCCAACTCTAATACGTTGGTGAAGATGAGGAAAAGCGCGATGCTCGTTGACTCTCCCACTTCGCAGAAACTCGCAATGATGATAAACATGTCGAGGAAGAACACGCCGACGAGTGCGCCAGCTAACAAGTAGAAGTCGACCTTGCTGTGGATTTCGCCTTCCGCTTGCTTGTCGAGCTGCCACGTACCGAAAACGCTTGCCACGAGAACGGAAAAGAAGAAGAAAAACTGAAAGGCGATGTAAATTAAGTTGTCTTCTACACTTGTGTCCGTGAACATGATGTTGATTATTATGGCGGCAAACGCCGGAACGTACACGAGACCGAAGATGAAGCCGAAACGCCACAGCGTGCCCACCTCTTGGATATTGTCATTTTGTACCTCTTCCCAGTCGGTATCCTCGTGCGAGGCGACGGCCGAGCTCATCGACTCACCGCGATCACTTCCTGCTCCATCGACTTCATGAACACTCGCTGTCGTCTCTTCGGGTACTTCACATCGCAGAGATAACCACACGTTCAGCAATAAACCGGCTGATATCAAACAGTACTCCATGGTGAACGTGTATAAATACGGCTCCATGGTCTTGGCTGTCGATTTCAAATCTGCTGCCCTCTTCTGGCACGCCGTTTCATTGGTCGTCTGATTGCGAATGTCGACGCCCCACCGGCGAGCCATGAAAATGTTCAGTTCCGTGGTGTTGTCTTGGTGCGGGCTTTCGTCTTCTCGGAGTTCCTCAGCTGAATCGTGAACGAACGTCACGATCCACGTACCCAGGTTGACGGCGATGAGGTGCATGGTGAGCACATGACTGAAAAACAGGATTTTATTGGAGCGACTCGAAAGTTTGTAGAAAAAGTATAGTTGAGTGTATGTAAACATGGTGCGTACGGCGTAATAGAACGGCATGGTCGCATCTCCGAGCGGACAAACGTACCCGGGAAGAAATTCCAGAAACTCGACCATGGTCATGAAGGAACTGCCGAGACCGAAGAATATGATGCCGACCAAAAGCCGCGTGGGGATGAGCTGCTTTGCGGGTTCTTCGTGTTTCGCCAACCATCGCGTAATGCATTTAGGAATGAATTTTGAAAAGATGAGAATAGCCATCCACAGTATGGCCAAGAGCAACATAGCCGTGAGATAGCGATACACTGATTTTTCACTGACGTGAAGCGCTGTTTGGTCTGTGTCCACCTTTCCGGCCACCAGAAACACAACCCCAAGCAGGAAGACGATGGCCATGTACACCAAGCTACCGAATTTTTGCGTACTTATTCGACAACAACAAATCGAATTTGCTTCCGTCTGTGATCGAGTTGTTTCACTGTTGTGTTCGGTGGTATTTTCTGTAGAGTTATCCATATTTCTACCTCTTTCTTCGCGTGAGCCTTCCCGTTACATCAAAGGCTACAGAAATCGAACAGCACTGCTCAACTTCGAAGACGTTCAGGTCGTTCAGCAACCAAACGTTACGGTTTCATTTGTATTGCGAGTCTTTAGTTGGAATCGAAACCGGAAGTGATCACTTTTCAGTTTCTCGTGAAAGCGGCTTCCGGAAATCGGTGTTCAATTTCGCTTGAATACACTATCAAAAATTCTTTGAATACAACTGCCATGCACTTCCAGTGAACCGCATTTAGAAATAAACACAACAACAGCCAATTCCTCGAAACACTCGACCATTATCAATTGAACATCTTCATTAGCTTGATCAGTTTAACCATATTGGCAGAGGTTTAGATCGTATAGCAATAGAAATACCATGGCGAGAATAGCGAGAATCGGCTTATTATGATTTACCTACACTCATGCTAAGTTAACGAAAATGTGTTGACTCGAGCCGGCGGGATTTAAACTCGCACCTTCGATCGGGATTCTGGTCCATATTTGCCGTCTAGCAGTTGAACAACCGGGGGCCAACTGAGGAACAGTGTGCTTATTAATATAATAGTTTTAAGCCTTATCCACACGATACGATGCCATTATGATTGTCATTCTGGAGTGATACAATTGTTTATACAGTACACAATTCTTGTTCAGTAATATGATTCTATAGTAAATGTTTTAATATATACACTGCCGTAGTGAATTGTGGGAGAGCTTAGAGCAGACAGATGATACTTTACCATCGTCAAGCTCACGACTGCAGTGCATATAGACTGCCACATGCATAGGCAATACATATATCATCGAACCAGTGCATCATTGTAACCTTCGCTCTCCATCCGAGAAGGTTCCAGCCTTCCAGGTTCGATTCCCGTTCAGTGCGGCCACAGAATAAAGATTAACTCTGTGGTGCGGCGGTCAGAAATATTTTTCTGAGGATAATGAGCTTGACGATGTCTAAGGTAAATGTATATACGATGTATATACGGTCTTGTGAGTAATATGACAATCGTGCACGAGATATTCTCGTGATTGCTAATTAACGCTTATCCAAGTGAAGAATGTGCAGTGTTTCGATATTAATATTTCAACCAATTCAACTGTACATAAATCGGTAGCTCAAGTGGTAGAGCGGAATTGCAATTTTGAGGTTCATGAAGTACTTTTCATTGCTTAGCAGTGTCGCAGTTCTCGACCAGCTCTCGTCGACCATTCTCGCTTGTATTGCCACAGATGACGCAAGCGAAAGTTAGCCAATACATAATTATTCGCAGAATTTGGATTTGTTCGAACTTGGTTAAAAATAGACAAGTTTTTCGTCATGTGACCTTTAGAACGATGGAACTGCAAGTGATATTTCTGAACGCCAGTAACTTCCTGTTAAAAATATATAAAGGTGCGGCTCTAGATTTTGTAATGTTTGTACAAGGAAAACACTGGTAACTGACACGATTTAGAATAAATTTCTGGTGTACTCAAATGGCCCACAATCTGGTGCCAAGAAACTTAAAGGAGCGCGCAAGTCCCAGCCAGGTTCTGTAACCATAATTGTAAACAAAGAACTAGTCAGCCCAACTCATGTCGAAGTCTACTCTCTAATACCGAGAAGGAACCGTAATTCGAAGAGGCGCAAACACGGCAAAATGTCTGACACTTCTACGAGCGAAGGACCGTGCGACAGAGACTACAGTCGATCAAAACGTAAAGGAACATTGAACTTAGCTAGCATTGAACAAAGCATCACCAGATCGACGGACGAAGTGGGTAACGCTGACGAAAGACAAAGATTACTGGCCGACGTTAATCATGGACCAAATTATAGCCGTCAGAATGAAACAATTCACAAAATTCCGATGCCCCCAGCCATGCAACGATTTCTCCCCGAGATGAATCCGTCGACGAAGCGATACCTGAGCATTGTGTTGCTTTTGTTCGTGCTCGTTTTGGACATCGCGTTCGTCATAAGTTCGCACATAAAGTCGGACAGGAAAGGTATGGAAATCACACCACGTGTAGTCAATTATTACGTTATATCGCTAATCAGTGTATTCATTGTTTGGTTCGTCTTTGACCGTTTGGGGAACCGAAAGTTTGTGAAAGGAGAAAGCGGTTCGCTTATCCCAAGTCACCTCCTCAGTGGCCTAGCGCTGTTTGGCGTCGGCAGTTCGGTTTGTCAAGTCATCACTATTTTAGACTTTCTGAAATGTCAAAGACACGTCAACGAGCTCGATTATAGCTGCCTCGCCTATCCGTTCTTCGAAATGGCATTCATGTTCTTACAGATCTTCGTGTTCTGCACGCTTTCCAAGAACCGCGAACGGAAAATCTTTTTCGGAAATGTCTTCACCATGTTCACCCTGGCGCTGAATTTAACCATATGGGCGAAATACTTTTTCGCTAACGCTGCGAGTGACTCCGAACTTGGAAACGAAACGTGGATATCGCATTATCACTACGGAGTGCTTGATCACGAGTTGTGCTCTGGGAACAGAACGAGTGACATTTCCAGGAAACTGCACTATTTTCAATCCGGCATGAAGCCCTTTATGTACACATTGGCTATGGAGTATACCTTGCTCGCGTCCGCCCTACTGCTTCACGTGTGGCTGGAGATAGCTACGCCGAACTCAGGGGAATATGGCGCTACGAACAAGAATTGGAAGATCTGGCGTGTTGGCTTCATTCTGGGATTGTTTTGTCTGCCTTTGCTCAGCACTATATCTGTCAATGCTGCTGTCGACTTCCATGAGAATAAGACGAAGGTGGTGATCGTGTATTTAGCGCAGCTTTTTCTTTTCATATTGCTATTACTCTGCAGCTGTTTCGGGCTGAAACATGTGAGAACATTCTACGTCACCAAACAAAAGCCGAATCGAATCCGAATCGATATAATTCTATTGTGTATATCCTGGCTCGGCTTTCTGGTGTGCGATGTGTTCACCATTTTCGCTTCTTGTGTAGAAATCGCGACGAATTTCCACATATCGATCTTAGGCCTCGGGATTGAGTCTCTCGTTGAGCTTTTGTCCACCGGAATATTGACCACGTTTCTGGCAACAGCGTATTCACGTCGACTGCCGTCGGCGATTGATGAGAGTTGTTTTAAAGCCGCGAAGAAAATCCGACAGATCGGTTCGTTCTCCCTGATTGTAAGTTTTGGTTTCTGGGCATTGAGATCCTATACGTTCCGTAGCCGTCACACGTTTGACTTCGTCGGTAATGAATATTTCAAAAATCATTCGTGGTTCGTTATCACGCAACTATCTTCTCCCTTTTGCACATTCTTCCATTTTCACTCAGCAGTGTGTTTCACGGAAGTGATTGCCGCTGCTACGGTGTAATTTTTTTAAATTTTGTGTACTATTAAAAGTGTTGTTGATGTACTATTGTAGATCTAAACACACCTAAGCATCGTTATAACGCGTACCCAGGGTCTTGTGTTCGCTCTCCCGCGTACGGAGATAAGACCCTGGGAACGAGGTTGTGCACCAAAAGGTGTTCGCGTTTTCCCCAGTATACAATATCGAAAGTATCCTTTCTCCGAGTGCTGGTTATAGTATAGCAATAGGAAAGTCGCAGGTTTGCTGACATGCACTCGGCATTTAAATATGCACTAAAATTTCCGACACTAAAATATTCCGACAATAAGCTTATATATGTATATATATATATATATATATATATATATAGATAATAATTGGCATTTCACTCGATCAAACTACATGTTGAAAGGATTTATGGTGAAGGAAAATTTCGAGTGTTGGAATACATACATTTTAAGACCAAACCGGGACCAGTTGCGAAAAATGCAACTTCAAGGCCTTCCGGCTGGAATTGAACCCGCGACCCTGCGATGCTAGTGCAGTGCTCTGACCACTGAGCTACGGAAGCCGTTGCCGAGAGCCTAGTCACGAGTTCTGTATATATGGTGGTAATGCCGGGATAAGATTCTGGGTATATTATAGATAATAATTGGCATTTCACTCGATCAAACTACATGTTGAAAGGATTTATGGTGAAGGAAAATTTCGAGTAGGCTCTCGGCAACGGCTTCCGTAGCCTCTCTCCTCCGCAGAGGCTTAGTTATATCATGGATATTTTTATTAGAAAATTAAAAGTAGCGGGAGTCAAATCGGAGGCGCGCAAGGAATGACGGGAAGAGAGAAAGAAAATAAGCCTCTGCCAGATAACGTGTTCAACATGGCGACCAAATTCAGTGATGGACTGGGTCAGACTCGAGGGATACATTAATATCCAAGATAACAAACAAATAATTAATATCCAAAATGATAAACATTAATATCCAAGATAATAACAAGTGCCACGACAAGTAACACACTGGTAACAATTTATAATGGCCGTTCCAATGAGTTTTCAAATTCAGAAATCAGCGAGCTCTCTTAACTAGACGTTCACATTGACTAGCATTCGGTAGTTTGCAGGTTAATATAACAACAACTTTATAAGACAGCTTGCACAGCAAAAATAAAAAACAATTGGAGCTTCAAGCTCAAAAGCCAAATCAGTAAATCACTCAACTATGCATATACATTAAAGTATAAACAAACTTCAAACTAAAAGATGGTTTAAAATTGTTATTAATGTTAATTAAAACGACAACCTGGACAGAATGACATTAAACACCAATTTTCCAGACTCAAATCATTCAAAGAACATTGTACGTCGTTCAAACTATCGTCGATTTCAGGAGAACGTGCCAGGACCAGAGAACCGCGAATTTGACCAGAGAACCGCACATTATCTGGCAGAGGCTCCTTTTCTCAAATCCCGTCTTCCCGTCGTCCTCCGCGCGCCTCCGATTTTTCTCGATCCACTCCCCGCGCGCTTCCCCATTTTGCCCGCACGCCTTCCGCTAATAAAAATAAGCCTCTGCGGAGGAGAGAGTTCCGTAGCTCAGTGGTCAGAGCACTGCACTAGCATCGCAGGGTCGCGGGTTCAATTCCAGCCGGAAGGCCTTGAAGTTGCATTTTTCGCAACTGGTCCCGGTTTGGTCTTAAAATGTATGTATTCCAACACTCGAAATTTTCCCTCACCATAAATCCTTTCACTATATATATATATATTTATATACATATATAAGCTAAAGTACTTAAAGGGACACTCCGGCCCAAATACAAATGCAGTTCATATGAAAGATCTTACTGATTTTAGTTTATTTCCAAAGTTTCAGCATTCCTATCAATTTAGTTGAGAAGATATTGCTAGTTGAAGTTGAAAATTTGGGGATTTTGACGCCATATTGGTTTTGAAAATATGACGTCATTGAGTGATTCTTTATCGTCAGTGGAGTTGTTTTGACGGCGACCACATAGTGATAGTTATTGTGAATGGTCTTTGGACGAAAATTAGTCGAAATAAACTATTTAGTTCATCATGCAGGAAAGTAGAGGAGCTTCTTAGGCATAATACGAGAACACGTCACTCAGTGACGTCATATTTGAGAAACAAAATGGCGTCGAAATTGGACAAACTCTCCAACTTCAACTAGCCACATCTTCTTAACTAAATTGATAGGATTGCTGAAACTTTGGACATAATCTAAAGTCAGTAAGATCTTTCATATGAACTACATTTGTATTTGGGCCGGAGTGTCCCTTTAAGTACTTAAGCGGCCATCAATATCGAAATTTTTCAATCGCCTGAAGATCGCCTTGCGTGAAACTGACAGTTGCGGCTTTTATCATTTTGAGGTAAGACCACTTTCACTATATATTCGCTCTACCTTTATGGTATTGAGCACTTTCAACGTTCCGTGAACAACATCATTCGTTTTAGTATATATATATATATATATATTATAGGTAATATTTGGCATTTCACTCGATCAAACTACATGTTGAAAGGATTTATGGTGAAGGAAAATTTCGAGTGTTGGAATAAATACATTTTAAGACCAAACCGGGACCAGTTGCGAAAAATGCAACTTAGCGGCCTTCCGGTAGGAATTGAACCCGCGACCCTGCGATTGCTAGTGCAGTGCTCTGACCACTGAGCTACGGAAGCCGTTGCCGAGAGCCTAGTCACGAGTTCTGTATATATGGTGGTAATGCCGGGATAAGATTCTGGGTATATTACCACCATATATACAGAACTCGTGACTAGGCTCTCGGCAACGGCTTCCGTAGCTCAGTGGTCAGAGCACTGCACTAGCAATCGCAGGGTCGCGGGTTCAATTCCTACCGGAAGGCCGCTAAGTTGTATTTTTCGCAACTGGTCCCGGAACTATATATATATACTATATATATATATATATATATATACTATATATATATATATATATATATATGTACTATATATATATACTATATATATATACTATACATATATACTATATATATATATACTATATATATACTATATATATACTATATATATATATATATATATATATATATATATATAATAGGTAATATTTGGCATTTCACTCGATCAAACTACATGTTGAAAGGATTTATGGTGAAGGAAAATTTCGAGTGTTGGAATACATACATTTTAAGACCAAACCGGGACCAGTTGCGACACAACGTTATCAAACGTTTTTTTGTCGACTCGGGCATAACGTTTGCAATAACTTTACAACAACGTTCTAACGTTACTATAGGCTTTATAGGGTTGAATTTACGTTCAGAGAACGTTATAACAGGACATTGTTGTTCTACAAAATTCAAAAATATACCGCAGCGCTATTCAGATAACCGTTTAAATCAAAGCGATTTCTGTTGTGTGAACTCGAATTTGTTTACGCTTGCATTATAAAAATCTCATGCTGTCATCTATCGCGCGTTCTCCAAACTTATTTTGTCACATAGTAAAACCATATAAAAATACAACAGTATTCGACAAATGTTTGGTGTTATTTTTATTTGATTGCAGCTTTTAAATGCCGCGCGATAATACGATATTAAGAGCATAACATTAGGATCTATACGAGAGAAAATAAACTAAGACGTAGCCTGCGAATACAGCCGTCCTCGTTGAAGGACGGCTGTATTCGCAGGTTGGCTAAGAAGCCGCAACTCATATACTTGTATTATATATTGGCCGACGTTAAACGTTTCAGCCGAAGCGTAAATTAACCGCGGCTTGTTAGGGCCTTATACAAGAATATATTTTAAACTGAAATTAGCCGCGGCATTTTAGGTCGCGAATCGATCTTGTAATAAAATAATTTTAATCCTCGTCTTATATTAAGCGCATTTACAGCTTATTTTCTTTCGTATAAATAATGACCCTATTGTTAATTATGAATGATAAAATATAAATGAATTCCTATAAGCAACTATATAAAACAGATAGCAGGTCCATATCAGCCATAGTTGTAAATAAAACGTGTCGTATGTGATTATCGAGTTATGATGGCATGAGATGAGCGTGTAAAACACGAGGCAGACGAGTGTTTTGTTAGCATCTCGAGTGCCATTATAACTCGATAATCACACAACGACAAAGTTTTTTTATTTCTTTTATAAAATAACACCATTAACAGGTATTCTTTGACTTCCTTTTGTGATTTAAACTGCTTAAAATCCGTCCAAAACGACAAAATCTACGCAAGGAAATGTCAGCTTATGGTTTTGAGCTCATGGGTCTCATCTCGCCAACCAGACAGCGTGTTGTTGATAATTTACTTCCGGTTATATATTAATTCAGTAGAGCTGTCGCCATATTCCGACTAGATTTTGTCGTTTTTGACGAATTTAACGTCGTTTTAATTACAAAAAGATGTCAGGGAATACTGGATACAAGTTAAATCAACGTGTGCACATAAGGAAATGTTTTACCTACAAGTTTAAGTGCATTTCATCGCTGATGGCAACGTGTTGTTGAGAAAAGGTACCTAGCAACGCCGTAGTGCGGTAGTTTTTAACTGGTAAATCTTCATTTTTCTTTACGTTGCTGATGATATAATGATGTTATTTTATAAAAGAAATAAAAACACTTTGTCGCTGTGATATTATGTCCCAATAATGGCACTCGAAATTTCTCGTTCCATTTATATAACGACATAATATCACGCGACACGTTTTTAATTCTTAATTTTATGGTGACTTGATTGGAAAAAATTATGAAAAATTATATTTTACCCCCTAAAACGTTTCGCAGTGTACATTTCTGCCTCATTATAGTTCCTTGCATAGCTGTAAAACATAGTGTAAAAATTTCCAATTATCAGCAGACAGCACTGACACTAGTGTCAGTGCTGTCTGCTGATAATTGGAAAGTTTTACACTCGCAGCATTGATTGTACCTGTATTTTGTAATATGTAAATTTGATGCAAATTAGGATTTCTGAACAACAGTAACACTAGGGCTGTACAAGGACTAGAATGAAGCACAAATTTACACTGTGAAACGTTTTAAAGGGAAAAATCTGATTACTTATAGTTTTTTTCCTATCGAGTCACCTTAAACAGCATTTGAGCGATTAAACCCAAATGTTGCTATTGGATGATTGTTCATTATTATATAGAAAATACAATGCATTCAATAACCGTGAATTTGCACAAACCTGAACAAAAACATAGAAAATGCAATGACTTTTGTCAAGCTTCCAAACCATGTATACACATAAATGTATGTTCTATTAACTACGGTATGCATGCATCAGTTAAATAGCTGTCTTTCTTCTTTCAAAAATTATTCATTGTTAATTGTTCCATGTGCTGGCGTGTTCTGGACTTGGCGATTCTGAAAAAGATATTTGAAACTTGTTTGAGACTACTTTTATTTAACAAGTCATATGCAATCAAAGCTGATAAATTGTGAATCTGTATAGCAAGTTTTTCATCAACAAGAGACAAAAATATAGTAATAACATAATAAAATTATAATAAAATATGGCTCAATTTAAAAATAACTGTCTTAAAATGTTGATGGTGATTGGTTTACCTTGTATTTTGCACCACCTGGTTTGTGTGGTGCATGTTTTAGGCAATCGGCAATTTGCTCTTCCACAGCAACTTCACTGGCATTTTTATGGGCTCTAAGACATGATTCTGATAAAAAAAGAATTCATATTAAGTAATCAGTATAAGCAATGAAGAACACTGTTACAGTTGCATTTGATCCCCTCCAAATAAAGAATATCAGCAGCATTAACTGTGCACTGTAAATAAATGGAATATCGCACATCCCTATATACTGTAGATCAGGGACATTTGGTACCGTAGATGTATACTGTAGCATACAGTACATTACCAACTGTGTCTGATAGGAATGTGCGACTATTCAATGTATTGATATTGTGATTAATTGCAATTACCTCACAAATCAATTATTTATCGAGCAGTCATCAAGTCAACTGTGTCAACATAATTTATAATACATCATTATTTTATGGAACAATATACTACCACTGGTATGCTATACTTTATTACTTTGCAGATATACAGTAATAGTCACATTCTCACTATACAGGCCAGTAACGGTAATAGATATTAGGACTTATAAGTCCACTATACAGGTATGTGCATGCTAAACAAGTCACACACATCACGCTGGTGCATTACCTTCAAAGGCTTGTATACACAATTAAATATATTTTCACATACTGGTTTCATCCTAGCAATTGATTGACAACAATAATGGATTTAAACCCATCTCTACAGATTATAGATGTCATAAAGCATCTGACCTGAATGTTAGGTTTGACACAGAGTATAATGTACAGTATGATAACAACACCAAAAAGGTATTTTATTGTAAGGAGAAGTCAAAATGGGTCAGAAGTTGCAACAAAACCATGAAAAACAATTAAACAAAAGCCAAATTGTTGGTAAAACCTCAAATAGCATGACTTGTCATTCAAACTCATGCTATGCTAATAGTCTTTGAAAAACTCACTTGTGCACGTTTTTTCCAAATTGCACTCAAAACCATGCTATTACAGTACCTATACAAATTCCAAAGTTAAATCTATATACTCACTGATTATTATTCTGCAGAGAATTAGGTCTTTAAATGAAATGTTGCCCTTTTTCCCCTTGAAACTATATAATGACCACAGTTTATTTGTATCAAGTTTGGCCATAATGCGTCTGGCGCTGTCACTGCAACTGTGCCCACATAGTGCTGCCAAAAAATTTACCTAAAAATGGTATAAAATAAGTCAGTAACTTTCATTGTTTCATTGTAGAACACTAAACCTAATCATAACATTGTGATCTGTACACTTTCTAAACCGGATTGTTCAAAAGTGGAATTAGCTTAATTTTAATAACATTCTGAAATATTGTCACCAAGAGAACATAAAAATAAATAGTGGATTAAATTTTAACACAGGATTAGTGCTACTGTATCTACAGTATAACTGCTTTTTGAACAACTGTCAATCCAATATTTTCCATAAATATACTAATCCCCACTACTGTACTTGCCAGGTATTGTTCACTTCAATACGTTAATACATTTTATTATATAATATACAGTACAGTGTTTTATTGATGGTTCCGCCACTTATAAAACTGATAATCACACATGTGCGGTTATTTATGGTAATCACAGATGTGTTGATTATCATGTTTTAAAATGTTTGTAAAATCGCATTACACTCTTGTGCTCTATTTTTGTTGATTACTGTACATAATAAACAGAAAAATACATAGATGCTTGGAAATGTGAAATTTACCTGTATTTCAAGTGTTGACCAGGATATCTCACTCATTTGCTGCACTCACTTGTTCAATATCCTGGTCAACACTCAAAATAAATTTCATATTTCCACACATCCATGTATTATTTTCTATATATTTCATAGTTACAGTATACCACTTCTTTTCAGTCAACATCTCTCTTAAAGTGCCAGCCTATAACTTGGAAGAACTTTTAAAATAAAAAGTAACTTCTTTTGAAGATTTTCACTTCTTCGTTTTTTAAATATTGCAGTTTGTTTGATATGCAAATGTATGGAATTTTGTCACACATGCATAATGACTTACTGGAGAAGTTTGTCTATCACTTTCATTCTCAAACGAAATTCATTAAAATCAAGAAGTTTGGTGTCGTGGGAGAAACATGCGCATGTGTTATTCACACTTTAGTGTTTCCATTTCATGAAGGCAAAGATACAGTATATAACATTCTCTGAAGTCATTATGCATGTGTGACAAAATTCCAGACATTTATATATCAAACAAACTTAAATATTATTATGATCCTTGAAGTTTTGCATGGTGATGTTATAAAATCAATCAATAAACTTTGTGGTTTTACCAAGTTTTAATAATTAAACATGGTGAAAACCACAAAGTTTATTGATTAAACTTAAATATATCAAAAACAAAGTGAATAAACGAAAATCTTCTAAATAAGTTTATTATTTTAAAAGTTCTTCCACATAAAACAATAACTTTTTTGATGTTATAGGCACTTTAAGGTATGTTTAACTCTTTCCTGACAGGCTGAAAACATCCAAAATTGAACCACCTCTTTGTTCTATTGACATCTCTTGAACTAACCATAACTGTTGCGAAACCTTTACATTTTCTGAAAGCCCGATAAACCGGCTTTTACTTGTGCTTTTAAATTTGCCGAACAAGACACATTATGTTAATATAAATTAGCATAAATCAGGTTGAAAAACTTCCATTTTCCCAGAAAACTGGCTCTTGCACGCCCGCGTAGCATCATGAAAATTCAAAACGCCACCAATTGCAGAGTTGTTTATGAAATAAAATCAAACTTGGCGTGTGAGTGCATCTCATGTGCCTGTTAGGTGTTAGAAAACTTTTAAGCATCACTGTAGAGGTTAATGGGCCAATTCATGGTTTTGATTCATGGTAATAAATGAGTAATGACAAGACTGCTCAAGTGAGGAAAATTAGCCCACAGATTACTCCACTGACTACCTCTATGTATTTACACACATGGGTCCACACAGTAAATTGGCCTGATTAATCGGCTGACGTTTCATATAAATATCCCTAATTTAAAACTTAGTCTTAACCCTAACATAATACTAACCCTAACTTTAGAAATAATAGCTGATTTTAATTTCGAATTTTACTACCGACAGTCTATCTGACGTAATTTTGTGATTTATATGAAACTTCACCCGATTAATCACAGTGTGTAAAATGTACCATTAAGTACACTGCTGTTACAATAGGTCCCAAATAGAAACAATCATCAAAAAATTATCACAACTTGAAATAAATATTGTATTATTACCATCTTTTTCTTAAATGTCTCTTCTCCAAGATGACCACACATTGTTTCCAATTCTTCAATGGTATCCAATGGTTTCGGTAAAACATCTTCCAATATGTCATTGCCACCGACTCCCCTTGTTGCACCAAGCAACACTCGTAGCATTGCAAGCCCTTCATCTTGCTTTTGGAGAATCGTTTCTAGTTTTGTCAAAACCGTTCTTTGAAAGTCTATATGTAAGAAGCACATGCAGTTGATAACATACAGAGTAATGCATTGCAAACACACATGTACCTCAATATAATTTAAACTGCACATTTAATATTTAGGCACATTAGACATACTGCATATAAGGCCATACAGTAGGTAAAAAACAAACTTTGCTAATAAACCATGAATTAATTATACTCACTTTCACGTTCGCCTTGTCTCGCTGGTGTAGAATTTCTATGTCTACCTACAGGTAAAGATAGAATGGGTGAATAAATAAGTACTGAGAAATTGACTGATATTACAATCGTTTCCAACAGTGTCATGGTATCAATATACTTACTTTCAGGTTCACTCTGTATCGATTCCATAACATGACAATCCCTGTAACTTGGAGTGACAGCTGTGCACACTATCAAGAGAAGAAAATGAAAATAATGGTAAAATAGATACATGTAAGAGCAATATACATTTACTGTATATATAAGCATTCTACATTTCACATTTTCGACTTGGTTGTTTGAAAACATTCAATCAAGATACCATAAAGTTAAACCCCTCAAAGGAAAAGTTTGACCCCATTCCAAGCTATGCCTATTTGATACATATTAACATATAAATCTAACACATACTTTAATTGTTTGCTGCTTTGTCTTGATAGTGGTGACACATTGTCATCGTCGAAAAATATATTTGGCAGATCTGCGAAATTTATGATAATTACAGTATTAATACCGGTAATTGCACTCAATTGTGCTTAATACTGTACATTAAGGAGCAAGGACATACTTGAGCATCATTGTGGCAGCCAATTTTATTCTGACTAATGCCAGATAAGTTCATACCCCTTAATGGTCATTAAACAACATATTTTGTTTTACATGTATCTTTGGAACAACATATAATTTTCCATTCTACTTACCAGTGTTATTGAAATCTGGCATAACAACATCAGCTACCCGCCTAAAATCTGGAGATGGTATTGTACCACCAGGAAGTAAATCCCCATGTTGGGCCATTCTCCTTTCTCTATTCTCATAAGTACTTTGGAATGGAGGTGGTGGAAGCGATGGAATTACTGGTAATGTAGAAGTTCTTGGAGCTTTCCGTCCCCTTGTGGCCTCGCGTTCACTTTCTTCTGCTACAAGTAACAAAGTACATCCTGACATGCATACATGTAGCAAATTAAATGGTCACTTAATCATGTAACTAGAATATTTAACTGTAAAAGCATTCACCAAAACACCAAATCTAACATGAAATCAAGCCTGCCTCGTAAACCATGTAAACCAATCGAAAGGACAAAATCAGAATGCATACATGTATATGATTTGAAATTTTGAATGATAAAAATATGCAAATTAATGATGAAAAGGTACAAGTATAGACATATTTAACCTTTAAAAGGTCATCTACCGTACTGTATAGGAACATTTGCATAAAGATCACTTAAATGTATTAAATGTGACTTGCAACTTGGTTGTTTTAATATGGTAAATTACTCAAGCTTTTGACGCCAACTGAGAATATGTTTCTAAGCCCCAGACGGGAATCAAACCCGCAACCTTCATGATCTCTAACCATTGAGCTCTAACCATTGAGCTACCAGAACTCAGATGGCAAAACGATATCAACTAGTATGCAACATAGCCTTTGTTCTGCCATCTGAGTTGTGGTAGCTCAATGGTTAGAGCATCTAATCATAGATCATGAAGGTAGCAAACAATTTACCATATAACTTAATCAAGGAGATCAAGGAGAGTAGCAAACAATTTACCATATAACTTAATCAAGGAGATCAAGGAGAGTAGCAAACAATTTACCATATAACTTAATCAAGGAGAGTAGCAAACAATTTACCATATAACTTAATCAAGGAGATCAAGGAGAGTAGCAAACAATTTACCATATAACTTAAATGCAAGTGAATGTTTACCAGATGGTTACAGACATGAACGAGTAATGAAAATAAGGAGGCCATAGGTGAAGTAGTGCTGTGCGCCGGAGCCGGAGCTCCGGCCTATTTTGCCGGAGCCGGAGCTGGAGCCGGAGTTTGTTCAGCTCCGGCAAAACTCCGGCAGCACTTAACCGCTTCGTATTGACTAGATAAATCATTTTTATTTATCCACGCTTACACCGTCAGCAGAAGATGCTTGATGGGGAATGATCGGTACGTTTCCTCTTCTCAGCAGTCGCCATATATTTGTCTTCTTCTCGCGGAGCTTTCGTTTTATTACGCAAACACGGCAAAGAAGCCAGATGAAATCAGACACGATTCTTTGTGAACAATTTTAATGACATTGAAAGGTCTTCCATTGTCTTGAACACTGAACATATGTTATATCATATGCTAATCTAGAAGAGCTGAGAGGATATATTGGTATCGCCACAAGAACGAATGGCCGGCCCTAACACGGCTGGCACTGTCATATTTGTCTTGTCCTCCGTCATCTGTCACGTCTGAGCGAGTCTTTTCTCTGGCGGGGAACATTGTTACAAAAAAATGGTGCGCCCTTTTGCCAGCGAACATCGGTAAACTTGCCTTCATCAAGTTCAATTATAAAAAGTTTTAACCACATTGACTTAGCGACTGCTTCTTGTAAAGACCCTGGGTACGAGGTTGCGAAGTGTTAAAATCAAAAACAAAGATAGTGCTTGTGCTTCCACTTTGAAATGTGAAATTGCCGTAAAATTTCCATTAAATTTCGAATTTTCCTCGGATGGCGGAGCTGGAAATTTTCTGCCGGAGCCGGAGTTTTTTTTGCCGGAGCCGGAGTTTTTTTGGCCGGAGCCGGAGCTGAAAAACCGGAGTTTGCACAGCACTAAGGTGAAGTGATTTTAAGAATTCTGTCCTACTGTATTTGTAGCCCTAAAACTTGCATAAGGATCACCATGAGCCATTTCTGTTATATTTCGAAAATGTTGTTTGCCCCTAGCAATCCCATAGAACATCGCAACACTGCACGGAGACTGGTAACTGGAAACATATCGATAATTGGAATATATACCGATTATTTTGATTAATCTACCTCCAAATAATCAGCTTCAGTAATTGGCTATTTCCATAATTGGCTCATCTCTAGACACAAGTTTATAAGAGTCAGGATCTAACAAGAATGAGAGTTGCTACTCTTGTGCTTGTTTAATGAAGACTTGGCAGTACAAACAAGAAAATCACTTACTATCACCACATTCTGACAAATTTTCATTATAAGAAGTTGTGGCTGGTGCAGATCTCTTTCTTTTCTGCACACTTTCCTCTTCAGATTCCATATTGGAAGTGTCTTCTGCTCGCTTCGCATATCTCAATGCCACGTCATAGTTATCTACAGAATAACAAATTTAAAAGGTGTTACAGAATGTATTAATGCGACACTGAAAATGTGCATTCCAATATTGTTTTTTAAACTTGGCAGAAAACTGAAAAAAATGTTTTAGTGGCATTACCAGTACTGCACAAATAGGCATTAATGGAAGGAAATAGAGTTAACATTTTTGCAAGTTATTACAGTATTTTAACTTCCAATACTAGAATATGTTTGCCCAGATCTTTTAATGTTACCACAACCCAAATGAGAAGCACAAAACACAAAGGAGAAGCACATGTCATTAAGTCTAACGCTTTCCCAACTTCTGCAGTGTTTTCATTACTTCACAAGGTGTATTATAAATAAACATTTTATAAAGAATCGGAAATATTAATGATTACCTGAATAAGAAAACACTCTAATGGCATACTTCGCCCAAGTTTTCTGGTCCGGGATCTCACACTTTCGCACCTTTCCTGCAACATTTGTGCGTGGCCAGTAGCAGAACATTGCCTAAAACAGACATTTTATGATTAGAAATAATACATTTAAAGACAATGTCAACACAGCCTTAGCCTATAAGTACTTTATTATGTGGAATTATTGCAGTAACATAATTATTTATTAATAATTCACTTGCCCCTTCACATGTTTCAATCCATCTTTTTGCAACAACTTCTACTGATCCCTCTCCAACAAATTCAACAACAGCAAAAGAATCCATCTAAAGAGGCAAATAAATAGGATATTACATGGTATGTTATACTTACTGGGAATTGCAATAATCACAAACAGTTAAAAAGCTAGATGGTATTATAAACATTTATAATAACCTTGGTATAGTTACACAGAATGTAAAATGGCCATAAAAATTATTTTGGTAGGCCCAAGATCAACCATTATAGCCTTTTTTTTCAAGTGCTGTCCTACTAATTGTTTCATGGATGTCCAACGTAAATTTGCTAGGTGTACACCAATTAGCCGTGAATCGCATGGACTTTGAAAAAGAGCATTTGTTTTCTCATACACTCTGCACAAATAGACGTTGTTTCTTTCTTCATCAAGGTCATTTGTAACTTCAATTACTTCACAGCAGGAAGAATTGTCGAGTATAAAACAGTTATTTGGTTTCTTTGCCTTTATAACAGTACAATCTGTTTGAGAGATTTTGTCAATTGGTGATTCGCTGAGACGTTTTGCAATTTGCACAATTGGATTATTTCCTGAACGCACAAGTTTTTTCAGGCGCTGCATATAATTTTTCACATTATAACATTTCAAACTTTGTATACACAGCTTTTAGATAATATACACACACGTTTATCGAGTGACAAGCGTTTAGCCTTCGCATTCAAATTTTGAAGCGATAAAAGTTATGAAAATTCGCCACGCAATTAATGGTATTGATTTTAATAGTAAATACGGATCGATTTAATTTATTTATGGCATATAACTTTGATCGCTTCAACAAATAAGTTGAAGTCAAAGTGCCTCAATAAGCGAGTGGGTATGTTATCTAAAAGCTGTGTATACAAAGTTTGAAATATATCGAAATGGTCTCAACCTCGTAGTTTTGTTTGGTTTCCGTTTATCACATTTGATCACTCATTTTCATAATACATTTTAGTTTCTTATTTTTACTGACGCGAGTAGCGAGTCGTTGCAAGTATTTAGTTTCACTGGAGATGCAAGTATGTGCAAGTAACGAGTCGGAATGTGTACTCTTATCACTCATGGGTACTCGCTCACGAGTGGAGGTTACCTTACTCGCCAACGGTACTGTGTCTGTAACTACTTGCCAAAAAATATTTGCCAATCATATAGAAAGGTTTCCAAAGGAAAGATGATAGAAAATGCATAGACAATTACTGACTTGTTTTGTATTTTTTCCTTCTTTGGCCTGCATTCGCATTACAGTATAAACTAATATTTTTCCATACAATAACATGACAGGTGATACATTTTTAATTTTACTATAATTCTGCTTGTCCATATGTTTGGATAAAATATCAATAAAATTAGGATTTTTTGCCAGTTACAGTGACGCTTAAAAGTTTTGTAAAGTGCGTGTAAAAGTGTGTGTAAAGTGCGTGTAGTGTTAGTGTACACGCAGGGAAACCACACGAACGTATCGTGTAATACACTCAAAACTACACGAACTACATGAAGCTTTGTGGAACATTACACGAAACATAATTAAACGAAACATAATTACACGACGTATTTTGCGTGTAGTACTCAAAAGATATTTTATACGCATGTAAGATATTTTATACGCATGCCATCATGCATTCGTTGAGGTATAATAAATCATTCATTTCCGCATCGAATTTGACAAGAATACAAATTTAAACGCGAGCGGTGGCACGATTCTCGCTACAGGGTATCTGCCTCTTGGTGTTTCGAGACGGGTTTATTTGAGACAGGTTTGTTTCGAGACAGGTAATATGTTTATTTCAGACGGGTTTGTCTCGAGACAGGTTTATGTTTTGGTTTCAACAACAAATTATTGTATGCGGCGGGCGAGAGAAAACGAGCGAGAAAATATTTAATGTCATGCCATTGATCGTGCTTTTGTGAAACGAATTACTTTTTTAATATCGACATTAAATATGAAAAATAAAATGCTTCAGACAACCTGAAAATCTTTGCTAATTTACACAATTGCCTCCGTGTACTACACTCAAGACTCTGAAGCTTCGATAAATAACATGTAGTTTGCGTGTAGTCACGTTAATATTGTAAATAGATTTACTGGTATTCTTGTAAATTAGACTTGCGCCGGGCTTTTATTTACCGTCGTCCTAAAAACGTGAAAATGCTCTGTGGCGTTGTAAACAGAACGAGGACAGCGCTGAAATTACTCTCCGGAATAAAAATTATTTATTATTTTTGTTTCGCATCCTAGGGACTCTTGGGACTACAAATTATTCAGTGTCTTTATTTTAGATGTAAAATGTGCCGTGTCGCAGATCTTAAAGTCTCTATTATTTGCTATATTTCGCGAATGAGTCATCGCCTTTTGTCTGTTTTCAAAAGCGTGCTTCTAATGCTAAGTGCGTTTATCACTCATACAGTCAGTCATTAGCACAATTATGCCACGCACATCGACATTATTTGCAGTATATTTTCGTTTATTTCGAGAATGAGTCATCGCCTTTTGTCTACTTTCAAAAGCGTGCTTCTAAATTTGGCATGTATATGAAGGATTGAAATTCTATTCTTGTCAAGGTCAAATATCAAATGAATGAAAATGTTTTGTTTGAACCATTTGTCACCACCCAAAAGATGCGAAGTGTGTTTATCCACGGTTAATAGAACTTTGCTCAACTTTCCTCGATGGGATGTTTCTCAAAGCTGATGGGATGTAAATCAAATGCTCCAGTGTCATTTAATATACGCGTTGTTTTTCGCTGCCAAAGATTATGAAAAGGTAAGTTAAATTTAATACTATATCTAGCATCATAAATATGCGTTACTCTTAGTATTCTTTATCGTAAGAGTGTAAATTCGATAAAAAATATATATTTCAAAACTTTGTTTACAAGCGATAATCGCGCCACTGCTCGCGTTTAAATTTCGATAAAATATATAGATATTTCAAAACATGTAGAAAGTATAGTCCGACAAACTTTGTTTACAAGCGAGAATCGCGCCACTGCTCGCGTTTAAATTTCGATAAAATATAGATATTTCAAAACGTGTATAGAAAGTATAGTACCGTTCGCGTTTACATTTGTATTCAAATCTGTCACTTTTTTAGTACTACACGAGTCTTGAGTGTAAATACACAGAGAGTCAGTGTATAAACGCTGCGTGTGCATGAAGACTAACACGCAATTTAGTCCACGAAGGTGTTACGAAACTTTCAAGCGCCACTGTAAATTAATATACAGTAGAACAAACTGCATATCTTAAACCAAAACATTTAAGATATGCAGCAAACACAGAAAGGGATGTCTATAGTGTTAATTGAATAATCAAAATTTAAAGCAGCAAAATGTAACAATAAAAGAGATAAAAATATGATTTTCTGAACTTGATACTTTAACAATAGTTATTAAGCTGCATCTTATCCAATTTATGACTTTTGGTAACTTAAAAATAACTAAATAAACTCTTGTTTAGCATTGACTCATCATTAAACAAAAAGAAAATTGCTCAGGTTGCCAGTGTCAGTTACATGTATGAAGGAATAAAATATTGATGTCATATTTCAGCATCTCAGTTACAATCTTCTAGTTTTCGTTTATTATGTCATGTACTGAGACTGGCAACCAGAGCAATTTTATTTCTGTTGCTCCGCAAAGGACTCTTTGGCGGCCATTTTGAATTGAAAATACCATAATTATTAACAGAAACACGCATATTATGTAAACGTATTTCGGGAAAAAATCGTAAATTAGTGTTAAAGGACATTGGCAACAAAAATTTTTGTTGCTTTATTTGAAAGAGCATGAAAAAATAAGCCGATTGGCCGTTTACTGTTCTGCGCTATCTCTTCTAGTTGCGAAGTTATACGCAAAAATTTGCAAAATATAAATTGCTGATTCAGCACAACGTGTTGTTTATTGAATACATAACTGAAGCATAGCTCAGTTATTATGAGCTCAAGTCAAATGAAATTTTGCATACAGATAGTACATGACGAGATGCATTGAAACACACTTCAAATTTTGTTGCCAAGGTAACACTGTCGTTCCCAGGCCCCTTAAACGGATTTTTTATAACTAGTTACATTTATCTATGGGAGTCATTTTCGAATTATTATCATGCAAGTAAACTTCAGGCATGCATAGGTGTATTGTACACACACTTCTGATATTATGTTATCCTAATCAGTACCAAGAATAAAGCTGTTTTATAAAATTCGTGCAAGGGGCCTGGGAACGACAGTGTTACCTTGGCAACAAAATTTGAAGTGTGTTTCAATGCATCTCATCATGTACTATCTGTATGCAAAATTTCATTTGACTTGAGCTCATAATAACTGAGCTATGCTTCAGTTATGTATTCAATAAACATACTTACCCATCCAATGACGTCACACGTTGTGCTGAATCAGCAATTTATATTTTGCAAATTTTTGCGTATAACTTCGCAACTAGAAGAGATAGCGTAGAACAGTAAACGGCCAATTGGCTTATTTTTTCATGCTCTTTCAAATAAAGCAACAAAAATTTTCGTTGCCAATGTCCTTTAAGTAGAATTCAGTCCCATGGTAGACATAGAATGGTTTCCACATCGTGATTTCGGAACACGTTTAAAGACTATACCTGTATAAGTAGTGTATACTATATATATATCGCAAAGTGAAAAAGTGGTAAACTGCCAAGATTGTTAATGACGAAATACTGGCCTTTCGAACGGAGCCCTTCATCAGAGTATTAGACGAGATTATGACGAGATGAAATAGGCAGTTTACTTCCTTTTCACTTTGCTATATATCAAAACACTGTCTACGCAGTACTCTACTTTTTTAAAGACTATAGTTCGCCAACATCAATGCTTCGTCTATTATGACGAATTAAATATGAACTAACACAAATAACTGTAGAATATGGCAGTAAATATATCATAGAGAATGTCCACTTACTTTCAAAATAAGGATGTCTTGAAAAGAACGCGATGAAGTACGGATTAGGATTTCGGAACAGAAGAGAACTCTAGAGGCTTGCTTGGCACTTGGCAGTCAACAGCAGAAAGACAGTAATTCCCCAGCGTGACAAAGCGTGACATCACAGAATAAAGATTTAGGAAACATGTCCCATGTTTTTCACTGCGCATGCGCCAACTTCGTCAGCGCCGCTATGTTCCCAGCAAGTGTATCTCGTGATTTTCAATAGGAAAACATAGGGAAATTGGCAGTTGGGGAACGATAAAAGGCTGTATAATGAAAATGAGATGCTTGATCTTGTTTTTTGAAAACGAAAATTGGTTAACAAAGGGTAAGTGATGGTTTTTTATTCGTTCTGGATATGCATATGCATTTTTTAACAACTTTTTTATATAAATACTGGGACTACAGATCTGGTCAAACTCAGAAATATTCGATATAAACTGTTCTTACATGCTCAAGAAATATATTTTTGGCTCGGTGATCATAATACTTGAGATGAGTAAATCTTCAACACATTGTCATTGTATTTTCAAATCACATTAAATCTAAAAACGGTTATATATAGTTCAGTTTTGGCAAAAGAAATGAGTGTCAGTAGACAGTAGTAAATTTATGATCTTTTAAGTTTTCATTTAAGTTTTGTGGTATGACTAAAGAACCTACAGTACGACATATTTTATTTTCCAGTATCGATTTATATGTGCTTAACTTGTTTTAGTTGTTTATAATTTGAAGATATTTTCTACTTTTTTATTTACAGGAAAAAACTCTCGATTTTTAAACTTCAAAGTGTACCTCAAAGTGGCTTCTTATGTGCATTATTTTTGGAAATTGTAAGATATGAAAAAGCTGTGGTTTGTACAAATGCAAATGGTACCTGGATTTTTAAGACAATGTAAACTGACAATGATACCAGACTTTCCTCAGAACCTTAAGAAAGTTGTGTTTGAATGACCTGAATGTTATGTCAACATGACTGAACATGAGAACCACAAATTCTACAACCAGGAAACTGTAAATGTGGATCACCATGGAAAAAATATGCAAATATGAATATGAGGAGTTATGTAACTCACAAGGCAAAATAATACTTTCTGTTGCACAGTGTTGACAGACCTATTAATTATTATAAGCAATATGTAATTGTCTGACATTAGCCAGAATAAAATGGTTGTTGGGTGAAAGAATGAATTGTTGTTTGTTTTGTTACATTATGTGATTGGTTGATTTGTAGCCATGCATCACAACAAATCTGCCTTCTTCCACTTTTGTTTCATCGATGCTTGGTTAATTAGATGCTGGCCAACTAATAATTAGTCTTATGTCAGAGTTTTCTTTTGAAATATATTGCTGTCTGTGTTATACACAAATAATCAAGTGGGCATACATGTAGTTGGCAAGGGGTAATTATTCCCTCTCTAGGCAACCCCCTTTAATTTGGTTACCTGACCCTTTCTAAAAATTGTCCATCCCTGGCCCTCACCTTCAATTTTCATTCAACCAAATGAATTTTTACATTCTGCCTCCATATAGTTTAAATGATAGAAAATGTAACCTTTTCATAAACATTTAGGTATTCAAAAAACTGTTTTTGGAAAAAAACTTCCCCCTTTTCTAGTGCAAACCCCCCTTATATGAAAGGGGTTCCAACTGGTCGGTCCTCATAAAATTAAGATTTAATTTCACTTGTGTGAAAATATGCATGAAATTTAACTTTAATTATACTCGGGCCCATGCACTCTGCACTACCTTTAATGAACTATAATTGGAGAATGTTTTTTGTGCCCTTAGTCATGTGGCCATCCTACATGTAAATCACTTGTAACCTTTTTTATATCATATATTCTATATCACATACATCAAATTTCACAATTATTACAAAAGCTGTTGCCCTATTACTATCACAGTCTATGGTCTTCAACAACAGTTGGTGAAATAATGAATGGACATTTCAAGCATGACTATCTTAGGGTTTTCAGGAAGATCAAAAGGTATTCGCTATAGACCTTATTCATAAATGGCAGACAATTTATATGCATATAAATTGACCTTTAGGACCTCATTTTATAGTAAGAATCCTTTTCAATTTCATACATGAAAACAAGTTCCAATTTACATGCCATTTTTTAATAAGGTCTATTGGTTTATACCATTTGTATGAGGCACAACTTGTTCAAATCTTCCAATTTCCACAAATACACAAAGTCAGGAATGTTCTCCTTCATTTGCATACATCTTTTTTTACTTCATTTGAATGGATACACATGGTACTTTAAAGCAGCTAAAACACAACATTTTATATGGAACTCTGCAGTGCATCCAACTATTACACCAAGGAAAATAATGTCTTCTTGTCCACTTTAACACCAGACATTATAGACAAACATGATAATGGTACGCTTTGAAGTTTGGAAAACGAGTGTTATATATCTTCTGTAAATAAAAAAGTAGAAAATATCTTAAAACTAAGCACATTTAAGGTACGTTATTAATGCCTATAGTATATACAGTAAGGCTATATGCAGGATCACCGATCACATGAAATCCTTCCACGAAGAACCAAATACAATTTAAATGTAGAAGATTCCACAAAACAACTCAAACGACTACCGCTTTTTTCGTGCTCGAATATAAATAATGAAGCATTCTGAGTTTGATCATATATCCTAGTAAATCCTTGTGTAAAAGTTGTTAAAAATGCCTGTGTAGATCCATATCGAATAAAAAACAATCACTTACCCTCTGTTAACCAATTTTGGTTAAAAAACCCAAGATCAAACATCTCATTTTCATTATACAGCCGTTTATCGTTCTCCAACTGGTATTTTCCCTATATTCTTCTATTGGAAATCACGAAATACACTTGCTGGGAACATGGCGGCGTATATTCTGTGGCGTCAGCAATGACATGCGCGAGGTGACATGCGCGAGGACAAAAACTTCAAAGGTACCGACAAGAGTTGGACTTCTGGTTAAATCTTTATTCTGTGGTGACATGCATGGTGGGAAGGCTAGTGTCCATGCCTATACTCGATCTGCCAGCGCGCGTGGCTTCTTTTTCCAAGACGGCTTTGGCCGACATTAAATGTTCCCTGCAATCCCAACGAAAACATTGCTCGTATAGCCTTGGAAGCGCGATGAATTGGAAAAAAACACAGAGTCGCATGAGAATCGTGTTGACGTAATTAGTAGTATAGAGAGTGGGGGTGCGAGCCCAATCGATGTCAGTAGTATAGTAAGTAGGGCTGCGAGCTCAATCGACCTCAACCGTGAATATAAATACCAAAACATCACCAAATTTGGCCAAGTCACGACTCGACAAATTTGGTGATGTTTTGGTATTTATATTAACGATTGACGTCGAATAAGCTCGCAGCCCTACTTACTATACTACTACAGCGGTCGTTAATTTGGTTTGACACACCCCTCTCCACCGATTAATGTCAAACACACGCGAGACTTGTGAAACAATACTGAATTTATACCAAACCACATTTCAGTCAAGTTTAAAAATAGTCGTTTCAACATTTTCACAAATTTGTTAAATCGTATTTAAAAAAATAGAGAGTGTCGTTTCAACATTTTCACAAATTTGTCAAATCACATTTAAAAAATAGTCGTTTCAACATTTTCACAAATTTGTTAAATCGTATTTAAAAAATAGAAAGTGTCGTTTCAACATTTTCACAAATTTGTCAAATCACATTTAAAAAATAGTCGTTTCAACATTTTCACAAATTTGTCAAATCACATTTAAAAAATAATCGTTTCAACATTTTCACAAATTTGTCAAATCACATTTAAAAAATAGTCGTTTCAACATTTTCACAAATTTGTCAAATCACATTTAAAAAAATAGTCGTTTAAACATTTTTACAAATTTATGTGTCGTAAAAGTGTCTCACGCGTGATAAAATTGCCACCTGTTATGCAAATTAGATTATTGCCACCTGTTAATAATAGATTAGTCCGTTTGTTCACTATTTTCAGTGTTTGTCGCCTCTTTTCTAAAATGGTGATCGTACACGTATTTCGACGTTGTGATTCCTCCCGACAACAAGCCCAAGAAAGGCACGTATGGCGTCACAATCGCGACAATGCTCTCAACGTCTTTCTTTAGTAACGGGTCTTTTTGTAGTTCGTCATTTAGTTCGTCAGGATTCTCGATAGCGTTCAACCCATCCAGTAAGCTAGCGAATTTGCTGATTAACAAGTCGGTGAGAAAAGCGTTTGCGATCTCCATTCTCTTCAACTCGTATTGGTGCCATATCTTGTCGATAACCTTTGCGGACGCTTTTTTAATATACGCTTCAGATTGGCTTACCACACCATCGCCAGACAGTCTAATAAGTTCGGCTCTCCTAACGTCAATGTCGTCTTCCACAGTCGAGGCACTAGCGGCTTGAGTATCCTCGACTAATTCCTCAATCGTGGGATTTTCTTCACTTTTGCGTTTCACCATCACGCTATTACTTATACCCATATTTTATTGCGGAATAACAACTTCGTGACTGTACGGATAACGCAGTGAGATTTCGAGTCTAGCGTACTTATTATTTTTTAATGCGGTCACAATCGCCAACGATTTTTCTCTGCTAATGTCTCCAAGGTAATCGTCGATAACGACCTTCATATCACTTCTGCTCGGGCAGTAGAAGCAAACGAGCTTACTAATATTTTCTCTATACGGTTTTGCGATCGACGTCAGTTGTTGTGTGATGACAATAACGCTCAACATAAAATGTCGCGCACTAAAAGCCAAGTTGACCAATTGACTAGTCCTATTCTTAACATCTTGAGAACTCGCACAGTCGTCCAACACAATCAGAGTGTTAGTGCCTTTAAAAACATTTGTTACACACTTGAGAACAGCGTCGACACTGTCCTGCGCACAGTCTATCGCTAACACGTCAGGGTCGCGCACATATTTCCAATCTTGGTACGCTTTGTTCCACTCGAAAGTAGGACAAATCAACACGATGTAGTCAAATTTACTAAAGTACTCAGATTCCAATGTTTCCAGCAAATAATGTGTCTTACCACAAGCTGTCATACCAACAATTAGCATATTAAACGGAGTCTCCATTAACTCACGTTTGATTTAATACTGGATTGATTGCAACCCATTATTCATAAAGTTGACCAACCCATCGCTTACCACAAACACCCTACACATAACGTTCGCAGTCGTCGCTTTCTTAGTGATCTCAAGAAGCACGCCAGATTGTGTGTTTACAATGTTCTTGCCAGTGGCGACATTGTGATTATCTTGAACGCTCCTCAAGTCAATGACCAACGCGAAGCCATCTTTATAGAACTTCTGTATGGTCATGAACTGAGCGTGTTCTTCACCCAAACCAAACAGTCGTTTCGCTTCTGCGTAGAACTTCGACTTTGGGATGCCTTGTGAGTACACGCTATTTGGCACACCCTCAATTGTGACTCTAATATTCTCAATATTTGGGTAAAGAAACTCCTCACTGTCTGTTCGCACCTTATTTGTGAATAGCAACACAATCGCCTTCATGCTTTTTCTTGGAAGATTAATGTTTTCATTCACAATGGTCGTGCCTTTGTCCCATTCGGTGATTTTCATCAACGTAACGTGCTCATACGACAGACTACGACCACTTGCGTAACCCGACGCTATCTCATCAGCGAGATCCTGGTTATCAATCGTCTCATACTCAAGCTCGAGGTTCTCCAGAGTGTATCCGCCCACAGCGCTACCAGATTGCGCCACCATGATGTCTGCAGCCTTCGGAAGTGTGATCACATACTGCAAGTTGTTGTTCATGCTAAAAGGAGCGTACAACCCGTGGTCATTCATGATCTTGCCAAGCTTAATCCGCAGTTTCGTTCCAATCACACCAAACATTAACGCGTCACTAACTTTAGCAACGTTCCCACTCGTCGCACCACTGTCATCCTTAGAAATTAGCTTTCTCAAGTTCTCACCACCAATACCATAATCAATCATTTGGTCTCGCGCAGTGACACTTTCCCAAAGGTCGCGATAAACACCAGTGTAATTTTCCCCATTGTTGTCATACACAGTTTCCCCAGCTAGTCTCACAACCAGTTTCTCAACCAACAACTTGCTCACATTGTTCAAGAACCAGCTTTTGGCGTTTGCATTCTTAAAGTCGAACACTAGACCCAACGATCCAGGCACCAAACAGCTGCTAACCTTAAGCTTCGGTATATCAATGTAAAGTTCCTCACCAGGATTGACTTTATTAGGGTTCAACGTGATTACGTGTTGCGTTCTCGCCCCTTTTATGACACCCATGGTCGCTCGTCTAAAACCAGGGCTCAACTCTGCTGACGTGACGTTCATATACCTTTACATATGTTTTATCGCTACCGTTTTAGCTTGTAATAATCATAAGCGAACCACGCGAGTACCACCGCGAGCACCCACATATTTTGAGCCAACCAAGCGAGACCCTTCGCACCCAACGTCAACATATTGTAAACTAAATTAGCCAACCCAACAGCCCATGGACCCATCTTCGTTATCGCGTTTTTAACAGCCTGTGCGAATGACCTCGTGGCCATAGCGCCTTTCATAACAGCGGATCTCCCAGCGATAATAATAGTTGTTATAATTCCAGCCACTGAAATCGCTACAGCGCTCAACCCGACTACATTTTCTTTAGCCCATTCCTTGAATCTCTGAAACCTATCAATGTCGATCTCTTGTTGCTCTCTAACTTCCTCTATTTGTCGCTGCTCAATAGTTCTGTCTCTGGCTTGCTTGAGTCCTGACTCTCTTTCAACCAAACCAACGTGCTCTCGCTCTTCGTCGGGCGTGAGACCAGTTTGGTTAGTTTTTTTATCAAGCTTTGCCAATCTCCCACTCGTCTCATCTATCGTCTCTTGAAAGTGGTCTACCTGCGCTTGCAACGCACCATCGTCACCTGTTCTTGACTCAGGCACCACACTATCGCTTGGATTAACCACACCACTCAGATCACGGTTCTCGTCTGGTGATAACCCAGGTATGTCGTCGTGATCCACTCTTGTTTCAATTACTGAGAAGTCATCTGGGGCTACTTCTGTTGTGACAGCTGTTGTTTCTACGCTATTGGGGATTTGTTTAACTAACTCTCTGAACTGATCAATAGCCCTTTTACTATTGCTATCTTTGCTGTAGATCAAAATGTCTCCTTTAGGTTTTAGAATTAGCCTGGGTCCCCCATACTTACCATGTGTGCCTATTGGTTTGAAAAGAATAGCCCCCGAGTCCGTGACCCGCGACCTGTTAACTATCTCCCTTGACGCGACGTCGTGGCCAAGCGCTTTTTCACTCAACTCACCTATTTTCTTATTTATTAGCTTGACTCTTTTTACTTCGTTTTTTATTACCTCTTTGTTGTGCGCTTTTAGTTCACCAAGTCTTCTCTCGATTTCTTTCTCCTCTTCAAAAGCTATACTAAAACTCTCGTCATTGACGTCACCATACGACTCCTGCTCAACAAACTCCACTGCGGGGACTTCTGTGTTGGTCCCCCTTATTGTCACCGTTTTACCATCGTCAGCGTCGATAAATGACGTCTCTTTTTGCCCACCTTGCCTTCTGTCTAGCACACTTCTTATCTTATTCACAGTGTCGCGGTTCTTGATATAGTCAACACGAATGTCTCTCGGCATCTCACTCACACCGTACTCAACGTCTTTGTCTTTGAGCCACTCGCCAGTGTCGGCGAGCTCCTCTTCTAATTGCTTATCACTCGCGTCGTCGTACTCATCAAATTTATTCATCTCGATCTCGTCAAAACCTTCCCCACCTTCAGCCATATTACATTAGCTCACATTTTGAACGTCACTTTCTAGTGTCCACGAATCACGTTTGCTTTTTTAGTTTAAATAATTGTACGCAAGCCACGCGAATGTCACCGCAAACACCCACAGATTTTGAGCTAACCAAGCGAGGCCCTTTGCGCCTGTCACCAACGCGTCGTAAACTAAGTTAGCCAACCCAACAGCCCATGGACCCATCTTCGTTATCGCGTTTTTAACAGCCTGTGCGAATGACCTCGTGGCCATAGCGCCTTTCATAACGTTAGACCTCCCAGCGATAATAACAGTCGTCACAATTGCTGCCACTGAAATCGCTAAAGCACTCATCCCAACCATATTTTCTCTAGCCCATTTCTTGAACTTCTGAAACCTGTCAATGTCGATCTCTTGTCGCTCTCTAACCTCTTCTATTTCCCGCTGTTCAATAAGCACGTCTTTAGCCTGTATGAGTCCAATCACTCTTTCGGCTAGATTAACGTGCTCTTCACTCCCCACAGTTGTGAGATCTTTTTTTTTTTTGCTAAGCTCTGCCATTCTCTCGCCCGCTTTGTCTATCAAGTCTTGAAAATGGTTTGCTTTTATTTGCAATGTACCAGCGTCGCCTATTCTAGACTCACGCAGCATATTCTCGCTTGGATTGAGTGTGCTATTCAACTCGCGATTCTCGATTGATGTTAGTCCAGGTATGTCGACGTGCTCCGCGCGCGTGGTGTCTAACAATGACGCACTCCTCGCAACACCTTCGTAGTCTTTTGCGTTGTCATTAATCCGCGTCTCAATATTGCTAAAGGCCTCCTCCACACGTCGACGCTCCCTTCTACCATGCTCGCGAGCCAGCCCACCCCTCACTTTAGTCAGTCTAACTCTCTCGCCGACTGTAACGTTTGGGTCGTCCCAAGCTAGCTCACTATCTTTAGTGGCTTTTTCAAGACTACGCTCTAGTTCGTCGTCGACGACATCTTTGTATTCGTTAGAGCTACCCATCTCAAGGTCGTCGAAGCCACTTTCAGTCATATTACATTAACTCACATTTTGAATATCGCTTTCTGGTATCCACGAATTATGTTTGCTCTCATAACCCAACCATTTGACCAGCGCCATCTTCTTCCCTCTGACTTTCTTTCTTCTCAACACCTTTTCAACTCTGTACACATCGTCGCCATGTTTCTTATTGACCAGCGATAATTCCTGTTCATAAAATTTACCAATAATCTGTTCACCGCTCACGTCCTCAATTTCGTACACATTAGGATCACCGCGAATAACCTTTACCACTTTAAACAGCTCCTCAGTGAAGTTGGCTTCGTAGCCCTTTGTGAACACGCTCTTGTACTTACTAATTCTCGCCGATTGACCAACTCTAAACTTTGGCAATGGGTTGTCTGCAAATTGATGACCAAACAAAGTGGTCCACACTTCGCCTTCGTTTGACTTATCGACATCCTTCGGTTTCATCATAATGCTTCGATTCACGTTGCTATTGTAATTGTCCACAAATTTATCCAAAGCGTTAATCCACTTGTATGTCCCACGAGCGTAAAAGTACTTCCACATAATGCTCTTGAGACTTCTATTAAAACGCTCGACAACAGCAGCCTTTTTGTCGGTCTTAGTGCTGAAATATTCAACACCATGTTTTTTCAACAAACTTTTCACACCAACATTGTAGAACTCAAGTCCATCATCAAATTGCGCTAACTTAGGCGTGGTCCCAAACCGATCTTTAAAGTCACTCAACAATTTTCCAACAGCCTCAGTCATGTTCTTAGTGTCTTTTCTATAAACTGCGATGCCGAAAGCGTATCTACTCAATATTTCAATGCCTGTCAATATCCAATAATATCCACCATTCTGTTTTGAGTACTTACTCATATCCACTAGATCCATTTGGAGCTCTTCACCAAGAAATCCAACAAAAGTCGCACGGAACTTATGTCTTCTCACAATAGGTTTGTACCTAGTGTAGGTGTCCTGCGCTGTCAACCATTCTTTCACTGTTTTTCTAGTTACTTTCAATCCGTCTCCCAATGCACTTTGATACAATTTCTCTACACCACTGTACCCTGTCTTAGGATTGTAATAAATGTCTCTCAACCCTTGTTCTGTCTCCACACCAAGCTCCATATAATTCACAC
Organism: Chrysogorgia sp. JL179-B06; assembly: GCA_035772405.1. Classification (NCBI taxonomy): domain Eukaryota; kingdom Metazoa; phylum Cnidaria; class Anthozoa; order Scleralcyonacea; family Chrysogorgiidae; genus Chrysogorgia; species Chrysogorgia sp. JL179-B06. The sequence continues at coordinate 693,686 of JAYKKM010000448.1, forward strand.
AATATACAGTTCCAACAACACCGCGCCAATTTTAGTGTTGCCGTTATTTGGTTTGACACGAAACGTCATACTTGAGTAAACACCTTTTTTAATACCCACCTTTGACTCGATGTCTACATGACGTTGTACTGACCCCTTCAAAGACTGCTCAGTGGGTATCGGCAACGTTGTGATCACATTGCTACGCTTCCCATCAATACCCACATTGCTTTCGGGGTCAACAATGTCACATAAGATTTCTATGTACCTCAGACCTCTATACATGTCAACCTCGTTTGGACTGATGTACCACTTTGAGTCACCCTTAATCACCCTATCCTCCGCGAAACCAAGTAGAGGTCCAACGCCACCAAACATAGTTGGGACACTAACCTTAACCATACACCTACTTGTGAATTCTACTCTCTTTATCTCAAGATCTATCTTTTTTATTTTAAAGGTTCGCTCTAAGATTCCGACCATTGTCTTGAAGTTAGCATACCTCCCCTCCGCTCCCCCAATCACTGTATAAGCAGTCCCAGGGTTGCTCGGCCTGAAGACACTAACGACATCACCACGTCTTACGTTATGGTAGTCCCAAAACACAGTAGCTGTCTTGACCATAATGTATGGGTTATCGTGCATGATCATCACACTGTTGTCGAAGGACACAACTTTCTCTGCACCTTCAATGAATACCGTCAACTTTCGCATTATGTATAACATACAGTATATTATATATGCAGAAAGCCCTTCATGAGTACTATGGAAAGTACTACAAACTCGCGATGGCTAACACATCGAAGGCTGCACACGACGCGAAGGCAGACCTCATCAAAAAGTACCCCCACGCTACTTTAAGCAAATTCGAGTTCTATCCAAATATTTTGCAAGATGGTAAGATCATGAGTGTCGATGTGTATTTCAGAAATAACGACATCCTCAGCACAGACATAACCAGCACAACCTTCAAAAATGATCAAAGCATGTGGAAGTGGCTACACAATAGTAAGTTCCCAATAATATGGCAAGGTGGTGGGACTATCCAACCACTACCAAAAGGTCATAAAAACCATTGGGGACTTTGGGATGGTTATCCAACAGAAAATGTGTTAAATTATCCAGTGAATAATTTCAAAGTTTTCGTTAACCAAAATAGCTACTTCATGTCGAAGCTACCAACCTTGCGAGTCACTACGTCAAAGACAAAATCAGAGTGGGATGACAACGAATCTTACTACCGCATTGTGTTTGCGACGTATTGTGCGAGTTTCTGTTGTGGAGTGTCGTTGCAACATTTATCAGTGTCACAAGAAGTTCACCCTGTGGTCACAAGTGTGATGAGATTTCATTTGTACTTCACCATTAGAAGACTTCTGAGAAGAATGGAGGGTGGTGAGACCATGAAATCAATAAGTAGAGAATTCAGCGCTTATGAGTTGTATGGCAAGACTTCCAAAATTCCCAGAAGGCACTACTACCAGAATAAAGTCCTGAGCGATGGCACTTTAGGTGAATCTAGAGTCTTCACACTCAACGACGTTCAGAACGATTACAAACGATACGTCGCACGACTCTCAGACGGCTTCACCAACATTGGACTGCAATATCTAAATCAAAGCATAGAAGCCTTTGTGTACTCCACACTTGGTGCACAAGCGAGAACACGTGTGTCAGTCGTTGGTGGTTCTGCAGGAAGTCTAGAGACCCAACAAGAATTCCGCAAGTTGTTTTCTGACAGTGTTATTCAGTATGACGTGTCGACATGGATTCTCAACATGAACAAATCGATTAGAGACACCAACGTTGTTCAAAATCTTGCAGTGTCGCCAAGTACGTGGTTAATGCCAAGTAACCTAGTGATACTCAAGAATAAAATCGCTGGGTACAACAACTTACTAAAGGTTGCCACAGAGTCCATGAGATTTGGAGTGAACACCAGCTTGAACGCAACAACACCAACAATCACGGCTAAAAAAGTCCACCAAGAAAATGTGGTGACTAACTTAGTAGCACCACCTGTGAAGAAAACAGTGGCTAAAAAAGTCCACCAAGAAAACGTGGTGGCTAACTTGGGAGTAGTACCACCCGTGAAGAAAACAGTGACCAATCAAATTGCGCAGACTACCACCTCAAGTGAGTCAGACACGACAACGCTGGCGATAATCTTAGGGTTCTCAGCGGTCTCTGGCTATCTACTAACCAAATACACCTTGAAGTAGTAATGAGTCTAAACTATGGGTATGAGTCTGACGACCCTCACGATAAAATACTAAAGAGAACGAAAAGGCATCTGGACGAAGATCCTAAGTTAAGTGCGACCGGTGGGAGGATGTCTGGAATAATAGACATGCAAGGCTCAGCAATAAAAAACGTAGCAGACCCAGTCGATGACTCAGACGCCGCGAATAAAAGAACTCTAGAGCAATTGTTAGCAGGCTACCTCAAGAGTCAGTCGTATAATCTTGTGCTTGACTTCAACGTTAGCACACACGCCTTGAAAAATGTGGAATTTCACACCAATGGCTCAAACAAAGTGAAAGCCATTGGTGAAACAAGTAAATTAGTGCAAAACAACCCGGCTTATGGTCCTATTATTGGCATCAGCGGTGTGAGCCAAAGTTTTCTATCCCCTGTGTTAACACCAATCCCACTTGAGTCAGGCCTCCATTTTAATTGCCCCAGTATGCAATGGTGTGATCTCTCCATTTTTGTTGTGGTGAGGTTACCTACTCGCACCGCTGGATCAAATTGGGAGACAATTATATCGAACGACGATGGTCAGTGGGATAAGTTCATAGGGTACAAGACTGGCGTGACCAACGGACTCGCATATGGTGGTAGCATCCCAGCAATGGAGAGCATATGCACTATTCCGAGTGGTGTTGACATAAGTAAAATGCATATGATATCGATACACTGGCAAATGGACAATTCACACGTCAGAGTCAACAACGTTAAGTCAACCGATTCAGACTTCATAGCGAATATGAAAAAAATAGGCACACCCTACGGAACAATTTTTGGAATACATCGACCAAGAATACCACTCGCACCTTATGCATACCCATCGTTGATAGAATTCTACGGTGTGAAAATCGTGAGTGGTTACATGACGAACCGAGACATCATAATCATGGGTGGAGAAATGATGAAGGAATATGGTGTAAAGTAAATGGGAGCATGTGTTTCGAGACCTCATGAAGTATATAAGATAAATAAAACGACTGATCACATGTTCAAAGCTGGTGGATCATTTGGTCGCGGTGACGTGAGTCTCGAGCTCCACGCTGAGATTGGCATGAGGTCTAAAAAGACTTACGGCGAACCTATTATGTTACCCGCGGAATCAGACAAAGTGGGAGTGGTAGGAGACGTGACCTAAGCTATGTAATGGGTTGGCTTAGAAAACTGGTTCGTAACATTAGAAACTTTTTCAGACGACGTAGAAAACTGAAGACTAATAAAACGTATTTGCTGCATTGGTACACAACAAACCAGATCTATAAAAAACCTGACACCTATGTCGAGTAGTTTTTTTTTGCGGGGCTATAGTAATGGCAACCAACTCAGTGCAACTATTCGATGGTCACCAAATCACGACGGTTAATCACAACGGTGAAATATGGTTCAAAGCGAAAGAAGTCGCGAGCGCTCTAGGTTATGCTCGACCAAAAGATGCAGTTAACGACCATGTCGAACCTGATTGTAAAATGAAGGTAGAGCAGGTCTCGTTTATCAACGAACTTGGTGTCTACTCATTGACGTTCTCGAGTAAAATGGAGCGTGCGAAACACTTTGGAAGGTGGGTGCACTCAGAAGTCTTACCAAGCGTTAGAAAAAGTTTAGCTAGCGTTGGTCTCAAACACAATCAATTCGTAATGATCACTGAGTTCGACCTTCATACGAAAGTTGTTGGTTTTCTTAGGAAATATTATCCGGAAGCTATTTTGATAGCCGCTTGTGGTGAGAATCAAGACACTTCTGCGAAGAGAATAAATTCGTGGAAAAAAGGTTACCAACGTGGAACGCCTGACTTGATTATTGCCAACGCAAACCGACAGCATAGCGGGCTTGTGATTGAGTTCAAGAATCCAGGTGGCACAGGTAAGACGTCCAAAGAGCAGGAGTCTCTGTTGCTCAGATATAAATCCGCTGGTTATCTAACACTCTTGTGTGACTCGTACGACGACGCTATTACCATGGTAATAAAATATTTATTTGACGTTGGGTTTCAGTGCTCTCACTGCCTTCGTAAATTTAAAAATAAATCGGCGTTGAGTAACCACGAGAGACACTATTGTAAAGAGACTTTTTAGACAGTGAGTAATAAGTCGAATTAGCACTCGTTCTCGTTGTTGAGACGACGTCTGAAGTGACAACTGCTCTAGCATTTTTTAAAGACGTTTTTAACTTGGTAAAGGTGTCTGCGAAACTTTCTCTATTTACTTCACAAACCTTCTGACCACTGTGTGAAAAAATGTTTCTACGGTACATTGGACGCTTCATGTGACCAATGTATAAATTTAAAAAAGTGGGGTATCCGAGAACACCCTTAATTTTGTGTGGAAGGATGATGACGTCTGCACACTGCACGATATTGCTCAGCACCACCAACGAATGATGGCCCTGGGTTGTATCTCCAATTGAATGGTGCTTCAACAGTTGTTCCGTAAGTGTCGCGACAAACGACGCAATACGCTTTTAGAAATGTGATGTCGTCTGCCATTGGGAACAACGTGTCGAGTTCACCAAGTCTTTTTAAGTGCTCCGTTGTTATGAGACCACAAATAATGACGTGAATGCCAGCTTTAATGTATTCACGGGTAACTGGGAGTAACCCAGAGTACCAATGGCCTTCATCAATGCCAATGACGTCATAATCGGCTATCTCGGAAGAGCTTGGGAGGTTGGTGATTAACTTCGCAGGTAAACTGTCTGATCCAACAACAATGGTCTGACGATGTGTGGAGAACGCGTGGTCAGTTCGCCTAGTGTCACCTGTGTTGTTCATGTAAAGGACTTTGAGCCCTGATTTACTTAGCGTGACTAACCTGCGGAGAGTCTCCGTCGTTTTTCCTGCAAACATGGGACCAATCACGATTTCTAGTTTACCAATTTTCTTCATGATTACTATACCTCCAGAGAAATATTTTTTATTCTGGTGGGAGCCGTCGTTCCATGTTGAATATCCGCTGAAGCTCTAAGTTTTCAAGATGAGACTTCGAGCTCTCGTGTCTTGAGCGACACATTGGGTTGTTGGTAACCACACCACATGGGTAACAGGTGTACGCGCTTTTATTTCTCGCAAAGTGTCTGTGGGCGGGCGAGAGTACGTGGTCCCTGATATCGTCCGCACCCAGTATCTCATTACACCCAACCTTGCAAACGTGAACGTCGCGGTTTGCGGCGAGATCTAGCCACGCTTTGGCTTTGGTTGGGCATGGTTTCCATAGAAGGGTCGCTAAGAACACTTGGAGGAAATTACCGAGTAATGTGGCGTTGGACTCACGAGGGTCGCTCAAGTAGACACCACTCGCTAACATAAGGTACTTGAATGGTGAGTAACACCACACAGGGATTATGTCAGCTAACACACCAGCAAGCTCGTTGGCTCTGTCTTCTCGAAGATCGATCCAAGCGTCGAGAAGATACCTCGTATGGCGGATCTGAGAGCCAAGCCGTTTTGGTGGCCCTTCAGGGTCGGGGTCGAACATTGTGTATGTTGAGAAGTACTCGTTTAAGACGATAGGTCCAGAGGCGCCTTGTAGGGTAGGCACACTGATAAAGGCTGTTCTCAACATGTTGGCAATATCTTCTTCGCTGATTTCTCGGGCTTGAGTCATTATGTTATACTCTCAGAAAAAATCCTAATTTTTTTAGTGCGTTTGGTCTGGAACTGTGAGATACCTGTGAGGTCATCTGTGAGACACCTGTGAGGTCGACTGTGAGTAAGATAACACGTGATAGTGTATTAGATGGTTGAGGACTCACAGACGGCTGTTGAAGCGAAGATTACGGCTGATGTGAAAAGTGTTAAGGTGAAGGACCCAAAGCGCGTCGCTGCTGGTAAAAAGTTGGCTGAGATATCGAAAGCTGCGAAAGAAAAGAAAATGCGTGAAATGATAGTCAACGAAGAACAGGGTAGTGAGTGGAGCTATGGATATGTTGTCGGAACACTTGGTGTAATCATCGCTGGTGCTTCACTATGGTACACAATTAGCAATGAAAAAGAGACACAACTGGAGCCTGCGAGCACTGTGGTTAGCGCGTCAGAAAATCGTAGAACTTGTCGTCCAGCGCTAGACACGTTTGATTCTTGAACAAAACACACGACAATGTATATATGTCCGCGATCGATCGAAAAGAACTTATGAACGAATTGTATGATGCGCTACTTGTTACGACTGGTGCTGTGGCAGTGAGTATGATTTCTAAAAAGGCTTTGGGAGAACCATTGGGAACACCAGAGACAGTGAAAGGCACAGTTAAACTTGCTGCAGCTGTTGGCGCAGGAACGTTGTTAGTAAAATGGGTACAATCGAAAAAGTGGATACCGACAGATCCATTCAAATCAACGTAAGTTAATGGTGAGTGTTGTGGCTGGAGGGATCTTTAACGCAGTGGCTTTTGCAGGCGCTGGCTTCATGTTTTCAAAGTTCAATCACACAGGCTATGAAGCTGAGATGAAAAGGCACAACCATGCGTTGGAACAGCTAGCCAGTGCGAAAGAAGTGTGGTATGAGAATGAAGTCGCTAAGAAAGATAAGATCCAGCGTTTACGACAACGGCTCTCTGACGCTAATGCTGACATCAATGACACAAACCACGCGTTGGAAGAACTTAGAAGCGTAATGACCATACAGTACAGCGGACGAGTGTTCACTGACCTCCCGAGGGTTGCGGATTACTACCAACCGAGTGCGGAAATGAAGGAATACCAATTATTGTTTGTTAGCGCGTTAGGTTTGGGTAGTGGAATAGTGGTGTGGGTGCTAACTCGGTAAAAAAATATGTTGGAGTAGTATAAGAGTGATGGACAAACTTATGAGGCAGATGAGTTATGGCTTGACAATTGACGAGATCGCGAATGGGACGCAAGTTGAGTGTGGAGACGCCTTCAGGATTCACTACTGCTTGGACTGTGATGTTGTGAAACATGTGACTGACTGCGGTGGGTACGCGTGTCCAAAGTGTGGCGACATCGAATGGGGTTACACTCAGAGTTACAGCGACATGAGACTCACACGGTTAAAAAGCGTTCACAAACGGTCTTGGTGGATGGGGAGGAGACTACGGAACGTTGTGAGGGGTGAGCACCTTGAGTTGATAAAAGAGGACTTCCTGAAAGTTGTCAATGTGCTGCACTCATGCAATTTGATAAAGGGTAGAAATGTCAGCAGATATGGATACTACATTATTAGGTTGTGTCATAGAAGACGAGTCGAGACACTCAAGAAGGTGCTTGACCTCAAAGACGGGAAGGTGAAAGACTTGTTCGACGACAATTTGTTTGGGGTGGTGTACCCAAAGCTGGGATGGTGCGAAAGTGATGACAATTATTACAATGAGTGGTTTAGGAAAAAAATAAATAAGTGTAGTATATAGAAGCCAATGAGTCGGGCTGCGAAAAACCCACTGACAAAAAGACGGGCGCATAAGACGAGTGCAGCCGTTGTCAATTCACTAACAGATGAAGCGACCAACGTTCACGGCTTCTTTAGAGATCAAGAGGGACAACGTGTAGTCGAAGACCTCACACCGTCGACGCATCTGTTGGATCGAGCACTGAGAGGGTTCACAAGGTCTTATGGAGTCGAGGTAATTGACGACAGAGACATCAATCAGGTAAATGGTAGTAGAAGTGCTGTCACTAACCTTTTGAGACGTGAGCTAGGTGAGACCAACGGAATGAAAGTGGTGGAGACAGTCAAGGTCACTTTTGAGAAAGTTTTAGAACTCAATAAGACCACATACAAAACTGCCTACTTTAACAGCGAAACGTTCGTCGTCATTAACGAGCATAACATCGAGGGTGTTGCCAATCGCGGGTCGGAGCAGATTTTGACGCGGATAGCTGGGTGGTTATCTGAGGGGTCTGGATGGACTATCGACAAAATAGATGCACACTACGTTAATGTCGCTATTTACAGACGTTTGCATGGGAGTAGCTACATTGCGTTGCCAAAGGAGCTGCGCAACAGTATGAAGGGTCTGATAAACGTAAATAACGATGATGACAACGAGTGCTTTAGATGGTGCCACCTTGCACACAAATTTCCTGTTGGAAAAAACTCTGACAGAACGTCAAAGTACGTCAGACATGTTAGTGAGTTGAATTATGACGGAATTGACTTCCCAGTATCAGTCAAAGACTACAACAAGATCGAAAAGGCTAACGAAATTAGCATAAATGTTTTTGGGTATGAAAATAAGCAGCCATTCCCTGTGTACGTTTCTAAGGAGGCGTATCCTGACCATATGGACCTACTGTTGATAACTAATGACGTGGGCAACAAGCATTATGTGTACATTCACGATTTCGACAAATTCATGTACCGTCAGACAAAGTATAAGGCGAGAAAGCACTTTTGTAGGTATTGTTTGCAGTGTTTCACCCGTGCGGACGTGCTTGAAAGTCATATTGAAGTGTGTTTGGTCATCAATGGGAAGCAAGCTATTAAAATGCCGCAAAAAGGTGCGAAAGTGAAATACGAGAATTTTAGTAGACAACTAAATGTGCCGTTTGTGGTGTATGCAGACTTCGAGGCTATCACACAGAAGGTGCATGCGGCAACACCATCAAGCGAGTGTAGCTACACAAATGCTTACCAGAGGCACGTTGACTGCGGTTATGGGTATAAATTAGTTTGTTGCTACGACAACGAGTACAGTAAGCCAGTAAAAGTGTATCGCGGTGAGAATGCAGTTAACAAGTTCGTTGGGGAGATGTTAGAAATTGTCGAATATTGTAAAGAGACATCTGAGAGTCACTTTAACAAAGAAATGATACTGACTGATGCCGATAAGAAGAACTTTGACGAGGCTAAAAGTTGTCATATTTGCAGTGTTGAGTACACTGGCGCTGACGTTAGAGTGAGAGACCACTGTCACGTGTCAGGTAAGTATAGAGGGTCCGCACATCGTCAGTGTAACGTGAACTTTAAGTTGACTGATAAAATTCCTGTGATCTTTCATAACTTACGCGGCTACGATAGCCATTTCATTATGCAGGAGATTGGCAAGTTTGGTCAAGACATAAATGTGATACCAAACAACATGGAGAAGTACATGGCGTTCATGCTTGGAAAAAACTTGGTGTTCTTGGACAGCTTTCAGTTCATGAGTAGCGGTCTAGACAACTTGGTGAAGAACCTACCAAGGGACGCTTTCAAGTACACGTCAGAAGTGTTTCGCGACGATGGGTTGGCACTCATGACAAGAAAGGGGGTCTATCCCTATGATTACATGGACTCCTTTGATAAATTCGACGAATGCGAGCTACCCTCCAAAAAGGACTTCTACAGCATTCTGAATGACGAGCATATTACGGAAGAAATGCATGAGCGCGCCATCGATGTGTGGGACTACTTCGACGTTGAAAGTATGGGTGGGTATCACGACCTGTATTTGAAAAGCGATGTGCTCTTGCTTGCCGACGTTTTTGAGAACTTTAGAAAGACATGCCATCGTGAGTACAAATTAGACCCTTGCCATTATTTCACATCGCCTGGGTTGGCTTGGGATGCCATGCTGAAGATGACTGGAGTGGAACTCGAATTATTGTCCGACATTGACATGTTCCAGTTCGTAGAAATGGGTATGCGCGGTGGTGTGAGCTACATATGCAACAGACATGGCGTGGCGAATAATAAATACATGAAGGGGTACGATAAAGCGCAAGAGTCGAAGTATTTGATGTACCTTGACGCCAACAATTTGTATGGATGGGCAATGAGTCGAAGTCTACCTACGGGTGGTTTTAAATGGTTGACTAAGAAAGAAATAGAAAAGGTTAATCTATGCGACTATCACAACAACAGTGAAAAGGGTCTGCTGCTTGAAGTCGACTTGGAGTATCCAGCTCATTTGCATGACCTACACAACGATTACCCGGTGGCTCCTGAGAAGATGGAAATAACTGTTGACATGTTGTCGGAGTACTGCGCGAAAATCAAAAATAAGTTTAATGTGAGTGTTGGCGGTGTGAAGAAGCTGGTGACTAATTTGATGGACAAAGAAAAGTATGTGTGTCACTATAGAAATCCGCAGTTGTATATGGATCTTGGATTGAAAATCAAAAAGGTTCATAGGGTCCTACAGTTTGACCAGTCCAAGTGGTTGGGCAAGTACATCGACTTTAATACAGTCAAAAGGACTGCGGCTAAGAACGCTTTCGAGAAGGACTTCTTCAAGTTGATGAACAACAGCGTGTTTGGGAAAACAATGGAAAACTTGAGGAAGCGTGTGGACGTAAGATTAGTGACCACTGCGAAGAAATTAAAAAAGCTTGTCTCGAAGCCAACGTTTGTGTCTTGCAAGATATTTAGCGAGAACTTAGTCGCTGTCCATAAAGTTAAAGAAACGCTGACATTAAATAGACCCGCATATGTGGGTATGTGTATACTAGACTTGAGCAAAACGCTGATGTACGATTTTCACTATAATTATATTATGAAAAAGTACTCTAGCGACACCTGCAGATTACACTTCACCGACACTGACAGTCTGCTGTACACAATCAAAACTGATGACGTTTATTCTGACTTCATGATGGAGTGCGAAAAGTTTGACAATAGCGACTACCCTGCAGACAACCCATTCGCTTTCAAAGAGAATAAGAAAGTTATTGGGAAGATGAAGGACGAGTGCGTTGGAACGCCAATTATTGAGTTCGTTGGGTTGCGCAGTAAAATGTATAGCTATTTGAAAGAGGATGGAGGTGGTGGGAAAACCGCTAAAGGTATTAGAAAGAATATAATTAAAAAGGTAATCAGACACGAAGATTACAAAAGTGTGTTACTCGAGCAGAAACAGTTGCGACACACAATGAAGACCATTAGAAGTGTCAAACATCAGCTAGGTAGTTACGAAATTAATAAAGTGTCGCTATCCTGTTTTGATGACAAACGATACCTTTTAGAAAATGGCATTGACTCCTACGCATATGGTCACAAAAACATTGAAGTGAGAGACAACACTGAAAATAGTGAGCAAACGGACTAATTCGCAAAACAACTGGCTATTTGTTAGTCAATGTTGTTAGCCAACCAAAAGAGCACCATTTCGCTATCCATTTGGATAAAACATCACTAGAGTCAAAATCTGGTGGTTTTTTTTCGCGCATGAATTGAGAGCAGCAGAACGCGTCTGTTGTAGTTTGTTGAACAAAAATGCGAAAATGTTGAAATGACACTTTCTATTTTTTTTAATATGTGAAAATGATGAAGTGACACATTCTTTTTTTTAAATATGCGAAAATGTTGAAATGACACTTTCTATTTTTCCTAAATGTAATTTGACATAAATTTGCGAAAATGTTGAAACGACACTTTCTATTTTTAAATGTGGCTGAAATAATACCAAATTTAGCGAGAATCGCGATTTGGTATTGTCTCGCTAGTCTCGCGTGTGTTTGACATCAATTTAGTAGAAAGCGTGGGAGGGGTGTCTAGCTTGACTAACGATCGCTGTAGTAGTATAGCAGGTGGGGCTACGAGCTTATTCGACGTTAATTGTGAATATAAATACCAAAACATCGCCAAATTTGTCGAGTCGTGACTTGGCACAAATTTGGTGATGTTTTGGTATTTATATTCACGGTTGAGGTCGATTGAGCTCGCAGCCCTACTTACTATACTACTGATGTCAGCCATAAATATAAATACCAAAACATCACCAAATTTATGCCAAATCGCGATTCGAAAAAATTTGGTGTTATTTTGGTATATTCACATCTGCGGATAACATCGAATAAGCTCGCACCCCCACTCTCTATACTACTATGGCGGTCGTTAATTAATCTAAACACCCTTCACGTTTTCTACTCAATTGATGTCAAACACGTGCGAGACTCACGGAACAATATCAAATTTATACCAAATCACGATTTTGCTTAATTTGGTGTCATTTCAGTCACATTTTTAAAAATAGAAAGTGTCGTTTCAACATTTTCACAAATTTACGTCAAATCACATTTAGGAAAATAGTCGTTTCAACATTTTCACAGGTTTACGTCACATTTAAAAAAAAAATAGAAAGTGTCGTTTCAACATTTTCACAAATTTATGTCACATTTAAAAAAAATAGAAAGTGTCGTCTCAACACTTTCACAAATTTATGTCAAATCACATTTAAGAAAATAGCCGTTTCAACATTTTCACAAATTTGTCAAATCACATTTAGGAAAATAGTCGTTTCAACATTTTTACAAATTTATGTATCGTAAAAGTGTCTCACGCGTGATAAAATTGCCACCTGTTATGCAAATTAGATTATTGCCACCTGTTAATAATAGATTAGTCCGTTTGTTCACTATTTTCAGCGTTTGTCGCACTTCTAAAATGGTGATCGTACACATATTTCGACGTTGTGATTCCTCCCGACAACAAACCCAAGAAAGGCGCGTACGGTGTCACAACCGCGACAATGCTTTCAACGTCTTTCTTTAGTAGCGAGTCTTTTTGCAACTCGTCATTTAGTTCGTCAGGGTTCTCTATAGCGAATTTGTTGATTAGCGAGTCAGTGAGAAAACAACCTTGTGGGAATTACGTCGCAGTGTTTAAGACGTGTCAGTGGGCGTGTCTCTCACTACGATGTTTTTGTGACCATACGCGTAGGAGTCAATACCATTTTCTAAAAGGTATCGTTTATCATCAAAACAGGATAACGACACTTTATTAATTTCGTAACTACCAAGCTGATGCTTAACACTTCTAATGGTCTTCATTGTATGCCGCGATTGTTTCTGCTCAAGTAGCACACTTCTATAATCTTCGTGTTTGATTACCTTTTTAATTATGTTCTTTCTAATACCTTTAGCAGTTTTCCCACCACCTCCATCCTCTTTCAGATAACTGTACATCTTACTGCGCAACCCAACAAACTCAACAATTGGTGTTCCAGCGCACTCGTCTTTCATCTTGCCAATGACTTTCTTGTTCTCTTTGAAAGCGAATGGGTTGTCTGCAGGGTAATCGCTATTGTCAAACTTTTCGCGCTCCATCATAAAGTCAGAATAGACGTCATCGGTTTTGATCGTGTACAGCAGACTGTCAGTGTCGGTGAAGTGCAATCTGCAGGTATCGCTAGAGTACTTTTTCATGATATAGTTGTAGTGGAAGTCATACATCAACGTTTTGCTCAAGTCTAGTATGCACATACCCACATAAGCAGGTCGATTTAATGTCAGCGTTTCTTTAACTTTATGGACAGCAACTAAGTTCTCGCTAAATATCTTGCAAGACACAAACGTCGGCTTTGAGACAAGCTTTTTTAGTTTCTTCGCAGTGGTCACTAGTCTTACATCCACACGCTTCCTCAAGTTTTCCATTGTTTTCCCAAACACGCTGTTGTTCATCAACTTGAAGAAGTCCTTCTCGAAAGCGTTATTAGCCGCAGTTCTTTTGATTGTATTAAAGTCGATGTACAGTACTGCTAAGAAATAACCTATCAAAAATCGCGTCTGTTTTGCGTTCGTCTTGCGTTCGTCTAGCGTCCGTCTAGCGTCCGTCTAGCGTCCGTCTAGCGTCCGTCTTGCGTCCGTCTTGCGTCCGTCTTGCGTCCGTCTTGCGTCCGTCTTGCGTTCGTCTTGCGTCCGTCTTGCGTCCGTCTTGCGTTCGTCTTGCGTCCGTCTAGCGTCCGTCTAGCGTTCGTCTTGCGTCTCGCTGAAAGCTGTACTCGCTGGACGCAGAGCTCGCATCACGTTCGGTGATACGATTTCATTGCGAAGGTTATCCGAGTCGTTCTGTTCTGAATCTGATTGTTGATTGTTCTCTCAATCTCTCCTGCTCTATCACTCGAATCTTGTGTTCACACAGATAAGAATGGGAAAGCTTTCTCAATTCGCCAGAAATCGAATTGTATCGTTAAAATCTTCTGGCGTTTCCATTACGAAAATCACAGAAATTTTGGAGAAAGAAGAAGGAATCAAGACATCGCGGTTTGCTGTATTGAGCTATCTGCGTACTAGCGCTGCCCATGCAAACAAATGTGACAAGATGACACATCTATTCCGATCTATTGTGCTCCTCACAAACATGTTTTTACGGCTCGAGATTAACTTCATATAAAGTACTGCCAGAAGCTACAGTAATCTCAAGGAGAACGGCAGAGATTATTAAAAGAACGCCGTTGACGAGACGACGATAAATTAATTATGTCGAATTACATCCTTAACGCTATACCACCTAAACATGCGATACAGCAACAGAATTGCAAAATATTAACGAGCTTTTTTTGCGACATGAGAATATTGCGTGGCAAGTTGAAATCTTTCAACTTTGAAATCTTGAAATCTTTCGCCAAAATAAGTCCATTATAGGCTGGATTTTCACTTGGCGATAGATGTCGCGCGAGCGACTTTTTTTCTAGTCTGTCTTATATTAGCTATCAACTGGGACTAATTAGTATCTAGGAATCTATTGAATTGTGCATATTTTTGTCGCATCGTGTAAACGCGTCTTCACTCACGTTGATTAATATGTGTAACGTGCCGCCAAGGCATTGTATAAGTTTTTGATACGGGATCAAAAACTTGCCACTCTTTATCAATACAATTATTATATCATGAATACAGAGAAGACGTTGGGTTATCACGAGTCCCTACATCCAAAATTCAGGACGATAGTGAAAAATATCCGATAACTCAATATATTACATAGGCGGATGGCCCGATTTATCTTGCAACACTATTTAGTATTGCCACATAAATCGGCGTGTGTAAACCTTGGGTTATTACAAAGATAGATCTACGGTCATCCAGTACTAAATCTACTGCTAGTTTAGAATTAGTTTTTGTTTCTTTAACGTTGTTTTGTTAGTTTTCATGTTCATAACTATCTATTTCCACACCGTTTTTTAAATAAAACTTCTGCCGAAGGAAACGTCACTATAAAGTTCCGTTTCGCTTGACTTCCTGGCGTCCTGCCACATTTAAATTTGGCGTTTCTTCGCAATCAACATTTTAACGGAATTCCTCGCACAATTTGCTGTATGTATTGAAAAGGTCTGTAGACATGTGTTCACATTTCAGTCACTCATCCACTGATACAATTATTGCTGTCTGCTTTTACGCAATATAAATCACTCCGACACTCAAATTTACTATACTCTATAGCTTCCTTTAGCTTTCGTCTAAAGAAAAACACATACGCTTTCAAACTGTAGAGGAATTATCTAAAAAACGTTCCAGTGACTTTTTAAAATGTTTTTATTCTTGCAAATAAGCTCCGCAGCAATTATGGATGTGAACGTGCGACGTTTATTTGAGAGCGGTGAGAGCGCGGCGATTATTTGACATTGGCGCTAAATCGAGTACTATTCGATAATTAAACGTGTACCGACGTTTCACGACAAGGAACTTCGGTTCTGCGTCTGTTACCCTCCCGGACGCAAGACGGACGCAAGACGGACGCTAGACGGACGCTAGACGAACGCAAGACGGACGCTAGACGAACGCAAGACGGACGCTAGACGAACGCAAGACGGACGCTAGACGAACGCAAGACGGACGCTAGACGAACGCAAGACGGACGCTAGACGGACGCTAGACGGACGCTAGACGAATGCAAGACGGACGCAGACGCAGTGAGAGGTTATTTCTTAGCAGTACTGTACTTACCCAGCCACTTGGACTGATCAAATTGTAGGACTCTATGAACCTTTTTGATTTTCAATCCAAGATCCATGTACAACTGCAGATTTCTATAATGACACACGTACTTTTCTTTGTCCATCAAATTAGTCACCAGCTTCTTCACGCCACCAACACTCACATTAAACTTATTTTTGATTTTCGTGCAGTACCCCGACAACATGTCAACAGTTATTTCCATCTTCTCAGGAGCCAACGGGTAATCGTTATGTAGGTCGTGCAAATGGTTTGGATACTCCAAGTCGACTTCGAGCAGCAGACCCTTTTTACTGTTGTTGTGATAGCCACGCAAGTTCACCTTTTTTATTTCTTTCTTAGTCAACCATTTAAAACCACCCGTGGGAAGACTTTGGCTCATTGCCCATCCATACAAATTGTTGGCATCAAGGTACATCAAATACTTCGACTCTTGTGCTTTGTCGTACCCCTTCATGTATTTATTATTTGCCACGCCATGTCTGTTGCATATGTAGCTCACACCACCACGCATTCCCAACTCCACAAACTGAAACATGTCAATGTCGGACAACAAATCAAGTTCCACACCAGTCATCTTCAACATCGCGTCCCAAGCCAATCCGGGCGATGTAAAATAATGACACGGGTCTAATTTATACTCGCGATGACATGTCTTTCTAAAGTTCTCAAAAACGTCAGCAAGCAAGAGCACATCACTTTTCAAATACAGATCGTGATACCCACCCATATTTTCAACGTTGAAGTAGTCCCACACGTCGCAAGCGCGCTCAAACATTTCTCCCGTAATGTGTTCGTCATTCAGAATGCTGTAAAAGTCCCTTTTGGAGGGTAGCTCGCATTCATCGAATTTATCAAAGGAGTCCATATAATCATAAGGATAGACCCGCTTTCTTGTCATAAGTGCCAACCCCTCATCATGAAACACTTCTGACGTGTATTTGAAAGCGTCTCTTGGTAGGTTCTTCACCAAGTTGTCTAGACTCGAACCCATGAATTGAAAGCTGTCCAAGAATACTAAGTTTTTTCCAAGCATGAAAGCCATGTACTTCTCCATGTTGTTCGGTATCACATTTATGTCTTGACCAAACTTGCCAATCTCCTGCATGATGAAATGGCTATCGTAACCGCGTAAGTTATGAAAGATCACAGGAATTTTATCAGTCAGTCTAAAGTTCACATTACAGTCGCGATGTGCAGACCCTCTGTACTTACCTGAGACATGGCAGTGGTCTCTCACTCTAACGTCGGCGCTAATGTACTCAACACTGCAAATATGACAACTTTTAGCCTCGTCAAAGTCCTTCTTATCGTCGTCAGTCAGTATCATCTCTTTGTTAAAGTGACTCTCAGATGTCTTTTTACAATATTCGACAATTTCTAACATCTCCCCAATGAACTTGTTAACTGCATTTTCACCGCGATACACTTTTACTGGCTTACTATACTCATTGTCATAGCAACAAACCAGTTTATACCCATAACCACAGTCAACATGTCTCTGATAAGCATTTGTGTAGCTACACTCGCTTGGTGGTGTTGTTGTGTGCACCTTCTGTGTGATAGCCTCGAAGTCTGCGTACACCACAAATGGTACGTTTAGTTGTCTACTATAATTCTCATACTTCACTTTCATACCTTTTTGCGGCATCTTGATAGCTTGCTTCCCATTAATGATCAAACATACTTCGATATGGCGTTCAAGCACGTCCGCGCGACTAAAACACTGCAAGCAATACCTACAAAAGTGCTTTCTCGCCTTATGCCCTGTCTGACGGTACATGAATTTGTTGAAATCGCGAATGTACACGTAGTGCTTGTTACCCTCATCATTAGTTATCAACAATAGGTCCATGTGGTCGGGATACACCTCCTTAGAAACATACACAGGAAATGGCTGCTTATTTTCATACCCAAAGACATTAATGCTAATATCGTTAGCCCTTTCAATCCTATTATAATCTTTGAGTGTGACTCATGGGAAGTCAATTCCGTCGTAATTCAGCTCACTGATGTGACTGGCGTACTTCGACGTTCTATCAGAGTGTTTTCCAACGGGAAACTTATGTGCTAGGTGACACCATCTAAAACACTCGTTGTCATCCTCATTATTTACGTTTATCAAGCCCTTCATTCTGTTGCACAGCTCCTTTGGCAACGCAATGTAACTACTCCCACTCAAAGGTCTATAAATAGCGATATTAACGTAATGTGCGTCTATTTTGTCGATAGTCCATCCAGACCCTTCAGATAACCACCCAGATATCCGCGTCAAAATCTGTTCCGATCCACGATTGGCAACATCCTCAATATCATGCTCATTAATGACGACAAACGTTCCGCTGTTAAAGTAGGCAGTTTTATATGTGGTATTATTACGCTCTAAGACTTTCTCGAAAGTGATCTTAACTGTCTCTACCACTTTCATTCCGTTGGTCTCACCCAACTCACGTCTCAAAAGGTTGATGACAGCGCTTCTTGTCGCGTTTAGTTGGTTGATGTCTCTGGCGTTAACCACCTCGACTCCATAAGACCTTGTGAACCCTCTCAGCGCTCGATCCAACAGCCGCGGGCTATGGTCTTCAACTGTGGGTTGTGCTTCCTGATTTCTAACAAGACGGTTATATGTCCGACTACCAATATTAACTCGTCTGTTTGTCAGCGGATTAACAATAGTCGCGTTTGTCGGGTCACTAAAAACACCATCTCTAACAAGTTGATTGTAGACTCGCCCATGAACGTTGACTGCTCTACCTGTTAGCGGATTTACAACGGCTGCACCAACCACATCAGTTCTAGCGAGTGAGTTTTCTGTGACGTCACCCATGGCTTCTATATACTACACTTGTATTTTTTTTTCCTAAGCCACTCGTTGTAATAACGATCGCTACTTTCACACCATCCCAACTTTGGATACACCACCCCAAACAGATTGTCGTCAAACTTCTCTTTCACCTTTCCGTCTTTAAGGTCTGACACCCTTTCGAGTGTCTCGAGTTGTCTTCTATGGCACAACCTAATAATGTAGTATCCGTATCTGCTGACGTTTCTACCCTTTATCAAATTGCATGAGTACAACACATTGACAACTTTCAAGAAGTCCTCTTTTATCAACCCAAGGTGCTCACCCTTCGCAACGTTCCGCAGTCTCCTTCCCATCCACCAAGACCGCTTGTGAACGCTTTTTGGTCGTGTGAGTCTCATGTCACTATAACTCTGAGTGTAACCCCATTCGATGTCGCCACACTTTGGACACGCGTACCCACCACAGCCAGTCATGTTTTTCACAACGTCACAATCCAAGCAGTAGTGAAGTCTGAAGATGTCTCCACACTCAATTTGCGTTTCATTCACGATCTCGTCAATTGTCAAACCATAACTCATCTGCCTCATAAGTTTGTCCATCACTTATACTACTCCAACATTTTTTTTATCGAACCAATACCCACACTACTATTCCACTACCCAAACCTAACGCACCAACAAACAATAATTGGTATTCCTTCATTTCCGCGCTCGGTTGGTAGTAATCCGCAATCTTCGGACTCTCAGTGAACACTCGACCGCTGTAGTGAATGGTCATTACGCTTCTAAGTTCTCCCAACGCGTGGTTTGTGTCATTGAAGTCAGCATTAGCGTCTGAGAGCTGTTGTCGCAAGCGCTGAATCTGATCTTTTTTAGCGATTTCATTTTCATACCACACTTCTTTCGCACTGGCTAACTGTTCCAACGCATGGTTGTGTCTTTTCATCTCAGCTTCATAACCTGAGTGATTAAACTTTGAAAACATGAAGCCAGCGCCTGCAAAAGCTATCGCATTAAATATCCCTCCAGCCACAACACTCACCATTAACTTACGTTGATTTGAATGGATCTGTCGGTATCCACTTTTTCGATTGCATCCATTTTACTAACAGCGTTCCCGCACCAACAGCTGCAGCAAGTTTCACTGTACCTTTCACTGTCTCTGGTGTTCCTAATGGTTCTCCCAAAGCCTTTTTCGAAACCATACTCACTACCACAGCACCAGTCGTGACAAGTAGCGCATCGTACAGTTCGTTCATAAGTTCTTTTCGATCGATCGCAGTCATATACATTGTCGTGTTTTTGTTCAAGAATCAAATGTGTCGAGTGTTGGACGACAAGCTCTATGACTCTCTGACGCAGGTGCTGCTGCAGTACTCGCGGGTTCTATAGTTGTGTTTCTTTTTTACTGCTAATTGTGTACCATAACGAAGCACCAGCAATGATTACACCAAGTGTTCCAACAATATAACCATAGCTCCACTCACTACCCTGTTCTTCGTTGACTATCATTTCACGCATTTTCTTTTCTTTCGCAGCTTTCGATATCTCAGCCAACTTCTTACCAGCAGCAACGCGCTTTGGGTCCTTTATCTTAACACTTTTCACATCAGCTGTGATCTTGGCGTCAACAGTCTGTGAGTCTTCAGTCATCTAATACACTATCACGTGTTATCTTACTCACAGTTGACCTCACAGGTGTCTCACAGTTGACCTCACAGATGTCTCACAGTTCCAGACGAAGCGCACCCAAATTTTTCTGAGACTCTTGTATAATGACTTGCCTTCTGAGAACTGGGTCACCACAGCATCGCGACATTTTTCAGACTGCCATAGCGCTTCACAACGCTTGGACAGAGCTTGACGTCGAGGTCTCTAAGACTCTGATCAACAAGTTAATTAAAATGGTCCCTCTAGGGAGCTATTTAGCATGCAAACACCTTGGATACGCAGGTTCTGACCACTTGGACAACCCCAGCGTCAATTCTGGTGTGTTGGTGTCCCAACACCTTGAGGTATTGCTCGCAAGCCTTGTGTGGAAGCCAAAAAGGTCTGTTCTTAATGCATGCATGGCTGAGACTCGCTGAGAACTATGACGCTTATGTGTGTGAGGGATGTCAAGGTGTGTTTGAGCGCCAGCACATGTCACTACACTAAACGCACTAAAAATTAGGATTTTTTCTGGAGGTATAGTAACCATGACACTCGGAGTCGAGACTTACGTGATTCCTCGAAACGCTTGCAGACCAGCGATCAACGAGATCCTACCTGCGGTGCGACACACAAACATTCTCAGCGTATCCGCTACGATTCCGCAAGACGCGTCTGGACCCAACGCCCTAAAGCAATACTCATCAGTCTTCAAGCTAAGAATTTCTTGTGCTCCAGAGTCACCTCAAACACACAAGATGCTTAACACTACCATTGAGCTTCATAACGCTTTGGTCCTTCACAACGAGCGTCTTGCCGGTAGTCTGATTCGTAGTCTTATTGATATAACCCCCATCGGAAATTACCTCGCATGTCGATACATCCATAGCGCCATCGATGACTACTTCCGTGACGCGTCCAGATCATCTGCTATGAATCTCGGGAGATACATCGAGGTGCTCTTCGCAAGCCTTATGTGGAGACCTGATTTCCCAAAGATGGAGGCATGGCTAAAAATCGCTGCAGAGTGTCACAACGTTGGTATTTGTCTACCATGTCACGACATACTCAATGCAGACGACTCTATAGATCACATGAACTCGTGGGATCACGTTTGGGCCACAGGAGACTCACCAGTCTATGAGTGCTACCCATGTGGTGTGTCTAGCGACGACCCAGGGTTCCGCTCAACGCACGAGAGATTGAGTTCCCATCTCGAAAACCTTGAGTCTCGCCGACAAATCGATTGTTGGTAGAAATAGTCAAAAAATATTTCTCTAGAGGTATAGTAGCCATGACAGAGAAAGTTGGTAAACTAGAAATCGTGATTGGTCCCATGTTCGCAGGAAAAACGACAGAGACTCTCCGTAGGTTAGTCGCGTTGAGTAAATCAGGGCTCAAAGTCCTTTACATGAACAACGCGGGTGACACTAGACGAGCTGACCACACATTCTCCACACATCGTCAGACCATCGTTGTCGGATCAGACAGTTTACCTGCAAAGTTAATCACCAACCTCCCGAGTTCTTTCGAACTAACTGATTATGATGTCATTGGCATTGATGAAGGCCATTGGTACTACGATCTATCAGTTATTCGCGAGTGTGTCAAAG
The DNA here is from genome assembly GCA_035772405.1 of Chrysogorgia sp. JL179-B06. Lineage (NCBI taxonomy): Eukaryota > Metazoa > Cnidaria > Anthozoa > Scleralcyonacea > Chrysogorgiidae > Chrysogorgia > Chrysogorgia sp. JL179-B06. The sequence goes on from JAYKKM010000448.1 coordinate 715,583, forward strand.
CTGGCATTCACGTCATTATTTGTGGTCTCATAACAACAGAGCACTTAAAAAGACTTGGTGAACTCGACACGTTGTTCTCAGTAGCAGACGACATCACATTTCTAAAAGCGTATTGTGCCGTTTGTCGCGACACTGATGGAACAACTGTTGAAGCGCCATTCAATTGGAGATATAATCCAGGACCATCATTCGTTGGTGGTGCTGAACAATACAAAGCAGTGTGCAGACGTCATCATCCTTCCACACAAAATTAAGGACGTTCTCAGCGCGTCTCGCTTTTTTAAATTTAGACACTGGACACATGAAGCGCCCAATGCCATAGAGACAACATTTTCGCACGCGTAGACATTAGAAGCATTGAAGCCAGTAGTGTCACACACATAAAATTAGACGCGCACCACACAGTGTCTCTCGTGGCTACTTAACGCTGCCTTATTTTTAAATTTACGAATACACTGGGAACACTGAAACCCAATGTCAAAGAAATATTTTATTATCGTGGTAATAGCGTCGTCGTACGAGTCACACAACAACGTTAGATACCCAGCGGATTTGTATCTGAGTAGCAGAGAGTCTTGCTCTTTGCATGATGTCTTACCTGTGCCACCTGGGTTCTTGAACTCAATCACAAGCCCGCTATGCTGTCGGTTTGCATTAGCAATAATCAAATCAGGTGTTCCACGTTGGTAACCTTTTTTCCACGAATTTATTCTCTTCGCAGAAGTGTCTTGATTCTCACCAAGCCCGGCTATCAAAATAGCTTCCGGATAGTATTCCCTAAGAAAATCAACGACTTTCGTGTGAAGATCGAACTCGGTGATCATTTTAAACTGGTTGTGTTTGAGACCAACGTCAGCTACAGTCTTTCTAGCACTTGGCAAAACTTCTGAGTGCACCCACCTTCCAAACTGTTTCGCGCGCTCCATTTTACTCGAGAACACCAACGAGTAGACCCCAAGTTCGTTGATAAACGAGGTCTGTTCCATCTTCATTCTACAGTCAGGTTCGACGTGGTCGTGTACTGCATCCTTTGGTCGAGCATAACCTAGAGCGCTCGCGACTTCTTTCGCTTTGAACCATATGTCACCGTTATTCATAACCGTCGTGATTTGGTGACCATCGAAATCAAATAGTTGAAGCGCCATGGAAGTCATCACTATATAGTCTCCCACAAAAAAAAAACTACTCGATGTGGGCGTTAGGTTTTTTGTAGATCTGGTTTGTTGTGTACCAACGCATCAGATGTGTTTTACTAGTCTTCGGTTTGCTACGTCGTCTGAAAAAGTTTCTAATGTTACGAACCAGCTTTCTAAATCTTCGAAGCTGAGACCAACCCATTCTAGCTTAGGTCGTGTCCTCTACCACTCCCACAGTGTCTGATTCTGGTAACACGATAGGTTTGCCGTAAGTCTTTTTAGACCTCATACCAATCTCAGCGTGGAGCTCGAGAGTCACGTCACCGCGGCCAAATGACCCACCAGCTTTGAACATGTGGTCAGTCGTTTTATTTATCTTATATATTTCACGCTCTTTTGAAATACATGCCCCCATATATTTAACACTGGTTTGGAAGATCACTTTAACGCATCGAACACTCACTTTATACCATATTTCTTCATCATTTCTCCACCCATGATTATGATGTCTCGGTTCGTCATGTAGCCACTCACGATTTTCACACCGTAGAATTCTATCAACGATGGGTATGCATAAGGCGCGAGTGGTATTCTTGGTCGATGTATTCCAAAAATCGTTCCATAAGGTGCGCCTATCTTTTTCATGTTCGCTATGAAGTCTGAGTCAGTTGACTTGACGTTGTTGACTCTGACGTGTGAGTTACTCATTTGCCAGTGTATTGATATCATATGCATTTTGGTGGGGTCAACACCACTCGGAATAGTGCATATGCTCTCCATTGCTGGGTTGCTGCCACCATACGCGAGTCCATTAGCCATACCAGTCTTGTACCCTATGAACTTATCCCACTGACCGTCGTCGTTTGATATAATTGTCTCCCAATTTGACCCCGTGGCTCTCGTAGGTAACCGCACCACAACAAAAATGGAGAGGTCACACCATTGCATACTCGGACAGTTAAAATGAAGGCCTGACTCAAGTGGGAGTGGTGTTAACTCAGGGGATAGAAAACTGTGGCCTGCACCGTTAACGCCAACAATAAGACCATAGGTTGGGTTGTTTTGCACTAATTTACTTGTTTCACCAATGGCTTTCACTTTGTTTGAACCATTGGTGTGAAATTCCACGTTTTTCAAGGCGTGTGTGCTAACGTTGAAGTCGAACACAACATTATAGGACTGACTCTTGAGGTAGCCTGATAGCAATTGCTCTAGAGTTCTTTTATTGATAACGTCTGAGTCATCGACTGGTCTGCTACGTTTTTTATCGCTGAGTCTTGCATGTCTATGGGTCCGGACATCCTTCCACCGGTCGCACTTAATTTGGGATCTTCGTCCAGATGCCTTTTCGTTCTCTTTAGTATTTTATCGTGGGGGTCGTCAGACTCATACCCATAGTTTAGACTCATTACTACTTCAAGGTGTATTTGCTTATTAGATAGCCAGAGACTGCCGAGAACCCTAACACTATCGCTAGCGTTGTCGTGTCTGATTTGTTTGTGGTGGTAGTGTGTGCTATTTGATTGGTCACTGTTCTCTTCACAGGTGGTACTACTCCCAAGTGAGTCACCACATTTTCTTGGTGGACTTTTTTAGCCACAGTCGTTGGTGTCATCGCATTCAAGCGAGTGTTCACTCCAAATCTCATGGACTCTGTAGCAATCTTTAATAAGTTGTTATAGCCGGCGATTTTGTTCTTGAGAATCACCACGTTACTTGGCATTAACCATGTAGACGGCGACACCGCGAGATTTTGGACAACGTTGGTGTCTCTAATCGATTTATTCATGTTGAGAATCCATGTCGATACGTCATACTGTACAACACTGTCAGCAAACAACTTGCGGAACTCTTGTTGGGTTTCTAGACTTCCTGCAGAACCACCAACGACAGACACACGTGTTCTCGCTTGCGCACCAAGTGTGGAGTACACAAAGGCTTCTATGCTTTGATTTAGATATTGTAGCCCAATGTTGGTAAAACCGTCTGACAATCGCGCGACGTATCGTTTATAATCGTTCTGAACGTCGTTGAGTGTGTAGACTCTGGACTCACCTAAAGTGCCATCGCTCAGGACTTTACTCTGGTAGTAATGTTTTCTGGGGATCTTGGAAATCTTACCATACAATTCGAAAGCGTTAAATTCTCTACTTATTGATCTCATGGTCTCACCACCCTCCATTCTTCTGAGAAGTCTCCTAATGGTGAAGTACACATGAAATCTCATCACACTTGTGACCACGGGGTGAACTTCTTGTGACACTGATAAATGTTGCAGTGAGACTCCACAACAGAAACTAGCACAATACGTCGCAAACACAACACGATAGTAAGATTCGTCGTCGTCCCACTCTGACATGGTCTTTGACGTGGTGATTTGTAGGGTTGGTAGCTTTGACATGAAGTAGCTATTTTGGTTAACAAAGACTTTGAAGTTATTCACTGGATAATTTAACACGTTTTCCGTTGGGTAGCCATCCCAAAGCCCCCAGTGGTTCTTATGACCTTTTGGTAGTGGTTGGATAGTTCCACCGCCTTGCCATATTATTGGGAACTTACTATTGTGTAGCCACTTCCACATGTTTTTATCATTTTTGAAGGTTGTGCTGGTTATGTCTGTGCTGAGGATGTCGTTGTTTTTGAAGTACACGTCAACACCTAGGATCTCACCGTCTTGCGAAATATTTGGATAGAACTCGAACTTGCTTAAAGTAGCGTGGGGGTACTTTTTGATGAGGTCTGCCTTTGCGTCGTGTGTAGCCTTCGATGTGTTCGCCATCGCACGTTCGTAGTGCTTTCCATAGTAGTCGTGAAGGGCTTTCTGCATATATAATGTACCGTATGTTATACACAATGCGAAAGTTGACAGTGCTCATTGAAGGTGAGGAAAAAGTTGTGTCCTTTGACAACGCGATGATGGCAGGGCCGGATTAACGGTTCGCGGGGCCCGTGGCATATTATCAGCGCGGGGCCCCTTGATCCCCATGCTTTTTTATTTTTGGGGCCTCGCTATAGCTTTTTTATTTATGGGTTCTTGCTTTTTTTAGTTTTGGGGCCTCGCTAGTTTATTTATGGGTTCTTGCTTTTTTATTTTTGGGGCCTGTTTTTTGAGTTTTGGGGCCCCTGCGCCTCGCTTTTTCATTTGCGGTACCTCTTTTTTTAATTTTGGAGCATCGTTTTTTTTTACTTTTGTACGTGGCCTTGCGGTTTTTGGGGCCCCACACTTTTTGGGCCCGCGCTAAAAAATCGAAACTGAGCAAAGCGCGGGGCCCCTAAAAACGCGGGGCCCGTGGCATAAGCCACTTCAGCCATATGGTCAATCCGGCACTGGATGATGGTCGTGAGTGATAACCCATACATTATGGTCAAGACAGCCACTGTGTTTTGGGACTACCATAACACAACAAATGACGACAGCATTCGGGTCTTCACGCTGGATGACTCTAGGGTTGGCTCTTTTAAAAAGATTAAAGTGGGTGAAGGGTACTTTAGCTTCGACACATTAGTCAAAGTCTTAAAACACGAGTCTAACAAACATAAGGTGAGTCTTGAGATAGAGAAACTGACACCCACAAGTAGATGCAGGGTTAAGGTTAGTAGTTCAGCTGTGTTAGACACCCTTGGACCTCTACTTGGTTTCGCGAGAAATGAGGTGATTCAGAACGACTTACAGTGGCACACTAGCCCAAACGAGGTCGACATGTATAGAGGTCTGAAGTACATAGAAGTTTCGTGTGACATTGTTGAGACGGAGAGCAACGTAGGTATTGATGGGAAGCGCAGCGCGCTGAACAGTCTTTGAAGGGGTCAGTGCAACGTCATGTGGATATTGAGTCCAAGGTGAGTATTAAAAAAGGTGTTTACTCAAGTATGACATTTCGTGTCAAACCAAATAACGACGATCTTAAAATTGGCGCGGTGCTATTGGAACTGTATATTGTGTGAATTATATGGAACTTGGTGTGGAAACAGAACAAGGGTTGAGAGACATCTATTATAATCCTAAGACAGGGTTCAGTGGTGCAGAGAGGTTGTATCAAAGTGCATTGGGAGACGGATTGAAAGTAACTAGAAAAACAGTGAAAGAATGGTTGACCACGCAGGATACTTACACTATAGGTACAAACCCATTGTGAGGAGACATAAGTTCCGCGCGACCTTCGTTGATTACCTTGGTGAAGAGCTCCAAATGGACCTAGTGGACATGAGTAAGTACTCAAAACAGAATGGAGGTTATTATTGGATACTAACAGGCATTGAAATATTGAGTAGATACGCTTTTGGTATTGCGGTTTATAGAAAAGACACTAAGAACATGGTTGAGGCTGTTGGGGAGTTGTTGAGTGACTTTAAAGATCGGTTTGGAACCACACCTAAGTTAGCTCAATTTGATGATGGACTTGAATTCTACAACGTTGGTGTGAAAAGTTTGTTGAAAGAACGTGATGTTGAATATTTCAGCACTAAGAGCGACAAGAAGGCTGCTGTTGTCGAGCGTTTTAATAGAAGTCTCAATTAAGAGCATTATGTGGAAGTACTTTTACACACGTGGAACGTACAAGTGGATTGACGTTCTTGACCAGTTTGTGGGCAATTACAATAGCAATGTGAATCGAAGCATTATGATGAAGCCAAAGGAGTCAATAAGTCAAATGAAGGCGAAGTTTGGACCACTTTGTTTGGTCATCAATTTGCGGACAATCCATTGCCGCGAAGTTTAGAGTTGGTCAATTAGTGAGAATTAGTAAATACAAGAGTGTGTTCACAAAGGGTTATGAAGCTAACTTCACTGAAGAGCTGTTTAAAGTGGTGAAAGTTATTCGTGGTGATCCGAATGTGTATGAAATTGAGGACATAAGTGGTGAACAGATTATTGGGAAGTTTTATGAGCAGGAGTTATCGCTGGTCAATAAGAAACATGGTGACAATGTGTACAGAGTTGAAAAGGTGTTGAAAAGAAAGAAAGTCAGAGGGAAGAAGATGGCGCTGGTCAAATGGTTGGGTTATGAAAGCAAACATAATTCGTGGATACCAGAAAGCGATATTCAAAATGTGAGTTAATGTAATATGGCTGAAGGTGGGGGAGATCTCGACGACTTTGAGATGGAAAACTTCGACAAGTACGAAGGCGCCACTGACGAGCAATTAGAGGAGGGGCTCACTAACGCCAAAGAGTGGCTCAGCAAGACAACCATCGAGTACGGCGTGAATGAGATGCCAAAAGACGTTCGTGTTGACTACGACGAACATCAAGACTACGCGAAAAAGATAAGAAGCGAGTTAACTAGAAGGCGAGGTGGGCAAAAAGAGACGTCGTTTATTGACGATGGTAAGACGGTGACTATTGAAGTCCACACAGCACCAACAGAGGGCTCCGAAATAGGTTTAGACGGCATGTTTGAAGACATACCAAACACGAAGAGACTTAGACCAACCATAAAGTTATCAGTAGTGAGAGACAAGAAAGGCTTCTTCAAAAAAGCTCTAAGATTAGACATTAGAATGAGAAATGGACCGAGCTCAAAGAAACTCGTTGTTGAGTCAACCATAACTCTCGATAAGAGGGGCAAGCAAAGCGGTGTTACGTTTAGAGGTGAAAAAGTTGTCGTCTCAAGGAACCGAGGTAAGACGTTTCAGTATAGTAACGCAAAAGACGCTGCTGAAGCCGTTGAAGAGTTCAAGCGTCTCGTCGAAGAAGCCAAAAAGGAGCGCGAAAACACGTCAAGTGGTGTGGTTGACGCACAGTTGAGGTCTGAGGATATAGTACCAACAGAAGATCTAACAGACGCCATAGTCTCTATCGCTAGTGATAGGATTGAAGACGAAGTGGAATCACGAGAGAGTGAGCTAAACGACGGTGTGATGGTCGCTACTGAAGAGGAAATAAGAGAGCTCGCAGGTGTATTGAGTCCAAAGGGTCCAAACGATGTGAAGATACAAGCTTTAGAAATCATGGTTGATAGATACCGCTTGAAAGCTCTAAACGAGACTGACCTAGTGAAAGAACGATGGTATAAAAACGTTTGTGAGACAGCTGAGTTGAAAGCGGATAGCATACGACTTCAGGACGGTCTCAAACCAGAACATGAAGAAGCTAATAAAATTATTGCTGATGAGGTCAGAAACAACGACTTGTCTAGGTTAGAGAGATTCAAGAAATGGGCTAAAGAAAATATGGTTGGGTTGAGCGCTGTAGCAATCTCAATGGCTGGAATTATAACAACAATTATTATCGCTGGGAGGTCTGCTGTTGTGAAAGGCGCTATGGCTACGAGGTCATTCGCACAGGCTGTTAAGAACGCGATAATGAAGATGGGTCCATGGCCTGTTGGATTGGCTAACTTAGTTTATAATGCGTTGATGACAGGTGCGAAGGGTCTCGCTTGGTTGGCTCAAAATCTGTGGGTACTCGTAGTGATATTTGCGTGGTTCGCTTATGACTATTATAAGCTAAAACGGTAGTCTCAGCTTTGAAGGTCTCAGCTTTGAAGATGACAAAACATATGTAAAGTATATGAACGTCACGTCAGCAGAATTGAGTCCTGGTTTTAGACGAGCAACTATGGGCGTCATAAAAGGGGTGAGAACGCAGCATGTGATCACGTTGAACCCTAATAAAGTCAGTCCTGGTGAGGAACTTTACATTGATGTACCGAAGCTCAAGGTTAGTAGCAGTTTGGTGCCTGGATCGTTGGGTTTAGTGTTCGACTTTAAGAATGCGAATGACAAAAGTTGGTTCTTGAACAATGTGAGCAAGTTACTTTGTGAGAAACTTGTTGTGAGACTAGCTGGGGAAACTGTGTATGACAACAATGGGGAAAATTACACTGGTGTTTATCGCGACCTTTGGGAAAGCGTCACTGCGCGAGACCAAATGATTGACTATGGTGTTGGCTCTGAGAACTTGAGAAAGTTAATCTCTAAGGACGACAGTGGTGCAACAAGTGGAAACGTCGCTAAGGTTAGTGATGCATTGATGTTTGGTGTGATTGGAACGAAACAGCGGATAAAGCTTGGTAAGATCATGGATGACCACGGGTTGTACGCTCCTTTTAGCATGAACAACAACTTGCAGTATGTGATCACACTTCCGAAGGCCACAGACATAATGGTGGCACAATCCAATGAGAGTGTGGGTGGATACACTCTGGAGAACCTTGAGCTTGAGTATGAAACGATCGATAACCAGGAGCTCTCTGATGAAATAACGTCGGGCTATGCAAGTGGTCGTAGTTTGTCATACGAACACGTCACGTTGATGAAAACCACTGAATGGGACAAAGGCACAACCATTGTGAACGAGAATGTTAATCTACCGAGAAAAAGCATGAAGGCGATTGTGTTGTTATTCACGAATAAGGTGCGAACAGACAGTGAGGAGTTTCTTTACCCAAATATTGAGAGTGTTAGAGTCACAATTGAAGGTGTGCCAAATAGCGTGTACTCACAAGGCATTCCAAAGTCGAAGTTCTACGCAGAGGCGAAACGACTGTTTGGGTTGGGTGAAGAGCATGCTCAGTTCATGACTATACAGAGGTTCTATAAAGATGGCTTCGCGTTAGTCATTGACTTGAGGAGCGTTCAAGATAATCGCAATGTGGCCACTGGCAAGAAAATTGTGAACACACAATCTGGTGTGCTTCTTGAGATCACTAAGAAAGCGACGACTGCGAACGTTATGTGCAGGGTGTTTGTGATGAGTGACGGATTAGTCAACTTCATGAACAATGGGCTGCAATCAATCCAGTACTAAATCAAACGCGAGTTAATGGAGACTCCGTTTAATGCGCTAATTGTTGGGATGACAGCTTGTGGTAAGACACACTATTTACTCAATACACTGGAATCTGAGTATTGTGGTAAGTTTGACTACATTGTGTTGATTTGCCCTACTTTCGAGTGGAATAAAGCGTATCAAGATTGGAAATATGTACGTGACCCTGATGTGTTAGCGATAGACTGTGCACAGGATAACGTTGACGCTGTTCTCAAGTGTGTAACAAACACTTTTAAAGGTATACTAACACTCTGATTGTGTTGGACGACTGTGCAAGTGGACAGGACGTCAAGAATAGGACTAGTCAATTAGTCAACTTAGCTTTTAGTGCGCGGCATTTTATGTTGAGCGTTATTGTCATCACACAACAACTGACGTCGATCGCAAAACCGTATAGAGAAAACATTAGTAAGCTCGTTTGTTTTTACTGTCCGAGTAGGAGTGATATGAAGGTTGTTATTGACGATTACCTTGGACACATTAGCAAAGAGGAAGCGTCGGCGATTGTGACCGCATTAAAAAATCATAAGTACGCTAGACTCGAAATCTCACTGCGCTATCCATACAGTCACGAAGTTGTTATTCCGCAATAAAATATGGGTATAAGTAATAGCGCGATGGTGAAACGCAAAAGTGAAGAAAATCCCACGATTGAGGAATTAGTTGAGGATACCGCTGGTACTTCGACTGTGGACATTGACGTTAGGAGAGCTGAACTTATTAGACTGTCTGGCGATGGTGTGGTAAGCCAATCTGAAGCGTACATTAAAAAAGCGTCCGCAAAGGTTATCGATAAGATATGGCACCAATATGAGTTGAAGAGAACGCCTTTCTCACCGACTTGCTAATCAGCAAATTCGCTAGCTTATTAGATGGGTTGAACGCTATTGAGAACCCTGACGAACTAAATGACGAGTTGCAAAAAGACTCGCTACTAAAGAAAGACGTTGAGAGCATTGTCGCGGTTGTGACACCGTATGTGCCTTTCTTGGGTTTGTTGTCGGGAGGAATCACAACGTCGAAATATGTGTACGATCACCATTTTAGAAGTGCGACAAACGCTGAAAATAGTGAACAAACGGACTAATCTATTATTAACAGGTGGCAATAATCTAATTTGCATAACAGGTGGCAATTTTATCACGCGTGAGACACTTTTACGATACATAAATTTGTAAAAATGTTGAAACGACTATTTTCCTAAATGTGATTTGACAAATTTGTGAAAATGTTGAAACGGCTATTTTCTTAAATGTGATTTGACATAAATTTGTGAAAGTGTTGAGACGACACTTTCTATTTTTTTTAAATGTGACATAAATTTGTGAAAATGTTGAAACGACACTTTCTATTTTTTTTTTAAATGTGACGTAAACCTGTGAAAATGTTGAAACGACTATTTTCCTAAATGTGATTTGACGTAAATTTGTGAAAATGTTGAAACGACACTTTCTATTTTTAAAAATGTGACTGAAATGACACCAAATTAAGCAAAATCGTGATTTGGTATAAATTTGATATTGTTCCGTGAGTCTCGCACGTGTTTGACATCAATTGAGTAGAAAACGTGAAGGGTGTTTAGATTAATTAACGACCGCCATAGTAGTATAGAGAGTGGGGGTGCGAGCTTATTCGATGTTATCCGCAGATGTGAATATACCAAAATAACACCAAATTTTTTCGAATCGCGATTTGGCATAAATTTGGTGATGTTTTGGTATTTATATTTATGGCTGACATCGATTGGGCTCGCACCCCCACTCTCTATACTATTGTAATTTAATACTACTAACAGCTGGTTAATATTGCCACAGTAACGACTCATTTATTTTTCAAATTGTCAGATAATCATGGCTTTGTTTTCAGGCAAGGTTTATGTGATTACTTGCATGGGGATTTTGTTGTAATCACCGTATTGAATACAACAAAATCCAGATAAATTATTTACCGTCAATTATGAAACGTTGCAGGCGAACGTTTGCTGAAGGTTTACTAACGTTTTTAACAAACGTTTGTTTATTGTTGCTGTTGAACGTTTGTCAAACGTTGCTTCTAAACCTTTCACAAAGTGCGCTAATTTCACCCGTATACTTCCATAATGTCGTACTTAGCGCACGTTGGCACTACTAGCTCGCTGATCTTTTCAACAAAAACTTATCTTTAACGCCGTACCCTTACGTCCGTTTTGCCCGCGCGGGCGAAGCGGTCATAATCGGGTTATAGTTCGCTTGAAAGGACCGTTTGACCGCTTCGCCCACGCGGGCAAAACGGACGTAAACGGCATTTAGATATTTATACGGCCTTTAAGATGTTTGACAAAAAATTAACTCCTTAAAGACAATGTTAGGTAACGTTATTCCAACGTCCCGATGCAACGTTAAACGACAACGTTACTATAACGTTCGCACGAGGTCGGTTACACATCACTTGTAACTCGATCATCTTACAAGAGAAAAACAATGTTGTGACAAAGTTGTAGGAAAGTTAGGTCCGACCTAACTTTAGTACAACCTAAATCCAACGTTGTGATTACGTTGTGTGCTAGCTGGGAGGTGGGTGTAGTGGGCGCGTGGGCATGTGGTCGGTGCCGAAACAATGCATGCATTCCTAAAATTTTGCATACATGTCCAATATAACCATCGGTATGCATCTGCATCAGATGGTTACCGATCGCGACCGATTGTAAACTGATCCCTTCCTATCCTAAGTGTACTAACCATCGGTATGCATCTGCATGAGATGGTTACCGATCGCAACCGATTGTAAACTGATCCCTTCCTAAGCGTACTAACCATCGGCATGCATCTGCATCAGATGCCTACCGATCGCGACCGATTGTAAACTGATGCTCCTACATGTGTACATCTGCCAACTTTCCTACCGATGGCACCGATGCTACCGATGGCTCCGATCGCTTCAATAATAGTGGATACTTTATCTGTCCCTACGCTACAATTCATTCATACCACATACAAGTGTTTCTAAACCCAAATAATTCAGCCATATTGTTTGTGTGTTATGTATTACCTCGTTCTTAAAAAACTTCAAACACATATGTTACGTTACACCATCGCCACCGATAGCTTTAATGATCATGCATAATTTATCTGTTATGTTATTATCTCGTTCTTAAAAAAACTTGTAACAAATATCTTACGTTCTTAAATAACCATGTAACAAATATCCTACGCTACAATTCATTCATAACACATATAAATGTTTCTTAACCCAAACAAACTCTTGACATGTATCACTACTATTTATTACGATGACTTCAATTGTCACATGTATATACTTTGTCTGTTATGTATTACAATTCAGCTATATAGTTTGTGTGTTATGTATTACCTCGTTCTTAAAAAACTTCAAACACATATGTTACGTTACACCATCGCCACCGATAGCTTTAATGATCATGCATAATTTATCTGTTATGTATTATCTCGTTCTTAAAAAAACATGCGACAAATATCTTACCGCGTTCTCAAATAACCTTGTGACAAATATCCTACGCTACAATTCATTCATAACACATATAAATGTTTCTTAACCCAAACAAACTCTTGACATGTATCACTACTATTTATTACCGCGATGACTTCAATTGTCACATGCATACTTTGTCTGTTATGTATTACCTCGTTCTTAAAAATCTTGCAACAAATATCTTACGTTCTCAAATAACCTTGTAACAAATATCCTACGCTACAATTCATTCATAACACATATAAATGTTTCTTAACCCAAACAAACTCTTGACATGTATCACTACTATTTGTTACGATGACATCAATTGTCACATGTATACTTTGTCTGTTATGTATTACCTCGTTCTTAAAAACTTCAAACAAATATGTTTCGCTACACCATCGCTATCGATACTCCATAGCTTTAATGACCATACATAATTTGTCTCTTATATATTATCTCGTTCTTAAAAAAACTTGCAAAAAATATCTTACGTTCTCAAATAACCTTGTAACAAATATCCTACGCAACAATTCATTCATACCACATATAGATGTTTCTTAACCCAAAACTATGCCCAAACAAACTCTTGACATCGTTGCGATCGCTCAATTTTAAAATCGACGATCGTAGCTATCATATGAAAACCACACGCTCAGCGATCCTGTCCATCACAGCGAACGCTCATTCGAAATATCTGCCGAACCCCAAAACGATAATGTGTCCAATCAAATACATCGCATTATGCACATGATAAGTTCCACCTATGAAACACTGGGACGAGATCTAAGTTCACTACTTTAATTTTAAAATGCAATCCAAACGACTTCTTTTTACGGGAGGTCCATTACTTTCCACAAAATGATAAATTCTATGTTTGAAACCGACGTCCAATGTGTCGAACCTAATACACATTATATTCGACACATGATAAATTCGACGTTTCAAATAGACCTTAATGATAACATCAATTACAATGAAAAGCTGTGCTTGCGATAGTAAAAGACAGTTGTCTTTGTTTACTTCGTCCATAGCCATAGCTTTGATTAGCTGTGACACGACAAAGCCCGCTATCAATACGGCTGACTATGTTTGTTTTGCCGCAATCGCAGCGATTATATGGAAACAGGTACGATCGTTAAAGTTTCTTAACACAAACAATTTATGCACATCACTACTATTTGTTATTAACATGTCTCTTCATTTTCTCCCAAAATTTCTCGCCTTTATTTACATCAATTTACGACCAAACTGGGGAGAAAATAAAAATATCACAACACATTCCTTTCTTTTCTCCCCACTTCATCACACCCCAATATCCTGTAATAGTAATTAGCTTATAAATATTCACCTTAATCTGTCACATCCTTCTATAATTAATCCGTCATTCTCTGACCTTCTAACAAAAACCCTTCCAAAAATTATTAACGTCATACCATATTTAACTTACACAAAAACGTTCACAACGTTGTTATAAATATTGCTCGCCATCATCACATCATCTAATTCTTAAGTCAAAACAATTCTTTAATCAAAACAAACGTTTCCTCACTTCCGCTAAGTAACACAATCACACTAATAACTATTTACATATAAATCTCTCCCCTTAAATACTAATACTCCACTAATAACTATTTTCATATAACTATTCTCATTATCTTGCTCGTCCACTCAACGAAACTTACTTTCATTAAAAATATTTTTACTTTCTCCATGCATTTTCTTACAAGTCTACATCCTCCCAATAACTTTTTATCACCACACTTCCTTTCCCGTCCGCCCTATCGCCCATATTTAACCAAAATAAAAATACGCTATATTCCAATCTATCAATACTAATCTATCTCTTAGTTTTCTTACTTCACAATTACAAATGTCTTTCAACATAATTGATCTATATAATGCTTACTAACTTAACACACTTATTTTCACTTATATATCCTTGGCGCAGTTACAGCTGTTTCAAACGTCGAATTCGTCATGTGTCCAATCAAATACATCGCATTATCCACATGATAAGTTCGTAATTGCGGTCGAACGAAATATTAAGTTCCACCCCTTCGGACGGATATAACGACCAAAGTGCGACGTTTTCAAACGTCCAATTTATCATGTGTCAAATGTAATACGGCTCGTCAAAATAAACTGGGACGATATTTAAGTTCAGTACTTTTAAAATGCAATCCGAACGACTTATTTTTACGGGAGGCCCATTACGTTCGACAAAATCATAAATTCTATGTTTGAAACCGACGTCCAATTTGTCGAACCTAATACACATTACATTCGACACATGATAAATTCGACGTTTCAAATAAGCCTTACTAATAACATCAACTGCAATGAAAAGCTGTGCTTGCGATAGTAAAAGACACTTGTCTTTGTTTCCTTCGTCCATATAGCCAGCTATCAATACCGCTGACTATGTTTGTTTTGCCGCGATCGCTGCAGCTTATTACAGGATATTGGGGTGTGACGAAGTGGGGTGCCAGAAAGGAATGTGGTGTGATATTTTTATTTTCTCCCCAGTTTGGTCGTAAATGGATGTAAATAAAGGCGAGAAATGTTGGTAGAAAATGAAGAGACATATTAATAATAAATAGTAGTGATGTGCAGAAATTGTTTGTGTTAAGAAACTTTAACGATCGCACCTGTTTCCATATAAGAGTGTCCAGCTAATGCTTTGCGCGCTTGTGTTATTGTTTTGATTTGTGAAACTGGCCTCTAACCTTCTAACTACCTCAATTTATTACGTTTTCTTGTTGTTTGGTTATCTTCTTACGACATAATAAGCTGTTTACAAAAGTCGTTTAAATCAATTTGTATAGTGATATCTGACTCAAGAGTTTGTCGAATATTGTGAACCGCACTCTTCGTGCCGTCGTCTGTCAGCGTGTTCTATAATATTCTCAACGGCTTCGATTACGATGGCCTTGTCCAATACAATGGCAATGATTTACAGCAGTGAGCGTTCGTTTCTAGCGCAATATCTGTTCCTCTACTCATAGAATATATGGAATATAAGGATCTTGCCATGAAACTGTGCGTCTTGAAGGAAACTTTGAAATTCACGCATCAAACGGCAAACAACGAGCGGCTGATACCTGTCTCAAAACAGAATCAATCGCACTTTCTGCAACATCTTCCCCAAAAATGAAGTCACATACAAAACGGCGAAACACATCAACTTTTAAAAACACTAAACCCAACAACTCATACTACAGGAAAAGCCACCTAGCACTCTCCGACGATAAAACGACGCAATGCCATCACTCCTTCCCAGTACTTTATTACCGAACCCTCCATCTGTACCATCTGCACCATCGGTGATACTCTCCATCTATTCCAAGTCCCCTACCATCTGTTACAATCTGTTACCGTCTGTTACCGTCTGCTACGATCTGCTACGATTTGTTACTACCTGCTACCGTCTGTTACCGTCTGCGCCATCGGTACCATCGGTAGCATCCGTCCTACTCTCCATCTATTCTAAGTCCCCTACCATCTGTTACAATCTGTTACCGTCTGTTACCGTCTGCTACCATCTGCTACGATTTGTTACTACCTGCTACCGTCTGTTACCGTCTGTTACCATCTGCACCATCTGCACCATCGGTAGCATCCGTCCTACTCTCCATCTATTCTAAGTCCCCTACCATCTGTTACAATCTGTTACCGTCTGCTACCATCTGCTACGATCTGTTGCTACCTGCTACCGTCTGTTACCGTCTGTTATCATCTGCTACGATCTGTTACTACCTGCTACCGTCTGTTACCATCTGCACCAACGGTACCATCGGTAGCATCCGTCCTACTCTCCATCTATTGTAAGTCCCCTACCATCTGTTACAATCTGTTACCGTCTGCTACCATCTGCTACGATCTGTTGCTACCTGCTACCGTCTGTTACCGTCTGTTACCATCTGCACCATCGGTACCATCGGTACCATCGGTACCATCGGTAGCATCCATCCTACTCTCCATTTATTCTAAGTCCTCTACCATCTGTCACAATCTGTTACCGTCTGTTACCGACTGCTACCATCTGCTACGATCTGTTACTACCCGCTACCGTCTGTTACCGTCTGTTACCATCTGCACCATCGGTAGCATCCGTCCTACTCTCCATCTATTCTAAGTCCCCTACCATCTGTTACAATCTGTTACCGTCTCTTACCGTCTGCTACCATCTGCTACGATCTGTTACCACCTGCTACCGTTTGTTACCGTCTGTTACCATCTGTAGCATCCATCCTACTCTCCATCTATTCTAAGTCCCCTACCATCTGTTACAATCTGTTACCGTCTGTTACCGACTGCTACCATCTGCTACGATCTGTTACTACCCGCTACCGTCTGTTACCGTCTGTTACCGTCTGTTACCATCTGCACCATCGGTAGCATCCGTCCTACTCTCCATCTATTCTAAGTCCCCTACCATCTGTTACAATCTGTTACCGTCTGTTACCGTCTGTTACCGTCTGCTACCATCTGCTACGATCTGTTACTACCCGCTACCGTATGTTACCGTCTGTTACCATCGGTACCATCGGTAGCATCCGTCCTACGCTCCATCTATTCTAAGTCCCCTACCATCTGTTACAATCTGTTACCGTCTGTTACCGTCTGCTACCATCCGCTACGATCTGTTACTACCTGCTACCGTCTGTTACCGTCTGTTACCATCTGCACCATCGGTAGCATCCGTCCTACTCTCCGTCTATTCTAAGTCCCCTACCATCTGTTACAATCTGTTACCGTCTGTTACCGTCTGCTACCATCTGCTACGATTTGTTACTACCTGCTACCGTCTGTTACCGTCTGTTACCATCTGCACCAACGGTACCATCGGTAGCATCCGTCCTACTCTCCATCTATTGTAAGTCCCCTACCATCTGTTACAATCTGTTACCGTCTGCTACCATCTGCTACGATCTGTTGCTACCTGCTACCGTCTGTTACCGTCTGTTACCATCTGCACCATCGGTACCATCGGTACCATCGGTACCATCGGTAGCATCCATCCTACTCTCCATTTATTCTAAGTCCTCTACCATCTGTCACAATCTGTTACCGTCTGTTACCGACTGCTACCATCTGCTACGATCTGTTACTACCCGCTACCGTCTGTTACCGTCTGTTACCATCTGCACCATCGGTAGCATCCGTCCTACTCTCCATCTATTCTAAGTCCCCTACCATCTGTTACAATCTGTTACCGTCTCTTACCGTCTGCTACCATCTGCTACGATCTGTTACCACCTGCTACCGTTTGTTACCGTCTGTTACCATCTGTAGCATCCATCCTACTCTCCATCTATTCTAAGTCCCCTACCATCTGTTACAATCTGTTACCGTCTGTTACCGACTGCTACCATCTGCTACGATCTGTTACTACCCGCTACCGTCTGTTACCGTCTGTTACCGTCTGTTACCATCTGCACCATCGGTAGCATCCGTCCTACTCTCCATCTATTCTAAGTCCCCTACCATCTGTTACAATCTGTTACCGTCTGTTACCGTCTGCTACCATCTGCTACGATCTGTTACTACCCGCTACCGTATGTTACCGTCTGTTACCATCTGCACCATCGGTACCATCGGTAGCATCCGTCCTACGCTCCATCTATTCTAAGTCCCCTACCATCTGTTACAATCTGTTACCGTCTGTTACCGTCTGCTACCATCCGCTACGATCTGTTACTACCTGCTACCGTCTGTTACCGTCTGTTACCATTTGCACCATCGGTAGCATCCGTCCTACTCTCCGTCTATTCTAAGTCCCCTACCATCTGTTACAATCTGTTACCGTCTGTTACCATCTGCTACCATCTGCTACGATCTGTTACTACCCGCTACCGTATGTCACCGTCTGTTACCATCTAAACCATCGGTAGCATCCGTCCTACTCTCCATCTATTCTAAGTCCCCTACCATCTGTTACAATCTGTTACCGTCTGTTACCGTCTGCTACCATCTGCTACGATCTGTTACTACCTGCTACCGTCTGTTACCATCTGCACCATCGGTACCATCGGTAGCATCCGTCCTACTCTCCATCTATTCTAAGTCCCCTACCATCTGTTACAATCTGTTACCGTCTGTTACCGCCTGCTGCCATCTGCTACGATCTGTTACTACCTGCTACCGTCTGTTACCGTCTGTTACCATCTGCACCATCGGTAGCATCCGTCCTACTCTCCATCTATTCTAAGTCCCCTACCATCTGTTACAATCTGTTACCGTCTGTTACCGTCTGCTACCATCTGCTACGATCTGTTACTACCCGCTACCGTATGTTACCGTCTGTTACCATCTGCACCATCGGTACCATCGGTAGCATCCGTCCTACTCTCCATCTATTCTAAGTCCCCTACCGTCTGTTACAATCTGTTACCGTCTGTTACCGTCTGCTACCATCTGCTACGATCTGTTACGACCCGCTACCGTATGTTACCGTCTGTTACCATCTGCACCATCGGTACCATCGGTAGCATCCGTCCTACTCTCCATCTATTCTAATTCCCCTACCATCTGTTACAATCTGTTACCGTCTGTTACCATCTGCTACGATCTGTTACTACCCGCTACCGTCTGTTACCGTCGGTTACCTTCTGCACCATCGGTAGCATCCGTCCTACTCTCCATCTATTCTAAGTCCCCTACCATCTGTTACAATCTGTTACCGTCTGCTACCATCTGCTACGATCTGTTGCTCCCTGCTACCGTCTGTTACCGTCTGTTACCATCTGCTACGATCTGTTACTACCTGCTACCGTCTGTTACCATCTGCACCATCGGTACCATCGGTAGCATCCGTCCTACTCTCCATCTATTGTAAGTCCCCTACCATCTGTTACAATCTGTTACCGTCTGCTACCATCTGCTACGATATGTTGCTACCTGCTACCGTCTGTTACCGTCTGTTACCATCTGCACCATCGGTACCATCGGTACCATCGGTACCATCGGTACCATCGGTACCATCGGTACCATCGGTAGCATCCATCCTACTCTCCATTTATTCTAAGTCCTCTACCATCTGTTACAATCTGTTACCGTCTGTTACCGACTGCTACCATCTGCTACGATCTGTTACTACCCGCTACCGTCTGTTACCGTCTGTTACCGTCTGTTACCATCTGCACCATCGGTAGCATCCGTCCTACTCTCCATCTATTCTAAGTCCCCTACCATCTGTTACAATCTGTTACCGTCTGTTACCGTCTGCTACCATCTGCTACGATCTGTTACCACCTGCTACCGTTTGTTACCGTCTGTTACCATCTGCACCATCGGTAGCATCCATCCTACTCTCCATCTATTCTAAGTCCCCTACCATCTGTTACAATCTGTTACCGTCTGTTACCGACTGCTACCATCTGCTACGATCTGTTACTACCCGCTACCGTCTGTTACCGTCTGTTACCGTCTGTTACCGTCTGTTACCGTCTGTTACCATCTGCACCATCGGTAGCATCCGTCCTACTCTCCATCTATTCTAAGTCCCCTACCATCTGTTACAATCTGTTACCGTCTGTTACCGTCTGCTACCATCTGCTACGATCTGTTACTACCCGCTACCGTATGTTACCGTCTGTTACCATCTGCACCATCGGTAGCATCCGTCCTACTCTCCGTCTATTCTAAGTCCCCTACCATCTGTTACAATCTGTTACCGTCTGTTACCGTCTGCTACCATCTGCTACGATCTGTTACTACCCGCTACCGTCTGTTTACCGTCTGTTACCGTCTGTTACCGTCTGTCCGTTACCCTGTGTTACCATCTGCACCATCGGTAGCATCCGTCCTACTCTCCATCTATTCTAAGTCCCCTACCATCTGTTACAATCTGTTACCGTCTGTTACCGTCTGCTACCATCTGCTACGATCTGTTACTACCCGCTACCGTATGTTACCGTCTGTTACCATCTGCACCATCGGTACCATCGGTAGCATCCGTCCTACGCTCCATCTATTCTAAGTCCCCTACCATCTGTTACAATCTGTTACCGTCTGTTACCGTCTGCTACCATCTGCTACGATTTGTTACTACCTGCTACCGTCTGTTACCGTCTGTTACCATCTGCACCATCGGTACCATCGGTAGCATCCATCCTACTCTCCATCTATTCTAAGTCCCCTACCATCTGTTACAATCTGTTACCGTCTGTTACCATCTGCTACCATCTGCTACGATCTGTTACTACCCGCTACCGTATGTCACCGTCTGTTACCATCTGCACCATCGGTAGCATCCGTCCTACTCTCCATCTATTCTAAGTCCCCTACCATCTGTTACAATCTGTTACCGTCTGTTACCGTCTGCTACCATCTGCTACGATCTGTTACTACCTGCTACCGTCTGTTACCATCTGCACCATCGGTACCATCGGTAGCATCCGTCCTACTCTCCATCTGTTGTAAGTCCCCTACCATCTGTTACAATCTGTTACCGCCTGTTACCGTCTGCTACCATCTGCTAGGATCTGTTGCTACCTGCTACCGTCTGTTACCGTCTGTTACCATCTGCACCATCGGTACCATCGGTACCATCGGTAGCATCCATCCTACTCTCGATCTATTCTAAGTCCCCTACCATCTGTTACAATCTGTTACCGTCTGTTACCGACTGCTACCATCTGCTACGATCTGTTACTACCTGCTACCGTCTGTTACCGTCTGTTACCGTCTGTTACCGTCTGTTACCATCTGCACCATCGGTAGCATCCGTCCTACTCTCCATCAATTCTAAGTCCCCTACCATCTGTTACAATCTGTTACCGTCTGTTACCGTCTGCTGCCATCTGCTACGATCTGTTACGACCCGCTACCGTATGTTACCGTCTGTTACCATCTGCACCATCGGTACCATCGGTAGCATCCGTCCTACTCTCCATCTATTCTAAGTCTCCTACCATCTGTTACAATCTGTTACCGTCTGTTACCGTCTGCTACCATCTGCTACGACCTGTTACTACCTGCTACCGTCTGTTACCGTCTGTTACCATCTGCACCATCGGTAGCATCCGTCCTACTCTCCGTCTATTCTAAGTCCCCTACCATCTGTTACAATCTGTTACCGTCTGTTACCGTCTGCTACCATCTGCTACGATTTGTCACTACCTGCTACCACCATCGGTCTCTCCATCTATTCTAAGTCCCCTACCATCTGTTACAATCTGTTACCGTCTGTTACCATCTGCTACCATCTGCTACGATCTGTTACTACCCGCTACCGTATGTTACCGTCTGTTACCATCTGCACCATCGGTACCATCGGTAGCATCCGTCCTACTCTCCATCTATTCTAAGTCCCCTACCATCTGTTACAATTTGTTACCGTCTGTTACCGTCTGCTACCATCTGCTACGATCTGTTACTACCTGCTACCGTCTGTTACCATCTGTTGCCATCTGCACCATCGGTACCATCGGTAGCATCCATCCTACTCTCCATCTATTCTAAGTCCCCTACCATCTGTTACAATCTGTTACTGTCTGTTACCGACTGCTACCATCTGCTACGATCTGTTACTACCTGCTACCGTCTGTTACCGTCTGTTACCATCTGCACCATCGGTAGCATCCGTCCTACTCTCCATCTATTCTAAGTCCCCTACCATCTGTTACAATCTGTTACCGTCTGTTACCGTCTGCTACCATCTGCTACGATCTGTTACTACCTGCTACCGTCTGTTACCGTCTGTTATCATCTGCACCATCGGTAGCATCCGTCCTACTCTCCGTCTATTCTAAGTCCCCTACCATCTGTTACGATCTGTTACCGTCTGTTACCGTCTGCTGCCATCTGCTACGATCTGTTACGACCCGCTACCGTATGTTACCGTCTGTTACCATCTGCACCATCGGTACCATCGGTAGCATCCGTCCTACTCTCCATCTATTCTAAGTCTCCTACCATCTGTTACAATCTGTTACCGTCTGTTACCGTCTGCTACCATCTGCTACGACCTGTTACTACCTGCTACCGTCTGTTACCGTCTGTTACCATCTGCACCATCGGTAGCATCCGTCCTACTCTCCGTCTATTCTAAGTCCCCTACCATCTGTTACAATCTGTTACCGTCTGTTACCGTCTGCTACCATCTGCTACGATTTGTCACTACCTGCTACCACCATCGGTCTCTCCATCTATTCTAAGTCCCCTACCATCTGTTACAATCTGTTACCGTCTGTTACCATCTGCTACCATCTGCTACGATCTGTTACTACCCGCTACCGTATGTTACCGTCTGTTACCATCTGCACCATCGGTACCATCGGTAGCATCCGTCCTACTCTCCATCTATTCTAAGTCCCCTACCATCTGTTACAATTTGTTACCGTCTGTTACCGTCTGCTACCATCTGCTACGATCTGTTACTACCTGCTACCGTCTGTTACCATCTGTTGCCATCTGCACCATCGGTACCATCGGTAGCATCCATCCTACTCTCCATCTATTCTAAGTCCCCTACCATCTGTTACAATCTGTTACTGTCTGTTACCGACTGCTACCATCTGCTACGATCTGTTACTACCTGCTACCGTCTGTTACCGTCTGTTACCATCTGCACCATCGGTAGCATCCGTCCTACTCTCCATCTATTCTAAGTCCCCTACCATCTGTTACAATCTGTTACCGTCTGTTACCGTCTGCTACCATCTGCTACGATCTGTTACTACCTGCTACCGTCTGTTACCGTCTGTTATCATCTGCACCATCGGTAGCATCCGTCCTACTCTCCGTCTATTCTAAGTCCCCTACCATCTGTTACGATCTGTTACCGTCTGTTACCGTCTGCTACCATCTGCTACGATCTGTTACTACCCGCTACCGTCTGTTACCGTCTGTTATCATCTGCACCATCGGTACCATCGGTAGCATCCGTCCTACTCTCCATCTATTCTAAGTCCCCTATCATATGTTACAATCTGTTACCGTCTGTTACCGTCTGCTACAATCTGCTACGATCTGTTACTACCTGCTACCGTCTGTTACCGTCTGTTACCATCTGCACCATCGGTACCATCGGTAGCATCCGTCCTACTCTCCGTCTATTCTAAGTCCCCTATCATATGTTACAATCTGTTACCGTCTGTTACCGTCTGCTACCATTTGCTTCCATCTGCTACCATCTGTTACTACCTGCTACCGTCCGTTACCATCTGCTATCCGATGGCTATACTTGACATACCTCAATTTTTGCGTTGTTCGAGAACCAAACAAAATAAAGAGGCTCTTGTTCTGTTTGAATGGCTTAGCGGTAAAAGACGCGTTCGAGGACGTCATTTTTACGGACGAGACTATCACTGGCAATATCACTGGCAAACTGAAAAACGTCGAACTTCTCATGTACCGAACATTAGGTTCAACCATGAACTGATTAATATTAATATCAAAATATTTAACGAATATTTTTGTAACGAATAAATCACCTAAACGCAGCGCGCAGGTCAATATTATTCTCGTTAAAGCAAGCGGCTTTTTGTTTACATTCGTATTTGGTTCGTATTTTACCGACAGCCGGCCATCAATTTATAAGCATATCAACAGGAGGATTTATATATACGCTACTAAGCCGATTTAAAATTATACAATCAACCAATAATTATTAAAACTTTAATACCTTCAGGGGATGCTTTGGACGTCCCTTTCGTTTTCCATGGGTACTTTCTTTACGGAAACAAAACCTTAGCATTGTTTTGTGATATTATACATGTAGTGCTATGAATAAGAACGGTGTGACACCTCGCGCGCACAGAATAATAATCAAATTCCGGTGGATTTGACACTGGCGCTATTAAACGTGCACTTTTCAGTATTTCGAATGAAAAAACGCGAATATGGCGTGTATATACAGTATAGTCCATTGACAAACTGTGGAGTTGTGATTATTACTCGGGCGACCGAGTCTAAATTTCGGCTTCATTTTTATTGGTAGTATTCGTATTCGTATTAGTATTATTTGTGGGGTTCCGTAAATTTGCAAAATTGCGCAATAACTCGTACCCAGGGTCTTCACCCTTGCCTCCATGTTCCTTGCCTTCACCCTTGTTGTCAATGAATCGCAGTCTGAAAATGAATCGCAGACCTGTAAACCCGCAAACCATTGCAAAGATTCTCTCCAAGATGAGAGAAACACAGATGAGAGTCAATCATCAAGACGGAATGGACAGCCGAAGGACGGAAATATTATTATACTGTGTTGACATTTTAATATCCCGTGAAACTCCGTAATATCAATCATTTATGAAATGTTGTGTTTTTGTCCGATTTAAATAAATTGTACATCGAAATGATCACTTGAATCTGGCGAATCGAACGCTGTAGGTTTCGTCTACTTAAAATGTGAAGATCAGATGTTATATGAGAAAATGCGTAAGCGATTAAAGCGACACTCGTCTTTAAAATCAAAGGACATGGCTTCAAGATCTATTCATCGTTTACCCGATGTAATTTCGTAACAGATATGTTTCGTATACCTTGCCGTTGATTTTTATATAAATTTTGACACACGAAGACCTTCAATCGAACAGATATTAGAAAAAATAGTATTGCCGATTTGCCGTGTTTAGTGTTTACATTAAATTTCGTCTGCGTGTCAGGCGTTCTGCATTGTGAGGGGAGCTAGCCTGCGTGTAGACGCCTGATTTTTCTTCGTCTTCATTTCTAGCCCAACTTACTTCTAAAAGTTTCCCACTTTAAACGAGCGCTGCACAATGCCTTCAGTGCCTGATTACAGAAATCAATGCATTCAAAATTATCCTTTGTAATATAAGACAAGTGAGCGGGTTTTCTTCCAACTGTCTAACATGCGTATACATGCCACCAATGCATACCCATCTCCGCAGGCAATATGCACCGGGCGTCTTGTTATGTTTAACAATGAAGCAATTTTCGCGTGGGCTAAAATGTTTTGTTGTTTGTGATGGTTTAATAGGTTGTGGCAAATGGGGCCAAACCGCCAAAGTCTTTAATAACAATAGTTTCAGATTTTTTGCTGTGCGAAGTTACTCCGGAACATCCGAAGCACGCGTTTAAAAGAAAACTGAACCGACAGTAAAGTGAAAAGGTGATGAACTGCCAAATGGCAACGAAATACTGACATTTCAGCGAGCGGAGCCCTAGATCAGAGTAATTACTGAAGGCCTCCGCACACACATAATTGGGTACGAGGTTGACATAAAGTCAGTTCGCTACAACTCATCATTTATAAAAAAACAATCAACTTGATTTGTTTAATACGTATTTACTAAACAGATCACCTCAGAAGACTCGTTATAAATCTTAGATGGAATCTAAGCGATGACTCACAGAGAAGTGCATCGGCATCGCCAACGCGCTTTCGGTGATATATATTCCGCTTTCCGTTTATGTGTAGCGAACTGACTTAATGTGTGTAGCGAACTGACTTTGTGTGTGACGAACTGACTCTAGGTTTAGCGAAACCGACCGGTTACCTCCGTTCTAAACGTCACGGGGTATTTAATTAGTTGCAAAAATCTCGGCAGTTCACCTTTTCGTTCACTGTCTTTTCAGTTTATTTTTAAACGAGCGTTCGGAAGTTCGTTGGCGTTC
The DNA here is from genome assembly GCA_035772405.1 of Chrysogorgia sp. JL179-B06. NCBI lineage: Eukaryota > Metazoa > Cnidaria > Anthozoa > Scleralcyonacea > Chrysogorgiidae > Chrysogorgia > Chrysogorgia sp. JL179-B06. The sequence continues at coordinate 741,548 of JAYKKM010000448.1, forward strand.
GACATTTATATGCTTAGTTCCAAATCTAAAACTGATCACCGAGAAAAGAATGACACAATGCGGAACTTCTAATCGTCTGAAAGTAAACTGAAACCGACAGATCGTGATTTTGGACCTTGGTGGTGCCATTTGCCACAAACTACAACTCCAAACCATATTCCAAACGCCGATCACTGTGTCTTTAACGCGAAAACTATTCATTCATTCATAATAATCACAAACTCACTGGTTGGTTTCAAATCAAAAGTCCGCTGTTTACACAGCACTCTACGTTTTACACCGAGAGTAATATTTGATTTTGTACGGCATATACTGTCATACTGTTATTGCAGACACACGCGCGTTACTGAATAATCGGACAAGGTCGGAACCCCAAGTGTTTAGTCGACGTACCTCACCGCCATTTGACCGCTAATCCACCGCAACCTCACCGCCATTTGACCGCAACCGCAGTGTTAGATTATTTCTAGGCAGTACTGTATGGAAGCCCGCGTTTTTAGATTGCAAAAGAGAGCTGCTAGGGTCATTCTTGGATTAGATGGCAAAACAAGGACGGTAGAAAATTTCAACAAACTAAATTGGATCCCTTATTATGATGACATCAAAATTAACAAATTTGTACTTATTTACAAAAGATTGTCAGGAAATCATATACAGAACAATTCACATAATAGATCAACCAGATTTGGATCCATAAACTTAGTCTGTCCCAAGTTTAAGCGTAGTGGTGATGGAGCGAGGGAGATCGTTTACTGTATCATCAATAAAACTGTGGAACATGTACCAGTTAACATTAAAAAAATGAATACTGTACATTCGCTTAAGACAGCTTTGAAGAGATTTTTTATGGACTCTGTCTCTTATAAGAATATTGACAACTTTGAAGCACTATTATAATAATGTTTATATACTGATCTTTTTATCGTAATATTTTACTTGATGTTGTATACATATCCATTTTTACCAGGTAATTTATTCTGTTTTATTCTATCCATATCTTATTTTATTGTTAATTCTAGATGGTGTGAAATTTTTCTCACCTTATAACCTTAATACTGTAATATTATACTGTAATATATACTAGGAGAAGGCTGCATGTGGACCAGCAAATGGTGAAGGAAGATTTGTTTACAAACATAAAATTATGCTGTAACGAATTATGAAATTAAATATAGCTAATAAATATATTACAGCGTCTTAATTGATGGAGACCCTGACATCCCGCATGATTTCCGTATATTGTTTTGATATTAGAAGGGTATATTTCCCGTTCGTTTGTTCGATTTGAAATATGACCGCTTGACCGCTAGATACCTGTAAATAGTTCAATTCGGAAATATTACAAACGTGAATGAATATCTTACAGCGTCTTAATTGAAGGAGACACTAACCTCAATGTTTTTGATATCCCGCATGATAGTAGAACAACAAACGACAGCGTCTTAATTCAAGGAGACACTATATAAACGTCAATGTTTTTGACATCCCGCATTCCCGTTCGTTAGTTCGTTATTTGAAATATGAGCGCTCGACCGCTAGATAAGTCAGCAAATATTACAAACGTGAAGTTCGATTTGGCAAAAGTGCCGCTTCGCGAGCCTTGCATTGGTCGTTTCGAGTAAATGTTGTTCGAATTAATTAGATCTAATTAGATCATAGATATATGGCGTTCAAGTGGTCATATTAAATTTTGACATTATAAACGCGCCATACAATTACCGTAGTTTAATATTACAAGGCTATACGATCGCCTTTATACGTGGTTATTGAAAAGGCTTCCTCTAATAAAAATAAGCGTCTGCGGAGGAGAGAGTTATTATACTACATTCTATTTGTTTGATCGTTCATGTTATAGAAAATGTCAGCATAATTCTGCTGGCATACCTAATCCTGAACACTTCTACAGGCAACCTCGTATACCTAATGCCATAATGCATTCCAAATTCCAAAACGGTAATTTATTCAAAAATTGTAAAGATTTTATCTTGATTTCTTTAGCTGTAAAGCACAGGTAACCCATAACATGCATGATTAGAATGCGTTCTCCTTCGTAGAACGCAATTATGCTGAGTTAGGAGGCCCACCGGTTTGTCAGCTTCTCAGCTGTTATGTGTAACCTCATTAAATAAAGTTATTATTATTTTCGTGCGCAGGCATGCATTTATTTTGAGATACTACATTTTATGCCAAAATGCTCAAAGAATCTTGCCATCATGCTCAGTCTGCAATTATCCTGATCAAGTACTTGTTAAAATTATTTATTTATTTATTTCGTTTCGCCACAAATATTGGAATGTGTAGTGATTAAGATTCTATGGATTAATTAATAAGTTATTTGCTAAGGTAGTATTATAAGTATAGTACATGTATAGTACATGTGAGTTGAGAGAAAAAGGAATTAATAAATTAGGTCCGCGCGCGGAGCGAGAAAATAGTAAAATATTATATTGCAACATAAAATATAAAAATAAATATTATATTAAAATAATTATATTAAAAATATTATATTAAACAAATATAAAAATAAATATATTAAAAAAATTATTATGTTATATTAAATATTATATTAATAAATATTATATTGTAAAATATTATATTATACTATTATAGTAAAATTATTATATTGCAACGTTTATCAATTATTAGATTTGGTTCACACTATAGAGAGAATGGTCAAGGCTGAGATTTGTGTGTTTCTGCCGAAGGCTAGTAATACAAAATCCTATAATTGCAAATTATACAAATTGACAATAAACCTTAATTAAAAATTCATGTTAAAGGGTTTTCTTTTTTGATTCGTGTTTCATCATTCTGCTGCTGTCATGTTTATTTTCGGGTGTTCATGATGATCCAGTTATTATCTGTAGGTTTAACGATAATTACAGACAGGGGCGGATTAAGACTACGTCAAATAAGTCGTACAACGAAGTAGAAAATTGTTGATGTAGATATTGTGGATAACTGGATATTGTGTTTTTTATACCATATTATGATTATTATATTATTGTTTTATTTTTAATATTTATATCCAGCTACGCATGGCATATACCGTGCGAAGTTTCGCCATTTCGAATTTCGAGAACACAAAATAATAATTCGCAGTTTCACCGTAGCCAACGTATAGACGTTCGGAGATTCATCCTTATTAAGAGCGCCTGCACGCACGCTAAGTTTTCCGCAGCAGCGCAAGCGAACAGCCTGCGCTCAGCCGCTCACTCAGGTTTGATCACCCTGCGCGGGTCAGATAGCCTGTGTACAGCCTGAATATACACCTGTAATTTAGTCTGTGAAAACTCGCACGATAGCTTGTCGACCCCCCGCTGAGCTACTCAGATCTGAGTAGTAGATTTTGAGTGGTTTAATACTCATATGATTCATAATTGTTTATTTGATTCCATTATTTGATCTCACAAGAATTCCCAGAGAACCAATTGTAACTGGAATAAGTCAAGGGTTGTGATTTGAACAATCAAAATCTACTACTCAAATCTGAGTAGCTCAGCGGGAGGTCGACAAGCTATCAGACTGAATTACAGGTGTATATTCAGGCTGTACACAGGCTAGGGTCAGACGGCCAGCTAAATAGAGTTTGTGAACTTAGTCAGTCGCGACTAGTTAGCCAATTAAAATTTTGTGATACAGCGTTCCTGATTGCTTAACTTTTTTATTTGCGAGTTATGATTGGTGTAGAGCCTGAAACATCATTTTGCAGACTTTGAGCCCGTTGAATTCGTCATTATTACTATGAGGGGGAGCGAGTATATATACTAGCGACTAAATGAAGAACGTGTATATTTAATATAATTAAAATAATTGATCGAAATGTGTACATACTACAGTGGATTCATTTTGGAAATGTTAACAAAAATTAGGCTTCCTTTGAGGCAGCACTTCCCTTTCGATATAGTAACTTCTTAGTCATATTTCATTATCTCGAGTCATCACCATCACAACATGAGTGTGTCATGAAATATTTCTATGAGAAAGTGTAGCAGGTAAAGCAAATATGATGCTTGGTCTGCTGAAGAGAACTTGCATGTCCTCTATCAACCGAATCTAAACTCCCTGATGTATCTCTAAAGACCAAAATTGAAAGAATCCAAAGGCGAGCTCAACAAGATGGATTTTAAGATCAAAAATAGGCGAAATTCAATATAAGGAGAGACTGCAAACTTTATATATGTTACCGCTCTGCTATGAGGTAAGCGAAAATCTATTATTTGCTCTAACTATATGTTGTTGAGCACTCTTTGCATTTCGTAGACCAAAACCTACACGTATATATATATATATATATATATATATATATATATATATATATATATATATATATATATAATATATATATATATATATATATATATATATATATATATTATATATATATATATATATATATATATATATATATATATATATATATATATATATATATATATATATGGTCAACGGCATCCATCAACCACCATTTGGTAGGTTGCCCTGTTTACGGGGCAGAAAGTATGGCCAAAAACATAGAGAAAACACCAACAATCAACGCGAAATCGGCTTGCTAAGAAAAAAAACAGAGCGATACTATTTATCAAAAGACCGTGAACAAAGGCGACAAGTTGTGCTGCTATATAAGTGACAGTATAATAATACTAATAGCCAATAGGTCTGTATATTTTAATTGGTAGTATATACACAAGCTTTCTCTGCCATTGTTATGCTTTTGCTTGCAAAACTCTGTTTTTAACAGTCCTGGACAACACCGGTCGGTGGTCCCTGAATGTAAGGTTATTACTAGGCTTATATAGCCGAGTGTTTTGCTAGCTTCTCGAGTGCCATATAACTCGATAATCACACAATACAAGGTTTTTTATTTCTTTTATAAAATAACGCCATTAAATTTACAATGAAAAATGCAGATTTAACTGTTATATATGTCGCGTTGCTATGTGCGTTGCTAGGAAAACACGTTAGCGATTTTAGCGATGAAAATGTACTCAACGTTGCATTTAAAACATTGTGTTGTGTTGTGTTAGTACCTTGATTAGCCTTGTATCCAAGTACTCTATGACTTCCTTTTGTGATTTAAACTACTTAAAATACGTCAAAACGACAAAATCTACGCCAGGAACACGTTAGCTTGTGCTTTATTGACTGGTTATAATGACAAAGATTTTGAGCTCAATCAGACAGCATGTTGTCGTTCATTTACTTCCTATTATTTTATAATACTAGACATAATTGCATGGATGTGTCAGCTCAGCCACCAGGCAGGTGAAATGCACCTTGACCATTCTGATTATGTTTATGTGGTGATATAATTTACTGTAATTTTTGTATGGGCATTTGTACATTTGAGTGGTGTAATTGTAAACATGCATTGTACAGGTTTATAGACCAACACATGTTAGGCCTGGCCTGGCCTCCACTTAGTGTTTCTGTGTAAACACTTTTGTCCTTGGAATAGAACTGCACATCCAATGCTGGTCCCATATATATTTAAGCTACTCTTGTGAAGTGCTTTCTGAAGGACATTATATAGTTGATCATAGATTTTATTACATTTCTTACAAACAATCAAATGTAAAATTAATATATGTGCGATCACTCGAACCAAAAGTATTACCTTCATCAACAAATTTACAAATCTGGCAACACACGGCATACACCAGGAGAGCATTTTATATGTGTATTTTTAAAATTGGGACAATAAAATAGGATTCTGGACATACAAATTAAACAGCTTTATTCCTATGGGACTGAACCTGTGAGACTTTTTTGAATATCATTATCTGGTGATCTGTTATAAATATAGGGCTTCACTTTTGTAACTTGTGTCATTGAGTGATAAATTAGCAGGGTCCTGAAACGTTAAAAACCAAGCAAATGTATGTGGTTTTTTTAAGGCTATTTTGTGCATGGTGCACGGTCACTGAAGCTATTGTATTTTAGTATAATGAAGCAATCATCCAATAGAATCGTTTGGGTTTAATCGCTCAACCGTGTTGTTTAAGTATTGTTTAATAAACGAGCAGCAGTGTTTTATCAGATATAGATTGTAAAGAGGTTGCGAAGCCTTTCGACACGTATCACTTCGTTCAACGAAATACCTTAAGTTGTTACGACCGCTTGGACGTCCCAAAATTGATTTTTCGACGTTTAATATCCTCAAAGAACTAAATATCTTAAAGCCATGTCGAGGAACCAGAGTTGGCATCGCTTCAAAGTTGAAAACTGGTCGAGAACATCGTATAACAACAATTACGTCCAGTCGAAGGGTGAGTACTTACACCGTATCAGAATATCAAAAATATCACATTTGTTGCACCGCATTCCAATCAATCTACGAAAGAATTTGTCGAAAATGTACCATCCGTTTTTTTATCCAACGTTATGTCCTTGGTACCAAAAATCGATGAACTTAGAACAATTTTGGGGAATTTACTTATTGATATTGCTCTGATAACAGAAACATGGCTGAAGGAAACTGTGGACGACAATGTTATAACCGTTGCTAACTACAATTTGATTCGCAAGGATAGAAAGCCACACATGGTAGGAGCAACTCGATCCTAGCTTATAAAGAAGTAAAAGGTCGTTTTGGGTGATCCGTTTGAGTCTGACCATATTTGAGCAGAGAAATGCGAGCGGCCATTATCGATCTGTGATCAGAAGAACTACATAAAGAGCTTTTTACGAAGGGTATACACGTTTGCGTAAAATAACAGGTACGTGTGTTATGTATTTAGACTCGCTAATTCCAAATCTGTTTTCAGAATTTACATTGGTTAAATATTGATCGAGATAACGTATACAGTTTATTGTGTGTAATTTGCGTATATGTATACACTATTGATATATGCTGGATATTTGTGTATAAAGTAGACGGGTATTCTACGATTTAACGATATATGTATATATTCATATATATTATAATAGGTACGTGTGTTATGTATTTACACTCGCTAATTCTAAATCTGTTTTCATAATTGAAAAAGGTTACGAGGGATAGGTGACAAAGCCCTATAAAGGTCGCTTATAAGCTTGCTTATAAAGCTTGCTTATGACCATGGGTTGTTTTATAACGCAGCCAATGGTCTCGTTATTCCTATATGCTACCAGCAATCTTTTATTACATAATATACGACAATTTTATTATAGTATACAAAAGATGTTTGTTAACAGGTTGTTTAACCAATTAAGGTTTAGTTTGATTATTCACTCAGCTTTGCAGCTGTCGCGAAGGTTAGTTAATGATTAATTTGAACCCTGAAGATGACATTGTAGTTCAAAATTACGTTTGGTAGATTTTAAACTTTTAAACTTTTAACCTGCATGTGTAAAGGCGGATTTCCAGTCCTCGCACGAAGCAACTCGCAGCTCGCTGCGTGTACTCGCATGGTTTCCACTGTATTTCCACCACATGCAGCTCGTTGCGATAACTCGCAGGGTTTTCAATACTGATGAAGCGATATAGCCGCGTTTTTTTAACAAACTTCGAGGTGTTTGGATATCCTGATGAAGCACTCTTCTGAGTGTTTCAGATATAGCACCTCAAATAAATCGGTATTTACGAGAAAATCGAGGTGAAAGTTCGATTAATTTATGTAATTTCTTCCCCTTCAATATCTATGCAAATACACACCGACACGGTAATGATTTCCTTTGTGCAGTTTGGTAATGCCATTAATGACTAATGATCTGAAATGTTGACATAATTTGTTTTGATTGGTTGTTTACTGCGAGTACTTGCTGCGAGTAAAAAATAGTTCAACATTTTCAACTATCTGCCACGAGGGCTAAAACACTCACAGCGAGCTTGCGAGTTGCTTCGTGCGAGGACTGGAAATCCGCCTTTAGACATATCATGAAGCGAACATTATGATGTATGTATTATATGTATATGCATGTATCATCTATTTTAAGGCACATGCCACAACGGTTTGTGGCAGAAGTGATCCCATGATTGGTTGTATAGGAAGGTATAGATGCAACTTTTGCTGATATGAGGGACCAAATATTTTAACTAATCTGCTGCATCTGACCTTCATGTGATAGCCAGTCAATCATGAAATCACCACATATTATGCAATACTCTTGGGTAAATTTATCTAATAAGCCAGTTCGTAATGTCCACTGCGCGTCAAAATGACGAGTTCTGCGTCGGGATAAAACTTATTTTAATTGATGAGGCTAAAACCACAATATACATTTGCATTTATATTTACACTTGCAAATTCGTTATACTGAATTCCCCAGCCTGATATTATGAATTGAAAGAAGATTTATCCGACGCACTGGAATTATTGTCTTAGAATAGTCAAATGAACACTCTTTGTCCCAACTACAGTATGGTTGTCCAATTACGTCCTATACATTTCTCTTATGAGCTCTCAGCTGCAACTAATCAGAAATATTATGAATATAGAAATTCGCTTTGCGCGAAAATATTCATAGTGGAAAACTGCCCTAAGCGTCGAATCTCCACTAGGCGGAAAATAAAATTTTCCTTTGTTATGTGAGATATCGCGTGGAACTAATTTTTAGAAAAGACAAAAGGAAAAGTCGAGTACAGTATGAGCACAGAATATGAGTATGTGGGCACAGAATATGAGTATGCGGGCACAGAATATGAGTATGCGGGCACAGAAGCGTTCCTGAGCGCACGGCCCGAGCTTACCAGTTGCTACATATTGTAAACACTGTACTGCAATTCATTTATGAGTGATATGCCAAATAAAAGCAAATATAACCTGTTCAAATCTTGTGAAATAGTTGTAAATCTATAAACCATTGATCACAACAGTTAGTCCTTCAAATGCAAGGAACAGTGGGTGATTTTAGAAATGTTGATCGAAACGCAAAGTTGTCAAGTCAAGCGACGATTTATATTTAGAAACGTAAACACTGAAGTAAAACAGAATCAGAGAGCAATTGTACCTGAAACCTATATGAGAATAGAAACCATTATAAGACACACCAGTATGGAAAGAAGGGAGAGGATAGCCAGAAATTACAAAGTGAGCTAGAAGTATTCGATAATGTTAAGTCTTCTAGAATCAAGTAAGGGATAGATCTTATACTTCGTGTACCGGACACAGAAATTTGGATGAGTAAAATTTTAGTTAGCACTGTATAGAACTGGCCCGTTCTTTAAAAATCCCGTTTATTTTATCTATAACAGGTTTAATTCATAAATGGGGAACTCCAGGACAAAAATAAATTGGATTTTTTAAAGAACGAAGCAGTTCTATACAGTGCTAAATTTCTAAGAGCCGCTAGGTCAGTAGGAACAGCATACCAGTAACGCTTATACTATTAAATGGTCATTAAACCGTGTCAAATTGTTGAATTGTCATAATAGAATTGCTTCGTTCTTTAAAATTACATTACTCTAGGTTTAACTAAAAGTTATTAATAAATACGATTTCACATTCTTGATTTATGTCAGTAAATTTAAATAAAAAGTTGACGGTATTCTATAATCGCTCCTCTGAACTAGCTAAATTATAATCATCTGCATATTTTGAAAACAATATATTTCTGAATTTTGAATAATACTATGTAATTCATCTTAGAGTTTACATATCATGACCAGTTATCATGGCCTTCTTCGCCACTACAAAATACTGAAAGCTCGAGAAAACGCTTGTTATCGTGTGGGGTATATACGTCTGGTTCAATGCTAAACACATTGAAAATTGATCATCTTAACGCTGACCTTATCATTTCATAATATTGACTTTATCTTAACGCTGACCTTATCATTTGACAGGGACGCGGACGCCGAGGGTATATCAATAGCTCTTCTGCACAACGTACAGGATATATACGACGAGGCGGTTGGGCCGGGCTGGCTGATTGCCGAATAATTTCTAAGTACATAAACCGTTTTTACGAATGGTATGCACGCGTTCTCGTAATATAAGAGACACGTACGTTATGTATTTAGACTTCGTAATTCCAAAACTGTTTTCAGAATTGAAATCGAGTAAATATTGGCCGAGATAGCGTTCAAAATCTACATACGACGAACCGGCTTTTAAGGATTTGTTATCGACAGACGCAGTCTGGGCACTGGGGACCATGTATGGGGAAAATAAACTCTAGCGGTGGGGTGGGTGGAGTAGCGGTGGAAAAGGCGGGCGAGGGGATTACTGCCAATTCGTATTTCTAGTTCTAACTAATAACTTTCCGAATAGATATAGTGCGGCTCAGAGATTATCACCGCTTTAAATCGTCGGTCCGACCATGTTTCCATTGTTCTCCAACCGAAAGTCAAGCAACCACTAATGAACACACCTAAAACGATTAAATTTAGAGACAAAAGGCAAAGTGCCTTAACAGTTTTGGGTCGTTATTTTCAAACCATGCAGTGGACTGGTCAATTATCGAATCAAAACCTAATTGCCAGACTAAGATCGGCGCTTTCATGGCCATTGTTAATCAGGGAATAGAAATTCTTCTGCCATATGAATTCAATTAAAATTCACCATTCCGATGCACCCTGGATAACACAAAATTTCCGTAGGCTTATCGAGAAAAGACAATCCGCCTTTCATCTAAACCGCACTATTATGTTCAAGTATTATCGAAATGCAGTAAACCGTGAGCGAAAGCGATGTAAAGCTAAGTTCTATCAAAGTAAGGTCAAGGAATTAAAATCAAGTAATCCTAAGCAATGGTGGAAATAAGTTAACAATATTGGTGGTATCTCTAAATCGACTCCAGCATCAATTGAAGAAGATTTACAGAACATTCCGACTCCAAATAATAACATACGATCACATCAGGATCTTGCAGATACTATTAATACTGATCAGTTTCCTTAAACCAACCGAATCATATACTCCATTAGTAGAAGCTGATCGTCTCGATTGCACAAGTTCGAATGATTTATATCAAATAACCACCGAGAGATGCAATGACAAATTAACTTTACTAAATGTTAGCAAAGCTCCAGGGCCTGACAACATTGAAAACTGGATTTTAAAATATTATGCTCAAATCTTAACCCAACCTGTTACCTCTATTTTAAATGCATCATTCGCTGAACAAAGACTACCATCCTGCTGGAAAAGAGCAAACGTAATTCCTATCCCGAAAGTTAAACCGATAACTGATATTAACAAACACTTAAGACCAATCTCACTAACTTCAATCCTCTCAAAAATTGCTGAGGATTTCATTGTTATAGATCATGTAAAACTGGCGATTTTAAATTACATAAGTGAGAATCAATTTGGCTGCATTCCAAATTCATCAACAACTCTGGCTTTAATCAGTATGCTGCACCAATGGTACAAATCCACCGATGGAACGGGAGCCATGTCAAGAATCGTTTTCTTCGACTTTCGTAAAGCATTTGATTACATCGACCGACCAAAATTGATCTCAAAATTAAAGTGTTTAAAAATTAAAGTGTTTAAAAATTGGATTATTGATTTTCTAACCAACAGAAAACAGCGAGTTAAGCTTTCAGACGACTGCTTCTCAGAATGGAGATCAATTTTATCAGGTGTACCGCAAGGAACAAAATTGGGACCCTGGCTATTTATTTTAATGATCGATGACCTGGAAGTCAACAATGCAGACATGTGCAAATTTGTAGACGACACGACTGTGTCAGAAACAATTGAGAAAAATCACTCCAGCAACATGCAAGAAACAGTAGATGCATTTTCACAGTGATCAAGCAATAATTTATTGCAAATGAACGAAGATAAATGCAAAGAAATGCGAATCTGTTTCAGACGCGATTATTACAATAAATATATCCTACCTTTGATTATAAATTATAATGAATTACAAGTTGTTAAAGAATTCAAACTACTAGGACTTACCATCACCGACGATTTAAAGTGGAATACTCATGTATCCAAGAGTATTAAGAAAGCTAACCGAAGACTTTATTTTATTGTCCAACTAAAACGAGACAAAGTAGATATCTCAGCGCCAGTCCAATTTTACTGTACCTGTTTAAGACCCGTTTTAGAATATGCTGCTGCAGTTTACCATGATAGTATGCCGATCTATTTACATGATTCCATGGAAAGAGTTCAGAAAAGGTGTGGCTACCGTCCGGTATAGTTCATATTTAAGTAATTTCCGGTGCGTGAGGTAGTGGGGGATTGGGCATCAAAATAGATGTCGAGAAAAGGACGACCATTTTGTTTGCAGTATTTGTAGTGTTTGTATTCGTAGACTGAGTGAATGTAAAATGGAATAGTTCGAACAGTCTGGTAAGTGAAACTTTGTGTAATAGATAGTTGTAAATTTGATATTTTGTTAATTGTAAATTTGTTTATTAGAAAACCATTGGAAAAGGGAAAAGTGTGTTTTATCTGTTCGATCTGCAATTTGAGAGTTTTAAAATGTGATAGGAGTCACAAAAGGGTCATGTCGATCATATTCGGTTATGAAACATCTTACAGCGATGCCCTCATGAAAGCTAACATAACCACCTTGAAAGAACGTAGAGAAGTATTGACAAAAAGTTATTTAACAACATTTGTCAATCGTCTGACAACAAGATTCACTCCATTATTCCTTTTAAAGAAAATAGACATAATTATGATATTCGGAATCAAACAATTTTTAACATACCTCTATGTAAAACTAATCGTTTTAAACATTCTTTTATTGTTGCGAACATGCTAAAATATTAGACCAAATAGAGTAGTTTTGTCCACATTAAGATTAATAGATAATAAATCTGTATAAATTTAGTCATCATTTTTATAATTAAGAGAACTTTAACAATGTAAATAATGATGCAATTCAGTCTTAGGACTGCAATGTGATTTTAATAAACAATCAATTATTATTATTATTATTATTATCACTGTATTAGGGGAAATGTTAGGGATTGAAAACAGGCAAAGGGCATGTCATCATTATGGGTTAAACAAGTAACTGATATAATTTAGATAATACATAATGTTGCATGCTCTGCTATTGCATACGCTAATTGCATGGGTTAATTACCATTGGAATAAATATGGCATGTGTTAATTAATATTATGATAGCAATAGAGGTCTTCCAGTGGAGTAAAATATTTATCAATAATAATCAGTGTATATGCATGCACCATTGGTCATCCACAACCTATAGGGATGTGGTGAATTATTGCAGCTATGTTGGATATTATGAGAGTCATTACGAACCATAGCTGACATAATACTGTTTATAAGTTAATGATTTAAATCATAAACAATTGGTGTCTTACGCAGCTATATGTGACAAGTTAATTCTTTCTTGGTAACCGATGGTAGCGTTCACATCAGAAGACTTAAAGTGTATATATCCTGACAAAATTCCTGGCCTCCCTTAGAAAATTTGTACTCTTGGGTCTTACTTATTTGTACTCTTACTCCTAGATTTTTCCTGATAACAAAATTATGAAAGTGTGTAATCCCATGATACTAAACATACGAAGTTACTTACGTTTTGAGTGCTTTGATTTAATAATCCCAAAGATACACGCTTTTTCAGTAAGTTATTACACAGTGTGACATCACATTGAGGATCTGGCCTTTACATATCAAACAAATATTAATCAGTGCAGGCATATTGCTCCCAAAAATTAGACACTTTTTAGTTATTTAGTTTGATGTCTAATTATGAAACAATGAAATTCAGAACAACGCAAGCTTGATAAGGCTCTCAGAGATACATGTAGTGTCTATAAATGTCCATTCGATTGGCAAATTAATGAGTTATATCTATTTTTAAGTAAAATAACTATAATTAGCACTACGCTATGGGGCGAGGGGTTGGTGCGTACACGTATTTCTAGTTTAAACATTTAAAAATAACGCTAGCAAGACTTTCGATCTAATTCGATACACAAACTTTGACGTCCGTTCTACACAAAAACGTTATTAATGTCTATATTCAAACAGGAATCTTCGTGATCAAAGCAAGCGCGTTTTCCCACGCAAACAGTTTGTATTTTCCGGCATTTTTAATGAGCCGACAATCATCGTAGCAGCGGATAGTCAAGACAAAGAAGCAACACGCTCCAAATGAGACCATCAAAACAAACAAGACGCTTTTTGCCAAGAGAGACTAAATTTAAAAGGTTGACCAAAGTAGCTTCAGATAGTTAAAAATCTGAAGTACAACTGAATTTGTCCTCGCACTTTCTTACAATTAATGATTAGAATAAAATAAAGTAACTGCTATTTGATACACCTTTGACCTTTTATAACTTCACAGATCTCACGCATTCTCTGTTAAGTGCGTATGTTGATTTTTAGCCACACGATAAGCGATTCCGCATAATTCAAATCGTTCTAGTGTTCAAGTCATTATTCAGGTTTCTTCAATCATGGTCAATACATTCAGCAATACATTGCTAACTGGATGCATGTAACAAGCCTTTAGCTCAGATTTTATATAAATAGTACTTGACAACATCGCATGCATATTAAACTCCTTAAACTCAAATGCCATCCCAAATTTAAAATGAAGCTCTTTGCCGAGCTTCGTATTTGTTAGTGTAGCAGTAATCTATTTTTTAAATTGTTACGGCATAGATGATCTTTGCTCCATATTCATTTTGAAACATGTGACTTTGGAAGATTTACGCTTTGACAGATGTATGACCGCAGATTAACAAACTCAAACTTGTAACTAAAGATGTAAATGGGGAACAGGAAGGAGTCATCTATTATGAAGAGAAGCGCGATACGCTGATTTAAGTTAAGAACGGGGATATAGCGCAGTAAGAATTGACATACAAAGGCAGACAGGAAAACTGTCGTCTAACAAGATATATATTATACAGTATTCGAATTTCCCACTAAATCTCTATTTTTATTTGTCGTCACGCGCGCGCGCGGTTCTCGCGGGAAGTACGCTGTCTAGAACGTGGAGGGAGCCGGCATTAATATGCCTGAGTAAATACCAACATAAGCATAATCAGCCGGGGGCAGTTTTAGATAGGGGTATCTAGTACGTATTCCTTATAAGGAAGCGCAAATAGAAGGCATTGACGAGCAAATAGAGTGAATTAACGAGCAAATAGCTGACACGTTCAAACCTCGTACCAGCCTCCTTGTTGATTGGATTGTAACCGACCCCAAAACAACAAAGGTCCTAACTCTTTGGCAAACGTTTTCTTGAGAAATAAACCACCCCCAAAGCTATAGAATATATCAAAGGAAAGTTAAATGATCTATTTACAACATACGTACAGCTTTATCCCGGTAGCTAACTTAGTTCTCTTTAAAAGCGCGGATAATCGAACATGCCAAAATATAATTTTCCTAATACGGATACCATCTTGTAAACAAAAACACGGCTGTCTTCGACGAACGTTTTCTTGAGAAATAATCAACTCCCAAAACTACAATATATATTAAAACAAAGATAAATTATCTGTTTACAATATGCGTACAGCTTATCCTGCTAGCGAACGTACTTTTCTTAAAAAGAGCGGATAATCGAACATATCGTAACGTGTTAATGATCTCACATCCAGTGGGCTGTTACGAGTGCCTTGTATTTGTTCGTTAATGCCTTCTATTTGCTCGTCAATGCCTTCTATTTGCTCGTCGGTTACTTCCTTATATGGAATACGTACTAGAATTAGTGCAACCTCGTTCCCAGGGCATTTTGCCTCCACGGCGGAAGGTCGGCGAAAATGGCCCTGGGATCGGCTGGTCACATGACACCCAGAGTTTCTCTGGGTGTTTATATATGATAATTTCCCTGGTCTTTGTTCCATTGCCTTTGTCTACTTTGTTGACCTGAATAATTAAGAATTATTCAATGCTCTTCAGAGATGTTCATGTTAGTATTCGTCAACATAAAAGCATCTAACAAGCTAATAATCCACCATACATCCATGGTTATTTCTTACAAAAGGTATGAAGAAGCATATATCCAATTTGACGAAAGCTATCACTTCTAATTTGCTGTAAAATTTGAAGACAGCATTCAGATTTAGATGAAGAAATTATATTCGACTGAATTAATTTAGTTTTATGACAAGCCAATCGCATTATAGAATGGACCAGCCGATCCCAGGGCCATTTTCGCCGACCTTCCGCCGTGGAGGCAAAATGCCCTGGGTACGAGGTGGAGTTTTAGTGTAAACTATTTCTAGTATATAAAATGAAATAGAAAACATTTTTATCCGTGTTCCCATACGTAATACGTTATTTATAGAAACACTCGTGGAAGTTTGGGGGAACTCGAAATCTCGTGTTCCCACTACGATTTCTCGTTCTCCCAAACTTTCACTCGTGTTTCTATTTAAATAATAGAATACGTTTGCCCAGGTCTCTATAACGTTATCGAAACCCGAGTGACGTAATCAAAACACGAGAGAAGTGTAGGGAGAAGCACGAGCCGCCGAGGCGAGTGCTTTCCCAACTTCTCGAGTGTTTTTATTACTTCACGAGGGTTTCGATCACGTTATAGAGACCCAAGCAAACGTATTCTATTATTTTTGTAAAATAATTTAGAAACAATTTCTTATACTTTGGATAATTACAATATATAACGCTGTTGATTTTGATTTAATGCAAATTCTCATTAGTTACCGACGTCATTCTGGTCTCCGTAGCGTGATCGAGACCGACAAGTTGACCAATCACAGCGTGCGTAGAGTAAAAATATTTTATAAAACTGTATGGAAACACGGAAAATGTTTTCTATTTCTTAAATAGATTCACTGTCACTTTCATACACTTTCCATCACTTTTAATTCTCAGAAATATTTCCCCTCTATTCGCGGGGATTTGGGGATTTTAAATATTCGTAATATTTGGGTTCTACAAAGAAGAAATTTAATATATCTTGTCCTTTGAAAATTTTATCTTCATGCCTTTTTCCATGATAAAGTTGATTTACTATTCACAGGAAATGACGTCAAAGCAGGGACACGCGAAGTCATTGCTAATTCAACAGTAAAATACAAAGAAAGTTTGGCTCTGAACTTTAAACACACCTGTTTAGACAAAATTCGCTCAATTCCAAACTTTCATTGCATTTCAATGCTGAATCAATGTGTAACGTTTTTGCGTGTCCCTGCTTTGGCGTCCTTTCCTGTAAATAGTAAATCAGTTTAGCAGGGGTAAAAGATATGAAGATGAAATTTACACAAGTTCCAAGGATCACAAATATGTAAAATCCCCAAACCCCGGATAGGCACTTTAAGAATTAGCCCCCTCCAGTATAAACTATCCGCCGAGCTAGCCTCCTGATCCGCAGGCAAATCTGTGGCGGGCTTCTTTTTTCCGAGTCAAATCGCTTCCAAGGCTGTGCGAGCAATGTTTTAGCTGGGATTGCAGGGATGTATAGGGATTGTGAAGTGATTATTTCTCTGGCTTGGCCAAAAATGGCCAAAAACAGCGTTGGAAGCTATTTGACTGGGGGAAAACGAAGCCACACTAAAGTTGCCTGTTGAGGAGGCTATCAGCCGCCAACGGTTGCTGATCAGTTTGGAACCGACTTTATTGTTCCGTGTGGAAAGCACAAAACCCTACCACTTTTTAAGCTCAGTCTCTCCAACGCTGTTGTTTGAGCTTCCTTTTACATTTCATACCTATAATCAATTAGTGCTTTAGCTTTACAGTAATTCATACCTGGTAGTTTTTTGTACTATATAGTTCTTTTCTTTTGAAGGAGCAGTGTCGCCGTCTGCGCATCCTTTTTGCGCATAACAAACAATAGTCGGAAATTGTCGGAAATCGCTCGGTCGCTATATCCGCCATTGTTTTGAAGCTTTGTAAAGAATTCTGAGGTAAGTTAAAATATGCATATTTTACATATTTTTTGTAAAGCAATACAGATTTAATTGAACAACATGATATCTTGATTTACATAGGCAAATCGTTGTGATTGCAAGAGTTCTTGCAGCGTATAAAGGAAGCGAAATGAAACCCAAGGTTGTCCGTGCAAGGGTAGAAATATGGCGTGTTCGGCGGAATGTCGTTGTGGTACACGTGCAAAACCTTGCCAAAATAAGGTAAAATTATCTAAACTTTTCTAGATAGTTGCAAAACTTTGTTTATATTCTTTGAAGGGTTATTACATAATTTGTCTGATTTTGCTACAGGGAACGGCCGATAAACCTGAAAGAGAACGCGAAAGCCGGGAAAGACGAAAATCAGCTGGGAATGCAAGATAAGGTTTTCGCCTTACCCACGCGCCTACAGTGTCGGAGGAAATGCAAAGGGAAAAGGAACACGAAAATGCAAAGGTAACGCTTTTAATGTTGTACTTTAATATAATTAGTTTGCTTATAAATAACTATTGATGATTTGATATTGTAACAAGTCTCCTATATATATTGCATATACAGTACTTTGTCAGGGTTCTACATATATTGCCATTCATAACAACTCGTACAACTGTATTTATTTTAGAAATTTATGGCTACACTGGACGCTAGCTAGTATGGTGAAAAAGCTAGCTGTTCGCAGTCTTCGTCGTGTCCCTGTCATTTTTGTAATGATGAAGTTTAATGAATAAATAAATAAACAAGATCTCATACCTGCATCTGTGCCAGATTGGTGCAAATGCGGAAAATGCAGACCAGTGCGTGCCGCAAGAAGTCGAGAATAAATGCTGTAAGCAAAAGAAATGTATAACCCAAACTTCTCGTTTCGCCAAATTATGCCTTGATCCAGATGTGCTGGAGCTTTGTATCCGCAATACAAGTGATATTCGAAACGACAGAGAGGACAACAGTATACAAGGGCATTCCGCAAAGCTGTATATAGACAGTTTATTCTTGCACGCCATGGCTATCTAGGCAAAGGGAATAGACGAGTATGTCCATCCTGTGTGGTTTTAAAGATTAGAGAACGGTACCCTGCATCAGTTGCTGGTGTTTACAAGGTATAGAGACCATTAATTATTATTTTAATTTAAATGTAAATATAGTACGAACATTATTTGGGTAAAACATAGGGTTCACTAGATATTGATTTTGTTATCAGTTTTGTTACTGCATGTAAGACAATTTTAAAGCTTGCAATTTCAATTTGTTCTATATTGTTATATCTACTTCTATTGTTCTCATCATTATACTGTTTTATTTTGAGGATTTGTCACTTGCAAATCAGCTCCTTCTTTGGACAATTTCCTTTGTTTGAGGTGGTGGAATGTGGGCTATGGTTGGGGAGATAAGGGCAGGGTTGCTATCATTCAACGAAATATGTCTTGTGACACTGTCGACGTCCTCTATTCTTCTGCTCAAAATTTTGGATATGAGTACTGGGATACATAACCCTTTTCAACTTTAACAATTTTTACATCCCACTGCCTGGTTCTTGGATTATACTTCCTGGTGATTCGCTCTTCCCAAGACTTGGTCTTTGCTCGGGGAAGATCAACATGGTAATTCCAGTCGATTGCTGTTAGCTGTTTTCCAGCTTTATATGCATTGTATCTAAAATTAAATAAGGATTTAATTAAGGATTTTTAGAACAGCCTTGAATATTCAGTGATGTAAAAATATTATGCTTGGAATACACAGAACACAAAATGACATACAGAAACATACACACACCAACCTGAAAGGCATTCGCTTTGGCACATAATTTATGCTACCAGTGTGCCTTCAAAAATGAAATATAATCACATATCATCGTAATTGCTTTAGATTAACCCGTTAAAAGACAATGGTGGCCTGGCCACCTTGGATTTTATTCTGGCCAACCTACGGGGTTCGTAGATCGATTACAATCAGTTAAAGTTGGTCAATCTACCTCTAACTGGGTCCCGATTACTGCTGGTGTGCCTATTTTTAATTATGGTCAATTATGACTTAGCCAGCCATTCTAACCTACTTGTTAGACATTGGATGTATGTTGACGATATAATCATTTCACAATCCATCGCACGAAATGAATCGCCACTCATCCAAGATGACTTGAATAAGATCTCGAGTTGGGCCTCAACGAATAACATGAGGTTAAACCCAAAGAAATGTAAGGAGCTTTCTGTCTCATTCCTTCGTGCCTGTCCTCGCGGGTTAATCCCACCATTGCTGATTCATAACAGACCTCTTGAGCGAGTAAACAGTTTCAAAGTACTTGGCTTGATTATATACAAGACGATTTGAGGTGGAATTCCCATATAGATGCTATCACTCTGGAAGCAGCTAAAAGGCTCCATATTCTGCGTGTTTTATGTAAATCTGGCGTGCCGCAGGCCGATCTTGTCACCATTTACATTACATTAATCCGCTCTGTTCTGGAATACTGTTGCTCTGTTTGGAGCTCTAGCATTCCACTTTATCTCTCGGTTAAGCTGGAGAAGATCCAGAAGCGTGCTCTACGCATTCTGTTCCCTTTTTATTCATACTCTACTGCCCTAGAAGCAACTGCGCTTCCTCGATTGGATGCTCGCCGTGACGAACTCTTGCGTAGGACATTCACTAAAGTTATGAATCCTTCCTAACGTCTTCATTATCTGTTGCCTCGGACTAGGAATAAATCGCACAGTCGTGTTCTACTTAATTCTGATAGTTTCACCCTTTTCAAATGTAGAACCGACCGGTTTAAAAATAGCTTTTTCCCATTTCTCTCCTCTATCAGCAAGGCTAAATTATAATGATTGTACTGTAGATACTGTTAGGATTAAGG
Source organism: Chrysogorgia sp. JL179-B06 (assembly GCA_035772405.1). Taxonomy (NCBI): domain Eukaryota; kingdom Metazoa; phylum Cnidaria; class Anthozoa; order Scleralcyonacea; family Chrysogorgiidae; genus Chrysogorgia; species Chrysogorgia sp. JL179-B06. The sequence continues at coordinate 762,146 of JAYKKM010000448.1, forward strand.
ATAATGTAAATATATGTTTAGTTTTGTAAAGATACTGTAATTCACCTTTTGGTGCGATGGTATTTCATTAACCTTTTATTATTATAATAAAATTATTCTTATATCAGAAGATTCACCCAGGTGAACAGCCATGCAGGAAGCATCCTGCCTCCATTTTCTAAGAGGTTATTTTTATTTACCCAAATTCTTACTGGTATAAACCATTATTTACCTGAATCGTGTATCATACTGGAAGCTGGCAAGAAATTTTGGGTTGAGAATTACTTTCTGCAGTTCAATGAAATCCTTATCGCGACGGTCAAACCACGGCAGAGTTTCATCGTGATCACCATCCTCGTGATCGCATTCTCCTCCT
>JAYKKM010000448.1:767500-807500 GCA_035772405.1 Chrysogorgia sp. JL179-B06
TATATATATATATATATATATATATATATATATATATATATATATCTATATATATATATATATATATATATATATATATATATATATATATATATATATATATATATATATATATATATATATATATATATATATATATATATATATATATATATATATTATATATATATATATATATATATATATATATATATATATATATATATATATATATATATATATATATATATATATATATATATATATATATATATATATATATAGCAAAGTGAAAAGGTTGTAAAATACCAAGATTTTTAGTGACGAATGTTTATTATATATATATTTTTTATTGCATTTATATATATATATATATATTGTTTTATTATACAATTATAAATGTAGAAGCCTTTATGGAGTTTAGGAAGTAAGCCACGCCAAAAAAAATCAGACAATTTTTGATATTTCGTAGGTGGCACGATATCAATAATTCTATGTAGGTTTTTTAGCCAATCACAATCGAGATTGTATGAGTATTGTGTAACAATCACACTTCATTAATATCTTCACACTTTTATAATATCGCCATGCAAAACTTTAAGGATAACAATCACACTTGTTAGTTGTTATTATTATTTATTATTATTATTATTATTATTCACTATTATATATTTATCATATATCACTATTATATATTTATTATTATTATTATTATTACTCACACACAATATCGTGGATAAGAGCAAAGATATCATTCTCCATCGTTAGATCTGCCTTGTTATGTTTAAGAGGCTCGAGAACAATTAGAAGAGTACAATCCAACATTAAAGACATGGACTTAGATATAGAGACCGTGATGGCAAGAATTAATTAGTTTTCTAAATTTTTATTATTATTATTAGTGAGTTAGATAATCTTATATATATTGGACTTTAGTTTTAATTATTATTATTTTTGTATTAATTTATTGTAAATAATTATCATAATATAGTTTGAATATACGGACAGCAAATTTTAAAGAAATAATAACTATTCTATATTGAACACATTTTATCATCAGTACCTTGAATGTAAAATATTTTGACATTATTGTTATAAAGGAAATTAAATATTATTATTATTATTATTATTATTGTTATTATTATTATTATTATTATTAAAAACATTTTCAATTTTACAGTTCGTTACATAAATAACACACTTCCCTCACGAAAGAATCTTGGCAGATGGGGTATTTCATCAAGTTCTGACTGCTCGTTCTGTTTACGTCCTGAAACTCTTCTACATGTTGTTGCCGGTTGTCAACATTACCTAGAACGATTTACTTGGAGACACGATTCCATTGTCAGTTTTCTCGCAAAAAATTTTCAATCTGTAGACGGATGTAACCTGTTCGTTGATCTTCCTGGATTTCAAAGCCCCTCAGTTATAACTGGAGACGAACAACGCCCAGATTTACTTCTTTCCACTTCAAACAACGACCTTTACATCGTTGAACTTACCGTATGATTCGAATCTAACCTTACCAACAATGTTAACCGGAAGAAAACTAAGTACAGAGATCTAGTAAGAAAGCAGAATGAGGACTTCACAAGTGTTAAATCTCTCCATCAACTCACTCGGAATTTTCGATAAAGAATGCCATACTTTTATTGAAATGTTAAATGATGATAAACATCAACAATACATCCGAAACATGATCTCTATCGCCATTAGAACGACGTATTATATCTTCTGTTGTAGAAATAAAGAATGGACCAATCCTGAACCACTAAATGTTTAAGTATAAATTTGTTTCTGTTGTTTTAGAAATATTAATACTGTATATAATCATATGTGTGTAGAGTCCTGAGTACGAGTCGTGACGTCAGATCACGCGAGTTTGCTGTTCTTTGTTTTTGTCGATATCTTTGTGTTGTGAACCGTTCACTGTGATAAATAAAACGTTTAAAACACTACATTGGCGACGAGGTAAACTGATCAACGTTGGAAAAGGGATAGCGACATCTCGTGCGACTACGAAGCGAGCTGATTTAAACCGAAAACAGTTATGAAAACGTCGACGAATATAATGAAACCGAGGAATGGCGTCATTACGTAGAACGTGTAAACCACTTCTTCGAAGCCAACGAAATCACGGATGGAGACAAAAAGCGATCTATTTTCTTGGTTAGCGTTGGAGAAAAAACATACAAGCTCATCAGAAGCCTAGTTTCTCCTGCAAATCCGAAGGAAAAGAGCTATGAAGACCTGGCAAAGCTAGTACAAGAACACTACAAGCCGAAGCCTTCCGTGATAGTTGAACGTTTTCGCTTCAATACCCGCAGCCAGCAACAAGGTGAGACCATTCCAGTGTTTTTAGCTGAGTTACGACACCTCTTTGAAAATTGTGAATTCGGAGCATCTTTAGAATAAATGTTGCGCGACCGTTTAGTTTGTGGATCGAGTAACGACAAGATTCAACGTCGCCTGTTGGCTGAGCCAAAATTGACTTTAAAGAGAGCAATTGACTTGGCAATAGCCTTCGAAACATCCGAGAAAGATGCTATTCTGTGAACCAGTCAGGAGGTTCAAGGGACCTTCATGGGAACCACAACCCCAGAGAATGCCGCTTTAAAGAAGCTAAGTGCCATGCATGTGGGAAAATTGGTCATATCTCCAGGGCCTGTCGCAGTAAAGAACAGGGGAAGAAAACACCGGGTGAACAACAGTGGAGACGTAGGCCATACAAGCCTCAAGCAAACCACCACCTCGAAGGTGAAGAAAATGAAATGGTAGGAAGGGAAAGCGAAGATTTATATGAACTGTTTACATTTGATAACAGACGCCCATCACCATACAAAGTGAACATGGACATCAATGAGACACCCCTAGATATGGAAGTCGACACAGGAGCATCACTGTCAGTGATGAGTGAGGAAGCATACAGGAATTACCTGGGCAACAAGAGGGGACAACCCCCACTAGCAAAAACCGAGGTGGTGCTACACACATATACTGAGGAAAAGGTGAAACCCAAAGGGTCTGTAGCTGATGTCATGGTATCCTATGACGGCAGGGAATACAAATTGTCCATGCTGGTGGTGGAAGGGAAAGGCCCTGCCCTGCTTGGAAGAAATTGGTTGGAGAAGATTAAATTGAAGTGGCAATGAAGTCAGCAGCTATTTGAAGAAAGCCTTGGCACTCTGAAAGGGACTACAGCAAAGATCCATGTTGACCAGACTACCACGCCGATATTCCACAAAGCTAGACCAGTGCCATATGCCCTCAGATAGAAGATCGAACAGGATCTAGACAGGCTAGAGAAAGCTGGGACAATCCAACCGGTCCAATATTCGGAGTGGGCCACTCCCATCGTGCCAGTAGTCAAATCAGATGGAACTGTGGGAGTATGTGGTGATTATAAACTCACAGTCAACAAAGTGTTCAAGCTTGATGCATATCCCATTCCCAAGTTGGATGATCTCTACACAAAGCTTGCTGGTGGTAAAACCTTCACATAATTAGACCTGAGCCATGCATACGAACAGATGCTGGTTGACGAGAGCTCAAGGAAATTCTTAACGATTAACACACACAAGGGCCTTTACAGTTGCCATGGTCTCCCATACGGCGTTGCATCAGCACAAGGGATTTTCCAGAGGAACGAAGGTGGAGGGTTTGCTGCAAGGAATTCCTTGTGTTGGAGTCCTACTAGATAATATTCTCATCACTGGAGCAACCGACGAAGAGCATCTGCGTAACCTCGAGAAAGTCTTGAAATGCCTGTCTGATGCGGGTTTGCGACTTAAAGTCGGGAAGTGCCAATTTATGAAGTCGTCACTTGAATGTTTGGGACACCGAGTGGATAAAAAAGGTTTCCACCCAGTTGAAGCCAAGGTCAGAGCCATCAAAGAAGCTCCAGCTCCAACAAACACAACCGAGTTGAAATCCTTTCTAGGAATTATTAACTTTTATAGAAAGTTTATCCCAAACCTATCATCTAGCCTGGAACCTCTCCACGAGCCCCTCCGTAAGGAAACGCGATGGACATGGAGCAGCCGTCAGCAAAAGGCGTACGAGACAGCCAAAGATCTACTACAGTCGTCACGGGTGTTGGTGCACTACGACCCAGCGAATAAATTAGTGGTGTCTTGTGACGCATCCCCGTATGGTGTCGGAGCAGTGCTGGCACATGTGATGAATGATCGTTCAGAGAAACCAATTGCATACGCATCACAGACACTCTCCAAGGCAGAGAGAAATTACTCGCAGCTGGATAAAGAAGCACTAGCGGTCATATTCGCCGTCAAGAAGTTCCACCAATTCCTGTACGGTCGACACTTCACTATTTTCACCGACCACAAACCACTACTGGGACTACTAAGCCCTGAAAAAGCTACACCGCTTATGGCATCGAGTAGGATGCAAAGATGGTCATTGACGCTCTTAGCTTATGAGTACGAGTTAGTCTACCGACCTGGTATCGAGAACGGTAACGCAGATAACAGTCGACACCAGTGCCTGGTGACATCATACACTTAATGGAGAACCTGAATGCTAGCCCTGTAGATGCAACCAAAGTGAAGCAGTGGACAGCTCGCGATCCGGTGCTTTCTCAAGTAATGCATTTTGTTCTCCAGGGATGGCCTTCAACGGTGGAGGATACCAAGCTACAGCCCTATTTCACACGAAAGTATGAACTGAGCGTCGATGCCGGATGTCTACTATGGGGTTCTCGGGTACTCATACCAAACCAAGGAAGAGAAGATTAGTAATGAACATTATTCATGATAGTCATCCGGGCATTGTAAGAATGAAGAGCATAGCACGAAATCACGTCTGGTGGCCGAAAATGGTTCAGCACTCGAGGAAAGAGTAAAAAGCTGCCAAGTTTGCCAAGCACACAGGAAAACTCCGGCACCGGCACCGCTACATCCCTGGGAATGGCCCAGTCGCCCATGGGCCCGAGTCCACATCGATTATGCTGGCCCTTTTATGGGGAAAATGTTTCTCCTTGTCATAGATGCTCATTCCAAGTGGCTATTATTACTATTTTTTATTATTATTAAACTTTATTTAGACACGGTAAAATCTACAGTATGGTACAAGAATAACATTTTACAATAACAATTAACTAACATATTACTTACACTTATAGGCCAAATATACGGAGAAAATTTACACTAAGACTTTTATACTACTGATTTACAAGATTGCCGTGCGGGAGTCCGTTTCATATAGAAAATAAGATGTCACTTTCTCTTTTGAATTGACTAAGAGAGCATACTGCTCGTGCATTTTGAGGTAACTCATTCCACAACATTGCGCCGCTATAACTAAAACTTCGCTTACCGTAGTTCGTTCGCGGTTTTGGCACAAATAAAGTGTTTTCGGAGTTTCTCAAATTGTATCCAGTGCTGCGAGATTCAAACAAATCATGGAGATAATGCGGAGTTAATTCGTTAATTGTTTTAAACATTAGTATAGCTTTGTGCTTTTTCCGACGTGTTGAAAGATTATCCCAGCCCAGCTTGCTAAAAAGGTCGCTGGCACTAGTATCATATCGAGATTTAGTGATGACCCTCGCTGCCCTATTTTGCAATTTTTGCAATTTATCGTTCGACGTGATATTTAAACCATCCCAAACTGAGCTACAATAATCAAAATACGGTTGAATTAAAGCTCCATAAATTTTCAGGGCAGTGTTTGTGTCTATAAATTGGCGTACCCGTTTAAGAGCTCCAATAGCTGATGCAATCTTTTTCGAAATATTTTCGACATGTCGTGCCCATGTAAGATGCTCATCGATTTGTAAGCCTAAGGATTTTGTTTCGTTTAATAGACATTCCGTCAATCTCTATATTTATATGTTCGTTGCTGTGTACAAGTAATCGTTGACGAGATCCGATTATCATAAATTCCGTTTTAGCGACGTTAAGACTCAATCTAGTATTAGTTAGTAGCCATTGATGAAGATTTTTTAGTTCTGAGTTAATTAATAGCTCAAGCCCCGTAACGGAATTTGCCGCGATGGTAATATTAGTGTCGTCAGCAAACATTCTTGGAGAGGCTCTGGTGAGACAATTAGGCAGATCATTAATGTATATTAAGAACAATAGAGGTCCCAAGTTACTACCTTGTGGTACCCCACAGGTTATTGTGACAGCTTCAGATAACTCATCCTTAACACAACATCTCTGACTGCGGTTGCTTAGGTATGATTCAAATAATTTGATACCATTTTGATCAACACCATAAATTTGTAACTTCCGTAGAAGAATGGCGTGATCAATAGTATCAAATGCTTTTTTAAGATCGATAAAAATTACTCCGTTAAGAAGACCATTATCTATATTGATTGACCAATTGTCCATGGCTTCTATTAGGGCAGTTAATGTACTATGCAATGTTCGAAAACCAGATTGAGACGCAGATATTAGATTGTTGTTGTTCAGATACTCATACAACTGCTCAAAAGTCAACTTTTCAAAAATCTTTGCAACTACCGAAAGACATCCATTGTGTCAATTCTGCAACGACGGAAGCAACCATCGAGAAGCTCAGAGCTACTTTCGCGACTCATGGTCTGCCAGAAATGCTAGTGTCGGACAATGGTTCTGTCTTCACCAGTGATGATTTCAAGATTTTCACACAGAGAAATGGTTTGCGACATGTAACCTCCGCACCATATCACCCCTCTTCAAATGGTTTGGTGGAAAGGGCTGTGCAGACTTTTAAACAAGGAATGAAGAAACAAGGGAGAGGGAGTATCGAGACAAAACTCTCTCGGTTCCTGTTGAGTTATCGTGTAACTCTGCAGGCAACTACAGGCGAATCTCCCACACAGCTGCGATGGGGCCGCACCCTGAGAACACATCTTGACCTTTTAAGGCCAAACGTTGCGATGAAAGTCAACATGGCACAGTCAAGACAGAAAGTTCAACACGATCAGCACAGTCGATCACGACCATTATCTATTGGTGACGATGTTCAAGCACGGAACTATTCTGGTAATCGGAAATGGCTTCCGGGAACCATTGTTGAAGAAACTGGCCCAGTATCCGCCAGAATTGCCTTGGAAAACGGCACCATCGTGCGGAGACACCACGATCAGCTTATAGCCCGTGCAACGCAACCCACAGTACCGGTAATACCACCACCTATACAACCGGAGTCACAAAGCGAGAATACCACCCAGATTAATGGATTATTCCCAGAAGACTCCGCACCCACAAGACGTTATCCAGCAAGAGAGCATAAAGCCCCAGAACGCTACGAATAATGACATTGTCAGTGATAGACCTTGTTTAACTCGGACTGAGAACGTTTGAATTTATATTACCATAAATATGTTTAAAACTAGGAGGGAGGAATGTAGAGTCCTGAGTACGAGTCGTGACGTCAGATCACGTGAGTTTGCTGTTCTTTGTTTTTGTCGATATCTTTGTGTTGTGAACCGTTCACTGTGATAAATAAAACGTTTAAAACACTACAATGTGATTCAAGTTAGCCAATTGTAAATTACCTCAAAAAGTGAGATTTGCAATTGTAAATATATAAGAAAAAATTTATATTAATAAAGTTTCCATTATTATTATTATTATTATTATTATAATCGTATCATACGTTAAGAGATGGCTCCACTTCCATCAAGGAGCAAATCTCTCGCATTTGAAGTTATCGGTCAGTAAATTTGGTTTTGAAGGCCTCCAACTAGTCGCTGATGTTTTCCAATACTGTAAATTAAGTATAAGGAAGATCCTCAGTAAATCAACATTATAACAACATGACGGATTCAATTATAATTGAATTATAATTGAGAGAAACCCTAAATCGGCGCTACTACAACATCAGATTGAGAACAATGTGCTTGATCATCTATCAACGTTAAAGGAACAGAACTCTATAATGAGGCACATCAAGAAAGTATCCACAGGCAAGCAAATATCAAGTTGGAAAGCCATTAGTGACCAAATGCCGAAAAATATTTATGTTTTCGTTAGAAGAGCTTTAATATATAGCTTACCCAACAATTCCAATTTGCATCACTGAGGGAAAATTGAAGCTGCTTCATGCGACCTCTGCTCTGAGCGACAAACACAACGCCATATGCTATCAAATTGTTCAGTAGCTGTGGAGGAAGGCCGTTACACATGGAGACACGACTCGATACTTTACACCATGTTGAGGTATCTGAGCCAACTGAGTTCGTACGGCTTCAAAATATATGGCGACCTTCAGGATTATCGATGTCCCCGTTATAACAAAAAATGACACCATCTATGTTATAGAACTTACTTGCTGTTTCGAAACGAACACTGAAAAAGAAGGAACTATAAAATGGAAAAATACAACCAAATCGAACGAGATGCTTACTTACTTTTAAAAATTTCAGGAAGATTTTCGTGGAAATTACTACTCTTAGCCATATCACAAAGCACATAAAGCAATTGAAACGTCTCTTTAACGGTACTGAAATAAACTGTACAAGAATGTTAGAGAAGTGCACGGAGGTGTCCATGCGCGCCTCCTTTTATTTGTATATACGACGCAACAAATCGTGGACCAATCCAGATTTGTTGAAGTTTTACTAATTGTTTGATCTTGTCAGATCGTCTCTGTTGGACTGCCTTACGATTTTCGTAAGTGATAAACACAGAGTTTTTCTCTTTTTATCTTCTTATACCTAGTTTTCCTATTTGTAAATAGCTTAACAGATTGAATTGAATAAAAGTTTTCATTATTATTATTATTATATGTAAATCTTTATGCAAAGGAGAACATTTATTTAGTCAAATGTATACACCGTCTAACATGTACACATGTAACGCAGAGGAAAATTAACCCCCAGATAAATATTATATGGAAGTTCTTATTTTCATTGATTATATATGGAGTCCATTTATGGTAACGGTTTATTCAATGTTTCGGGTAAGAAGTATGAAAGAATTCCAGCAACAATTGATGAGACACCAAATACCACACACGGGAAGGCTGTTGGTGTACCATCCTGGAAAAACATAACGAAATTAAGACTAAATAGTTCATGCAAGCGGAAAGATGGTTAACATGGAATAAGACACAAAATAATGAAAAATAATGTTGTGTTGCCAACTGTGAACAGTGTTGTGCTACCACTGTGGTCAACGTACTGTCAATTGTCAACAATGTTGTGTTGCCAACTGTGAACAATGTTGTACTGACAACTGAGAACAATGTTGTGCTGGCAACTGTGAACAATGTTGTGCAGCCAACTGTGAAGAACGTTGTACTGCCAACTGTGAACAAATGCAGTTGTGTTGCCAACTGCGAATAATGTTGTGAGTGTCAACTGTGAACAATGGTGTGTTGCCAACTGCGAATAATGTTGTGCTGCCAACTGTGAACAATGTTGTACTACCAACGACTGTCAACAATGTTGTACTGCCAACTGTGAATAATATAGTACTGATAACTGTGAACAATATGTTGTATACTGCCAAATGTGAACAATGTTAATTGTACTGACAATTGTGAACAATGTTGTGCTGCCAACTGTGAACAATGTTTTACTGCCAACTATGAACAATATTGTGCTGCCAACTGTGACCAATGTAGTGCTGCCAACTGTGAACAATGTTCAACGTTTCGTCAGATGGAAATTATGTTTAGGAGTTTAGGGCTTACTTACGGATGAGGGTTAGGATTGGGGTCACTTGGTTAGTGCCTCCCGGCCCTGATAACTGGGTAATGTGTTTGCTCGTCATGGCAATGTATTTCTGTTACTTATATGGAATACGTATATACTAAAAAATGGGTGATCAACTTAATAGTATAACAATTTTCGTAACTTACAACAATATACGGGGCGCAAACTCCTCCAATTGTTGAAAACATAGATGCAAAACCTACGCCAATGTTTCTAGAAAAGATTGAAAGAGACATTGTGTCATGGGCCGGCCCCTTGTAATCTAGGGCATATGCTTCTCCGCGAACACATTGAACAATCGGATTGTGTCAATACTTTCGTATCCAAGCACTTACATCTCGTGACCCCTGTTCAACGCAGCTAGTGATTAGAAAGAGAGTTAGAGAATTTGGATGACTTAAATAACGAGTCTTCGATAAAATGCTTATATGTCTGAATGTTCACGTTATTTATCTTATATATACATAACAGAGATGAATTTCTAGTAATTAAGTAAGATCATGGATTTATTTTATATTTCACCTCATAACTGTCGGATAAAGTTCAGCTGTATGGATATACAGTTGATAAAAGCCAGCAGAAATACTAAATTTTCCGATCAACGTTAATGTTAAAACCAAGTACTTGAGATCCTCTTCCTTTTCTATATAAACAACAAATGAAATATTCTAAAACTCATTTAAAGTACTTCATAAGATGGAAACAAAACACATATTATTCTTCTATTCCAGCACCTTCGAGTCTATTAAAGGGGAACTGTACCCAAAAATAAATTACTTTTAAATAAAAGGCCTTTAAGTATAATGTTTAGAAATGCTAATAGTTTTACGATATCCGTACTCGAGAAATAACGCTTTTATTCTGAAGTGATTTTGTGGTAATTGTGCCTTTCCTGATAATTTCCTAATTGCTAGAACTACCCTCGCTGCAAAAATTTTGCACTAGTCGTTTTATGTTCTGTTTGTACGTACCGCGGGCCCATAAAAAAAAGAACAATAGCTTATATACTACTTGAACTCTTGGTATAATTATTCAATATAGACTAAAATAAATTAAGAACTAAACATAGAGCCTATCGACGAACTAGTGGTCTATTACAAATTCGGCATGTGATTGACTGAGCTACTTAAGTGGTCTATTGGTGATAGACCACTAGTAGTGTTATCCAATCACAAACCTTATAACTGGAATATTGCTATCCTGACTATTCAGAAGTCACGATATATTTACGCTGCAAGCAAAACGTGAAGTCTAGGCCAAACATGGCGTCCGCTTTGGCCCGAAAGTAATGGAAAATTGTTCAGTTTGACATTTTAGAGTAAGAAAATGAATTCGCTTGTGCCTATGGAGTATATCTACACCAAATTTGATGCAATTAAAGTAATTAATCTCGTCGTTTTTTTTGTGAGCTATTGTTTATCATGCGATATCGAGCTATTATACATTTTGAATGGGGAGACTTCTACAAACAAAAAGGTGAAACTATCTGAAAATTTGGAACAATGTTAAAAATACCACGAGTGCCTTCATTATAAAACAATCATACCATTCGCTCTTGACTGAGATATCAAACCTCGTATACTACGTGAGCTCACGAAGGTATAGTTGTTACTATTTTCTGTATCAACTCAACGCCTCGTAAATATATTGTCACCTGTGAGTACTATTGGCAGGTTAGAAAGTAATGCCACTCCTCCAATCACAAAATATGCTATCAATGGAATGCGTCGGCCAATTCTATAATGAGAAAGCAAGTTGCATTTTTGCACATTACTCGTACCATATCTAGTTAAAAGACTAGATAAGAAACTAATGGGAGAACTATAAGAAACTAGTAGTCTACTGATTGCCACTTAAGTCGTATTTTTCTATGATTAAAACCTAGTTGATAATTATGATGACATTGATAACCATCTAACCAGCTGTTGTGGTCTAGCCGTTACCACATATTTCCATGAGCTGGGAGACACAGGTTCCACTGATTCTGGGTCGGACCTGCACTCAAGGTCTTAAAAATAATTGAGCAGAAAGTGCTGCCTTTGCAACAATATTAGCAAATGGTAAGACTTTCGGGTCTTCTCGGATAACGACCTTAAATTATCGTAGGCCCTCGGAACCCATATCAATTGGGCTTCTAGGCTGTTGTGGTATTCCGTTCACCTATAAGAGTGATAAATCTAATAAACTATATGACGTAAGTACTGTTGATTTTCTGATGTTTTTAAGTGGAATTTGTTTCGAATTCTCTTTATTCCTATGTTCAGATAACTATTTCGGCATTTGAAATTATTTTTTCGCTTAACAAACATGCCTAATACGCCACTGAGTATTCACGACTAATCCACGACTATTCACGACTAATCCTGCACTACTATTCACGACTAATCCTGCACTACTATTCACGACTAATCCTGCACTACTATTCACGACTAATCCTGCACTACTATTCACGACTAATCCTGCACTACTATTCACGACTAATCCTGCACTACTATTCACGACTAATCCTGCACTACTATTCACGACTAATCCTGCACTACTATTCACGACTAATCCTGCACTACTATTCACGACTAATCCTGCACTACTATTCACGACTAATCCTGCACTACTATTCACGACTAATCCTGCACTACTATTCACGACTAATCCTGCACTACTATTCACGACTAATTCACTACTATTCACGACTAATCCTGCACTACTATTCACGACTAATCCTGCACTACTATTCACGACTAATCCTGCACTACTATTCACGACTAATCCTGCACTACTATTCACGACTAATCCTGCACTACTATTCACGACTAATCCTGCACTACTATTCACGACTAATCCTGCACTACTATTCACGACTAATCCACTACTATTCACGAGTATTCGAGGTAAACGTTGTTGATCTTTGTTTAAGGTGGCTCGATAGTCTAAATCATGAGAAATTGCATTTTTCCGCATAAAAATGTTTGTAATGCAGATCTGATCTTCATCGTGGTTCATGCATAGTTGTATAGTGGTGGTCTTGTTTACTGAAACGTTTTATACCCTCAAAGTTTACCTGAGTGGAGAAATAGTGTTTCCAATAAATCCAGAAAACTAATAATCTGCATAATCAATCAATTAATCAATATTTTATTTGAATATAATGAATATTTTATAATGAACATTTATAATTTAGAATTTATAATGAATATTTTATTTGAATATAATATTTAATTGTCATAAAATCTGACGCTTATCATAAACACAATTTCTCTAGATATATACAAATGTTAGTGAAACAAAAGTGTGAAACGTTTCAATAATCAAGATCACCGCTAGAGCTATGCAATGAACCAGAATAAAGCTCCGATATGCATTACAAAACTTTTTATGTAAATCAGTAAAAACTACGAGAGGGATTTATAAATCTCAGGAATGTCAATGTGATCATTTCCAGCATTGGAATTTCTTTGGGAATGCCACGCTTCAAGGAACAGTCTTTTATGATAATTTTGTCGCTTCAAAATAAAGTGTTTTTCAAAATCCATATTGTGATTTTGTCCACTAGTATGCTGGGCTATTTTCGAGTTTTTGTCATATACTCAATAACAGCTTTTTCAGTCATGACAAGCAATACTATCAGCACATTTTTGGCTGTGCTATGGGTTCTCCCATACGTAGGCTAATCTAGTTATGGAGTTCGTCGAAGACAAAGCAATTTCTACAGCTCCACATCGCCCTCGATGGTGGTTCAGATATGGATGGTTGTCCAATACTGTCGCACGTATACGAGTCGTTAGATTCGTAAAATGTTGTTACCAGCCGTACGAGTGGTAAAAGTCGTTAACGATTCGTGAAAAGGAGTGTACGAGTCGTGAATGTTAAGCCTAAGAGTAGTGATACCCCCCACTATGGCAACCAAAGGGATGCCGCCTCATTAAATATTCAACTTATTATTTATGCATACGTCATCGTTCTCAGGCTCCTTTGGGACCCTCTAACCCTAATCATTAGTATTCAGATTACGTCATCGTTCTTAGGCTCCTTTGGGACCATCTAACCCTAATCATTAGTATTCAGATTACGTCATCGTTATCAGCCTCCTTTGGGATCCTCTAACCCTAATTCATTAGTATTCAGATTACGTCATTTCAGAATGCTTAACCCTAGCTCATTCATGTACCAGTAGGACCCCTAACCTTAGCTTTTATCCAACCCCCTGGTATTTATACGTCACGTCCGATTAGCCGCCGACTCCTTCCGAACTTGATTTCCGAAGGCATTACGTCATTATCAAAAGGTAGCTCTTATTGCTTTTAATAATATAAGAAACGCCTTTGTAATTATACACTTCGCCTCGCTACGGCAATGTGAATGTGGGACAGTAGGCAGCCCGAGAGCAGCGCATGCGCACGATCGATCTTGGCTAAATAATATAATCTGGAACTAAACAGAGTAACGAAGAAGCATCTTATACAGTACTTTCATACTAACTCGTCTTTAGACCAACAGAGATTCACACGATGGCCTTTATGATCAATTTAGATCTTCGACAATTCTACGGCGATATTCGCCTATTTGCGTATAGCATTTGAGGAAATTTCTAGCGGGGAATTCAAAATAGGGCTTTTTGGCAATGTTTAAACACAGATATCTCGGACACGAATGGACAAAATCGAAAACCGTAAAAGAACTTATCAGCTATTTTTGCCGTCCTCTAAACAGAGAGCACTAAAATTTATGGCGGGTTTATATGATCGAGCTTTAAATTTGGCTGACTCAGTTCATTTTCAAAGTTATTGTGTACCTTAAAACCTGTATAGAGGAACATCAAAGATCGTTCAACGGTATAAGTGTCCGAATAGCTGGATTAAATCTTTAACGCATTTATGATGAAATGAAACCTAGCGACTTTAATGTATAACCTAAGGGATTCTCTGGACGAAGAGCAGCCGTACGAAGAACGAATTTTGAATCGTATTGACTTGTCAAACGAAGCGAAGGTTGAGTGCTCACTTGGACAATAGCCAGTGGGTCGTTAAGAGGCATTAGTGGTGCAACTCACAAATATTTGCATGTCTTGGGAATAATTAGTTAGTTGAGGTACACATTAGGACTTTATAGGTAAACATTAGAGAATGTGGGATTTAGCCAAATTAGCATGTTCTTTGAAATTTCCTTAATAATTCATGAGTTATGAATAATCATTGAGCTCGGGTTCCGAAAGGGGTCCGAACCCTAGCCGAGGACGATAAATAACCGAGTCGTTGGCGGGAATATTTCATTTTGGCGCCATGGCTGAGCAAACGATTTGGGACGAATTGTGAAGAAATAATATCGAAATAGACAAAGATACTTTATGTTTTTATATGAATTCATGTCTTAGGGAGCATGAGGACTTGTATGAGTATCTTGCCGTTCAAATAAGTGGAGATAACTTGCCGAATAATTTACACGATATTTACCAAAAGATGGATGTTGTGCATTTTGGAAGAATCGTTGTTTATTTAACACTAGTGTCGAAAGTTAGCGATTCTTGTGACTCCGAAACAGTTCGAGAAGCTGTGGGTAGAACTGATGAAGTTTTTAGGCATGTGGACTTGACAAAATATAAACCGGTGATGAAACTGTTATGGTTTAGGCGACTGACTTGGCCGGTCTTATTCACGGCGCTGTCGTTATGGATGTTGTAAAGTTGCTAAGGCCTGGTTTGAATATATTGGTTTTGAATGAGAGGAAGACCTTAAAAAGTCATCAGTCTGCTATGCTTCAACAACTTTACGCCTGATTTGAATATTAGGTTTGAATGAGAAAAAGTCATTAAAAGGTCATTAGGTAAAGGCGAATGCGTGGGTTCGAATTCGCCTCGTCTAACGATTATAAGCCTGCGTTTTACGTTAACTAGCAATGGACGAGATTTTCGCGACTCCAATGAACTTTGTGCACGAAAGACCGATACTGCTAAAGAAACGTGGTTCAAATGAAGTTTACGTCCATTCCGATCAGTTCTTTCAAGAGATGCGTATATGTATCAAAGAGTTTACTGATAGAGACGGGGTCAAATTGCTAGTGGAAGGTAGAGGGATTACATTAACCGAACCGGTATTTGAAAAAATGTTGGAACTTATACCGATGCTTGTGGAGATTGTTGAGCAGAAGGACGCGTCAACTGAAGACATCAAGTTATCGTTGTTAGAAGAAGAAGGGGCCCTGGTTAGACCGGATCTTTCTGCCAGCGATGTTAACGGCAAAACGCGATTTAATATTGGCGTTGATAATTTCGAATGGGATCAAACGTTTGGTGGCTTAAAGCAGATCTATGATGGGAAATTAATTTCGTTCACCGAAAAGGAGCTACCTCACGTGCAGAAAGTATTAAGAGAGATGCAACGAAAAATGAACGAGAGAAACATTCAGAAACCACCAGACATTAAAAAAGCGCGCATTACGTTCAGAAGATATTGGAAGATGGTCGTTGGAGTTAAGGGAATGTGAACCATGCGTTATATTAATTTTAGTGACTGCTTTGACTACGAATAATGTGTATTAGTGAATAAAATGAAATTAAAGTGTATTTTCATCACTTGCCTAAAGTTGATCAGACTTGTTTCAGACAATCGGTTTTTAATGAGTTTCGTCACAATGGCGAGTCGCGCGAGTCCGGTCTTGTTCTATTGTCTCGCTTGCGAAGATTGTTGTTACTATAGGCAAACATTATAAAAGTAGGGATTTTCGTGAATATTTAATAGTTGTGTTTATTATGGCTTTCCAAAGAGATTTGTCTAAACTCTCCGTACCTACTGACATTGGAGATTTGACGGAAAGAATTCTGAACCGCCGTCAAAAGCTGATTGAACATCTATTATTAAAATGTTATGCAGAAGAGGTTTCAATCGTCATTTCTACTTTGGTGTTGGAAAATTGTGAAGGCTGTCGTATTAAGAATTCGTCTCAAGGACAACACGATTGCCTATTGATGGAAGACGACCAGAAAATGTTGTTGTACTTTGACAGCGCTTTGGAAAAAGTGTCGGAGGCAAAGATTGTCGAAGCTTTCATGAACAGTTTACGAAACGTCAGGCCAATTGTGAAAGGTCTTGAGTCCGGTCTTGTTCTATTGTCTCGCTTGCGAAGATTGTTGTTACTATAGGCAAACATTATAAAAGTAGGGAGTTTCGTGAATATTTAATAGTTGTGTTTATTTCTACGATGGAGTGTCTGCACGGCGAACCCGCAGCTTTCGTAACAACTAAGAATGGCAAGTTTTGGCTTTGCGAGAACAAGAACGAGAAAAGCTGTGAGTTTTTTTGCCCAGACCAAGATCGTGGTTATTTCGAGAATGCTCTGTTGCTGTGGCGAACAAACGGAGCTCCGCGACCAGTCTGTCACGTCCACCAGAGACCGGCTAAGATGCGAGTTGTGAAAGACGTGGCGAAATCAAATTTTGGAAGACTTTTCTTCGTCTGCTGTAGTAGAGAGAATCCTTGCTCCTTTTGGCAGTGGGGCGATCGAGTTGAAAATCCGAAACCGACATGCCAACACGGACTGATTTGTCGCGTTCGGAAAGTCAAGAAAGAGGGAAACAACCAAGGCCGTTTGTTTTACTGTTGTCCAAATCAAAAAGAAACGTCGTGTGGTTTTTTTGAATGGAAACCGATTGAAGACCGCAACGAGCACCGCCAGCACGTTGAGAAAGTTGGTTGTTTGTATAGCAACCCGCCGCAGTACAGCTACATGGTCTCCGACACTGGTCTTACGTTTCAAAGCCTGAGGAAGATCCCAACGATGCCTTCGCTGAATATATAGGAGAACTACCTAACTTATCGATGCCCACTAACCTCACGGAAGGATGGGTGCCTGAGGACATAAAATAATTATTTTAGACAACAATTAGGCTGACGAACACAAAAAGACAGAACTCTGAGACTGTGTGATATTTGTAAGAACCAAAACGTGTAAATACCTTATTAAACAATAAATAAACGAAAATTCAAACTGTTAAAATTGTTTTTCTTTCTGCGTACTGGCAAGTTCACTTGCGTAACGTTTTTAAAATAATAAACTTTTATAATTGTTTTTCCTTTGTGTCGAGTAAAGTATCTTCCTTTGAGTCAAATAAAGTATCTTCCTCATCGGAGTTTTCATCCGTTAAATTCTCCAGTTCAATTGCCTCAATACGAACGACCCGTTCTTTCCTTGCGTGCCAGATATGAAGAATGATCAGGGATCTTAAACGTATAGATCTTTCAATATATCCTAAGAAATAGTCCGAGAAGCCGTAAGAAGAACGATCGAAGATTTCAAACACAGAAATATAGTAAAAACAATATATCGATTTGGTTTATGTGGCTGACTTTATTTATGTTGTCATGCATTTTGTTGCTAAGACTGGTACATTTTGAATAATTTTGACTAGAGCACATGTTACAGACAAAGGAAACGGTAATTAAGAGGTCGTTAATGTCACAACTTATAATTATTTGGAATATTTAATGAAACAAACTAGAGAAGACCAAACTAAATAAAATATTGTAAGCATGTAAGCGTGAGCATGAAGATTTGTAAGTCCTTAAGAATCGGCGAGATCGAAAAATATATATAAGATTATATACATACAGTATATCGGCTTATTCCGCTTCGAAAGTTTTCTTCGAAATGTTAGCATGAAGATTTGTAAGTCCGTAAGAATCGTGATGATAAATAAATGATTTGAAACAATGTTCGAAACTAACAAAGTCTCGGGGTAGAGACACCACGTCTCCCTCTAGTCCCTATACGTCCCGTTTCAGAAATACACATTCTATCCCTCTCCTTCCCCACCCATCTCCCATCATCCACATGAGATGGCCGTAAAATAGCGTTAAATCTTTTGTTTCAACGTTCTGATAAATCTCTCGGCTATGCTCGCTTTCATATCAGTGTTTGCCGTGAAAAAGTGAATGTTGAATTGTCGCATAAGATTTCGAATTTCTACGTGTACGACCCATTATCTCGAACTGTTTACACCTCCAATGACTCACACGATATGCCGTGCTCTTCTATGAGCATTGCTTTTTATTAGGCCCTTTTAGGCCCTATTTGGCCTTCTTTGGCCCGATAAGGCCTTTTGGCCCGTTCGTAGGAGGGAGTTTATCACGCTCCCTAGACGCCATCGTACCCAGACATAGGATTCAATCTTAGGATTCAATGATTCAATCTTAGAATTCAGTCCTAATTTCATATAGCAAGTCCCTCGACTGTTCGAATAATATATAACGCTACAAAATCATCGGCTTCTCTGACAAACATTAATCCGCTTTTCCTTCTTTTTTTCTCTCGCTGCATATTGGCGTAGCTGGTTAACCAATATGATATCTTGTCGTTGCGATAGGAACTGCGTTTCTCATTAGGATTCCAAGGCTGTATCGTTTCCTCTCTAGCTTTTGTAACCATTTTCTGTAGTGTTTTTCTTTCCTTTAGTTTTAGGATTAGGAGACCCATGAAGAACAAAACAGGACCTGTTGTTGCGCGTGCGTTTCGTGATATATTGGATGAGGGACGCGTGCCAAAATATCTTCACACCGATCACGGAACAGAGTATTTAAACGCCTCATTTCGAAATCTTATGCGACAATTCAACATTCACTTTTTCACGGCAAACACTGATATGAAAGCGAGCATAGCCGAGAGATTTATCAGAACGTTGAAACAAAAGATTTAACGCTACAAATGGTTTATTAATCTCAATCCTAAGACTGAATTCTAAGATTGAATCATTGAATCCTAAGATTGAATCCTATGTCTGGGTACGATGGCGTCTAGGGAGCGTGATAAACTCCCTCCTACGAACGGGCCAAAAGGCCTTATCGGGCCAAAGAAGGCCAAATAGGGCCTAAAAGGGCCTAATAAAAAGCAATGCTCATAGAAGAGCACGGCATATCGTGTGAGTCATTGGAGGTGTAAACAGTTCGAGATAATGGGTCGTACACGTAGAAATTCGAAATCTTATGCGACAATTAACATTCACTTTTTCACGGCAAACACTGATATGAAAGCGAGCATAGCCGAGAGATTTATCAGAACGTTGAAACAAAAGATTTAACGCTATTTTACGGCCATCTCATGTGGATGATGGGCGATGGGTGGGGAAGGAGAGGGATAGAATGTGTATTTCTGAAACGGGACGTATAGGGACTAGAGGGACACGTGGTGTCTCTACCCGGAGACTTTGTTAGTTTCGAACATTGTTTCAAATCATTTATTTATCATCACGATTCTTACGGACTTACAAATGTTCATGCTAACATTTCGAAGAAAAATTTCGAAGCGGAATAAGCCGATATACTGTATGTATATAATCTTATATATAATTTTCGATCTCGCCGATTCTTAAGGACTTACAAATCTTCATGCTCACGCTTACATGCTTACAATATTTTATTTAGTTTGGTCTTCTCTAGTTTGTGTCATTAAATATTCCAAATAATTATGAGTTGTGACATTAACGACCTCTTAATTACCGTTTCCTTTGTCTGTAACATGTGCTCTTGTCAAAATTATTCAAATGTATCAGTCTTAGCAACAAAATGCATGACAACATAAATAAAGTCAGCCACATAAACCAAATCGATATTTTGTTTTTACTATATTTCTGTGTTTGAAATCTTCGATCGTTCTTCTTACGGCTTCTTGGACTATTTCTTAGGATATATTGAAAGATCTATACGTTTAAGATCCCTGATCATTCTTCTCATCTGGCACGCAAGGAAAGAACTTGTCGTTCGTATTGAGGCAATTGAACTGGAGAATTTAACGGATGAAAACTCCGATGAGGAAGATACTTTATTTGACTCAAAGGAAGATACTTTACTCGACACAAAGGAAAAACAATTATAAAAGTTTATTATTTTAAAAACGTTACGCAAGTGAACTTGCCAGTACGCAGAAAGAAAAACAATTTTAACAGTTTGAATTTTCGTTTATTTATTGTTTAATAAGGTATTTACACGTTTTGGTTCTTACAAATATCACACAGTCTCAGAGTTCTGTCTTTTTGTGTTCGTCAGCCTAATTGTTGTCTAAAATAATTATTTTATGTCCTCAGGCACCCATCCTTCCGTGAGGTTAGTGGGCATCGATAAGTTAGGTAGTTCTCCTATATATTCAGCGAAGGCATCGTTGGGATCTTCCCTCAGGCTTTGAAACGTAAGACCAGTGTCGGAGACCATGTAGCTGTACTGCGGCGGGTTGCTATACAAACAACCAACTTTCTCAACGTGCTGGCGGTGCTCGTTGCGGTCTTCAATCGGTTTCCATTCAAAAAAACACACGACGTTTCTTTTTGATTTGGACAACAGTAAAACAAACGGCCTTGGTTGTTTCCCTCTTTCTTGACTTTCCGAACGCGACAAATCAGTCCGTGTTGGCATGTCGGTTTCGGATTTTCAACTCGATCGCCCCACTGCCAAAAGGAGCAAGGATTCTCTCTACTACAGCAGACGAAGAAAAGTCTTCCAAAATTTGATTTCGCCACGTCTTTCACAACTCGCATCTTAGCCGGTCTCTGCTGGACGTGACAGACTGGTCGCGGAGCTCCGTTTGTTCGCCACAGCAACAGAGCATTCTCGAAATAACCACGATCTTGGTCTGGGCAAAAAAACTCACAGCTTTTCTCGTTCTTGTTGTCGCAAAGCCAAAACTTGCCATTCTTAGTTGTTACGAAAGCTGCGGGTTCGCCGTGAAGACACTCCATCGTAGAAATAAACACAACTATTAAATATTCACGAAACTCCCTACTTTTATAATGTTTGCCTATAGTAACAACAATCTTCGCAAGCGAGACAATAGAACAAGACCGGACTCGCGCGGCTCGCCACTGTGACGAAACACATTAAAAACAGATTATCTGAAACAAGTCTGATCAACTTTAGGCAAGTGATGAAAATACCATTTAATTTCGTTTTATTCACTAATACACATTATTCGTAGTCAAAGCAGTCACTAAAATTATCACATGATTGCGAATGTTAATTATTATTACATGCGTGCAAGTGTCTGGCGTTTAATAAGTCCTCTATTCTTCGCGCAAATCAGTGTTCTCCAGTCTTGACATGTATACTTCAATAGTTCAAGACCTTTCACAATTGGCCTGACGTTTCGTATACTGTTCATGAAAGCTTCGACAATCTTTGCCTCCGACACTTTTTCCAAAGCGCTGTCAAAGTACAACAACATTTTCTGGTCGTCTTCCATCAATAGGCAATCGTGTTGTCCTTGAGACGAATTCTTAATACGACAGCCTTCACAATTTTCCAACACCAAAGTAGAAATGACGATTGAAACCTCTTCTGTTTAAATTTTAATAATAGATGTTCAATCAGCTTTTGACGGCGGTTCAGAATTCTTTCCGGCAAATCTCCAATGTCAGTAGGTACGGAGAGTTTAGACAAATCTCTTTGGAAAGCCATAATAAACACAACTATTAAATATTCACGAAAATCCCTACTTTTATAATGTTTGCCTATAGTAACAACAATCTTCGCAAGCGAGACAATAGAACAAGACCGGACTCGCGCGACTCGCCATTGTGACGAAACTCATTAAAAACCGATTATCTGAAACAAGTCTGATCAACTTTAGGCAAGTGATGAAAATACACTTTAATTTCATTTTATTCACTAATACACATTATTCGTAGTCAAAGCAGTCACTAAAATTAATATAACGCATGGTTCACATTCCCTTAACTCCAACGACCATCTTCCAATATCTTCTGAACGTAATGCGCGCTTTTTTAATGTCTGGTGGTTTCTGAATGTTTCTCTCGTTCATTTTTCGTTGCATCTCTCTCAATACTTTCTGCACGTGAGGTAGCTCCTTTTCGGTGAACGAAATTAATTTCCCATCATAGATCTGCTTTAAGCCACCAAACGTTTGATCCCATTCGAAATTATCAACGCCAATATTAAATCGCGTTTTGCCGTTAACATCGCTGGCAGAAAGATCCGGTCTAACCAGGGCCCCTTCTTCTTCCAACAACGATAACTTGATGTCTTCAGTTGACGCGTCCTTCTGCTCAACAATCTCCACAAGCATCGGTATAAGTTCCAACATTTTTTCAAACACCGGTTCGGTTAATGTAATCCCTCTACCTTCCACTAGCAATTTGACCCCGTCTCTATCAGTAAACTCTTTGATACATATACGCATCTCTTGAAAGAACTGATCGGAATGGACGTAAACTTCATTTGAACCACGTTTCTTTAGCAGTATCGGTCTTTCGTGCACAAAGTTCATTGGAGTCGCGAAAATCTCGTCCATTGCTAGTTAACGTAAAATGCAGGCTTATAATCGTTAGACGAGGCGAATTCGAACCCACGCATTCGCCTTTACCTAATGACCTTTTAATGACTTTTTCTCATTCAAACCTAATATTCAAATCAGGCGTAAAGTTGTTGAAGCATAGCAGACTGATGACTTTTTAATGTCTTCCTCTCATTCAAAACCAATATATTCAAACCAGGCCTTAGCAACTTTACAACATCCATAACGACAGCGCCGTTAATAAGACCGGCCAAGTCAGTCGCCTAAACCATAACAGTTTCTTCACCGGTTTATATTTTGTCAAGTCCACATGCCTAAAAACTTCATCAGTTCTACCCACAGCTTCTCGAACTGTTTCGGAGTCACAAGAATCGCTAACTTTCCACACTAGTGTTAAATAAACAACGATTCTTCCAAAATGCACAACATCCATCTTTTGGTAAATATCGTGTAAATTATTCGGCAAGTTATCTCCACTTATTTGAACCGCAAGATACTCATACAAGTCCTCATGCTCCCTAAGACATGAATTCATATAAAAACATAAAGTAGCTTTGTCTGTTTCGATATTATTTCTTCGCAATTCGTCCCAAATCGTTTGCTCAGTCATGGCGCCAAAATGAAATATTCCCGCCAACGACTCGGTTATTTATCTTCCTCGGCTAGGGTTCGGACCCCTTTCGGAACCCGAGCTCAATGATTATTCATAACTCATGAATTATTAATACCGTTGAACGATCTTTGATGTTCCTCTATACAGGTTTTAAGGTACACAATAACTTTGAAAATGAACTGAGTCAGCCAAATTTAAAGCTCGATCATATAAACCCGCCATAAATTTTAGTGCTCTCTGTTTAGAGGACGCAAAAATAGCTGATAAGTTCTTTTACGGTTTTCGATTTTGTCCATTCGTGTCCGAGATATCTGTGTTTAAACATTGCCAAAAAGCCCTATTTTGAACTCCCCGCTAGAAATTTCCTCAAATGCTATACACAAATAGGCGAATATCGCCGTAGAATTGTCGAAGATCTAAATTGATCATAAAGGCCATCGTGTGAATCTCTGTTGGTCTAAAGACGAGTTAGTATGAAAGTACTGTATAAGATGCTTCTTCGTTACTCTGTTTAGTTCCAGATTATATTATTTAGCCAAGATCGATCGTGCGCACATTCACATTGCCGTAGCGAGGCGAAGTGTATAATTACAAAGGCGTTTCTTATATTATTAAAAGCAATAAGAGCTACCTTTTGATAATGACGTAATGCCTTCGGAAATCAAGTTCGGAAGGAGTCGGCGGCTAATCGGACGTGACGTATAAATACCAGGGGGTTGGATAAAAGCTAGGGTTAGGGGTCCTACTGGTACATGAATGAGCTAGGGTTAAGCATTCTGAAATGACGTAATCTGAATACTAATGAATTAGGGTTAGAGGATCCCAAAGGAGCCTGAGAACGATGACGTAATCTGAATACTAATGATTAGGGTTAGAGGGTCCCAAAGGAGCCTGAGAACGATGACGTAATCTGAATACTAATGATTAGGGTTAGAGGGTCCCAAAGGAGCCTGAGAACGATGACGTAATCTGAATACTAATGATTAGGGTTAGAGGGTCCCAAAGGAGCCTGAGAACGATGACGTATGCATAAATAATAAGTTGAATATTTAATGAGGCGGCATCCCTTTGGTTGCCATAGTGGGGGGTATCACTACTCCTAAGGTAGGCCCTAAAAAAGTTGTCGATTCGTACGACTCGTGAGGTTGTTTAACGAGTCGTAAAATGGCCATGACGACTCGTAAGATGTGTTATATACCGTGGCTAAGCCTAAGGTAGGCCCTAAAAACGTTGTCGATTCGTACGATTCCTACGACTCGTACGACTCGTGAGGTTGTTTAACGAGTCGTAAAATGAGCATGACGACTCGTAAGATGTGTTATATACCGTGGCTAAGCCTAAGGTAGGCCCTAAAAAAGTTGTCGATTCGCTATGACTCGTACGACTCGTGAGGTTGTTTAACGAGTCGTAAAATTAGCATGACGACTCGTAAGATGTGTTATGTACCGTGGCTAAGCCTAAGCCCCCCTCGAGCTGGACAGTTCTGATCTCTTGCAATGTGCCCTATTTTACCACAGGCATAACATCTGCGTTTCCACTCTCTTTTCTTTGAATTTTGCTTTTTTGTCTCTCCGCTGCCCACCATGTTTACAGTGCTTTCTTCATTTCCAGTAATACTACTCGCTTGTTGTCTAGCTGTCACCCTCTTGCTTTATTAAGCGCGTCGTTGAGCTTAATGTTTGGCACTTCAAATAGTTTTGTTCTTAAGTCATCTGAAGCAATTTTTTCTAAAAATTGATCTCTTACCGCATCATTTATCGCATGTTGTCCATAACCACAGTGTCTTGCTTCGGTTTCCGACGTCGAAGGACAAAAGAATCCACATCTTCTCCCGTCTGGCCTGCTTTAGCTCTCTTAATATTCAAAAATATCTTGTACACCAGGACCAGCTCTATATAATACCTCATTTCGTTTTCGAACACGATTTTCTAAGTTAACTTTTCCTTCAGCGTAATATGAAAAGTTTCGGAGCCATACACGCCATTTGTCCGCGAGCCGTGTGATTTTGGTCCAGAGACATCCATCGCCTGTAATCTGTGTTCATGGTTAACTACGAAGGTTTTTCTACTATCTCGTCGCAAATGTAATAACAACGACTCACGATTGATAAGGATTGATAAGGATTGAAGTTATAAATTTTCCATTCAATCTACACTTTGCCAAATCGAACTTCACGATTGTAGTATTTGCTGACTTATCTAGCGGTCGAACGGTCATATTTCAAATCGAACAAACGAACGGGAATGCGGGATGTCACCGTTGTCAAAAACATTGAGGTTTATATTGCAGTCGATAACAATGTAAACCATGCACGTTTGATCGCATCAAGGCGATCATATGGCCCAATCCATGGCCTTCTCATTTTAAAATAAAATACGCGGTATAACCTAAACGATAATGATATGGCGCGTTTATAATGTCGAAATTGAATATGATCATTTGAACACCATCCATCTAATTCGAACAGTAACAAAGTTACAGTGTCTCCTTCTCACTGTAACAAAGTTACAGTGTCTCCTTCAATTAAGACGCGGTTATATATATATATATATATATATATATATATATATATATATATATATATATATATTATATATATAATATATATATATATATATATATAAATATATATATATATATATATATATATATATATATATATATATATATATATATATATATATATATATATATATATATATATATATATATATATATATATATATATATATATATATATATATATATATCTATATATATTATCTATATATATATATATATATATATATATATATATATATTAGATTTATTTATTTTCATAATTCGTTACAGCATAATTGCCAATCTTCATTCGCCATTTACTGGACCACATGCGTCGAACGCAATTACATAATCTTTGATTACTCCTATAGTCATAGTTTATAGGAATGGTTCGCGTTTATAATTCGAATAATGGTTTTTAAAGAACGAGGCAATAACATTGTTATATATAATATTGTTGGATTACTCATTTATCCGTTTTAAGTGCACAAAATATTTTCGCCACAAATATAACGTGTTATTGCTGTTATGTAGGATATCAATTTAAGAGGGCTTTATTACAAATAATATTGTTCCATTGAATGGCGATATGTTGCGTAGTTTTGAAATAGAAGGAAGCAACAACATATAATATTGTTTCATTCAATAGCGATATGTTGCGTAGTTTTGAAATAGAACGAGACAACAACATGTTGTTTCAAGTTCAATAGCATGAATATGATGCATAGTTTTGAAATAGAACGAGGCAACAACATGTAATATGTTTTCATTCAATGGTTTCATTTGAATTAGTTTTTAAAAAACGAAGCAATACAACATTGAGCATGTATGAAGTGTTATTGTTGATAGTGTAAACGGAGGATATTGACGGGTCGTTAATCTGTCATTTACGACCCGTAAATACCCGTTAATAAATTTTGTCAAAACTCGCCTTCCTAGATTCGATAACAACAAGAAAAATAGGTCCGCGATGCGAACATGTGGGTACCGGGAGTGATGAGCATGGGGTGTGACCAAAAGGGAGGCCCTTTTTATGAAACAAAAAGACTATGTTATCTAAACTGTGGAAAGAAAAATCCAAATCTGTGATACTAACTGAAATATTAGTATTATTCATTTATACTGCGGCATTTATCCCCACTATGGGATCATTGTCACAGAGGCTATTTATCATTACAGTATATTCATGTGGTGCCTTTAAAGTGTCTATGAAATGAAAATTCGCTCCAGTTTTTATGATTGTACTTGAAAGAACACTTATACTAATGCAAAATGGCTTTTAGATTCATATGTTATTCCGTTCTTGAATTATTACGCTTTATATAATTTGAACTATGACGTCACAAGATGGACAGAGTATTACACCAAAACTGAAAATCAGGCATATCTTCAAACTGGTTCAACTAAATAGATTCAAACCTTGCTGACTTACTCAATCAAGAAAACTAAACATTGTCATGGTTCTAATGTGGTTGCTATGGTAAGTTAGAGTTTCCAGATTACTCTCTTCCTTTATATGAATTCTTTGTTTTCAACCACGTTTACAGCAACTTATTCAGTTTTAGGAAGTTGACACCCTTTTTCAATGATTTCCAATGCAACAATACTGTTTAAAACAATAAAAAGGTAACTGCAATGACGAAAGGTACAACATTTTGTTTCTTTACAAAGTGGTCTGGTAATGAATCTGTTACCATGGGAACCTAATATAACAACAATCTCAATGCTGAGTCTTGTTGACTCAGTAAGTCTGTATTGTTTGAGCCAGTTTAGTCAAACCAATCCAATGATAAGCCTGTTTTTGAGTTTTGATGTAGTACTGTGTCCATCTTGTGACGTCATATCTCAAGTTACATGAAATGTAACTGAAGAACGACATAAGATACGAAAGTCATGTAAAAGCTATTTTTCATTATTTTACGTGTTCTTTCAAATACAATCATAAAAAGCTGGGGTAAATTTTCATTTCATAGACACTTGTACTGATAAATTGATCAAGGACAAACGTCACAATATTTGTTATAGACTAGGGGGTAAATGGGGGAATAAACCAGGTGTTGAAATTTTCTCATGGTGGATTACTAAGACAGTGCTGTTGGTAAGCTAATAGCAGATTTAACAAATCAGCAGAGGATAAATTTGTAAAATGAACTTTTAAGACAAACATAGGTTCCATTATTACATGTCATGGATAATTCACCAGTAAATGATTCACAAAAGTTAAGGCATAAGTTTTCTCATCAAATAATACCATGTTAGGAACATCTGTCAACAACAAAAAACTTTTTCACAGAAACTTTAATACAATAACTGCAGAGAGGAACTATTCTATAATGCTGAAATCATCTTAATGTTTGTAATCTTGGCACAAAATTATTACTTGAGAGCCTTTGATCATTGACTTTATTTTTATTATTATCAATACTGGCCAAAGTGACATTTTATTTCAAATGGAATACAACTTTTCAGTGGTGAAATAATTAAAAAAAATAATTTTAGATGCTCAAGGCTTTCAACAGTAAGCAAAACACAGCTACCAGAAAAACACGGCATTCCATATAGGTCACTTGACTGTGAATCAAATATCTTGAAAGTATTTCCTGACACTGCAAACACTGAAACACTGTTACAATCAATTGTTAACAAGCATTGTTATATACCAAGTGTCAAAGTTCCCTTTTTCTAGTGTCATTGGTCGAGAGTATATCACATGAAAATGACGAAATTTAGCTGTTTCCCCTGCAATAGCTCTGAGAGGGCAATATGTTGTCAATGATAATGAAAAAATCATGTGAAATACCATGTGAAAATGCAACCTTTGGATTGAACTCTCTTTTTGCCTTAATATTATTTAATTTAATGTTTGAAGAATAAAATATTTCATGTCTTTATGTTTGTTTTTTCTTTGACACTTGGTATAAAAAAGCACTTATTTACTGGAACCTTGGGAAAGCAGTATGTTTTGACATACTGCTTTCATCGATGGTCTCGGGACCCCAACTCCCAGTAAATAAGTGTTAAATATTCATAGTTGGTTTCTAAACCAAAAAATAAATTTGTAAATGCAATTTCTCCAGTTAATGATTCACTATGAGTTAATTTATTGATACCATGACAGGAACATCAGTTAACAACAAAACATCTTTATTTACAGAACCTTTAATGACTTTAATGCAACCATACAAACAATTCCCATGTAACAAAATATTGTTCAAGCCATTCCAATTACCGCATAAATATGTTTACCTTATGGAAAAATTATAGCGGTCGATGAATTGCTATGTATACCAGCATTGTCGCCAAATTTAGACTGACCTCCTCACCTGAAACTGTCAGATGGATAACATTTGAATTTGACGAAGAAATATACAACAAAAACAGTCACAGACAATATATTAAACAACATAGTAGTTACTCAGAGGAGCGAAGCTATTAAGCACATAAATGTATGATCAAATAAATACCTAGTACAGTAAAGAAGTGAAAACGAGAAAGATACAACTTACCTTTAATGTAAACTACACAAGCGGCAAGCCAAACGCACTCGATCAGAAGACACGCCACGAGGAAGAGGGAATTATTTTGCCAAAATTAAAACGCACTCGATCAGAAGACACCACGAATTAGATCACGAGCATTGCCAACTTAAACGACACGACCTTTGTACGTTGAATTTGTCGACAAGTTAAGATTTTTCGAGATTTTCTACCGTGTAGTTTGTATACACAAGATGAGTAGGAATATATTGACCTTCGATGATCGATGGGACGACATTTTCCGATGAATTCCGAATGAGTATCTGAGTTGCGCAGTTGCAATTTCGATGTTGAACCCCTAAATACCTAAATACCTCAACGCCGTGACTATATGGGTACCCCTGACCGCGGTACCCACAAAAAACGGACGCTTACAAGTTAACGTATATCGGAAACCTACCCACAGGGATAAATATTTAGATTACAATTCTCATCATCCTATCAACCACAAAATATCCGTTGTAAACTCACTTCTCGACAGAGCTGAAAACATCCCTTCGTCTAAGGCTGGTAAAAGAAGAGAGAGGAAACATGTAATAAAGGTGTTGAAGGACAACGGCCCAAGTTTATTAAGAAGTGTGACGCTAAAAGGAAAACCCCGCACCCTTCCACTAACAACAACACAAATTATTACCATATGTCAAAGGCGTCTCAGAAAATATCTCTAGGGTTTTGCGACGCGAAAATGTTAAAGTAGACTACAAACCGTTGAATATTTTGAGCCAACGTTTTCCAAAACCTAAAGACAAACTCGATAAAGGTGAGACAAGGAGTGTAGTGTATAGAATCGATTGCCAAGATTGTAACTTCATTTACATTGGACAACCGGACAGAACTTTGAAAACCCGAGTTAAAGAACATACAAGAGCAGTACAAAAACATGACAAAAACTCGAAAATAGCCCAGCATACTAGTAGACAAAACCACAATATGGATTTGAAAACACTAAGATTATTGACAAAGCGACAAATTATCATAAAAGATTGTTCCTTGAAGCGTGGCATTCCCAAATAAATTCCAATGCTGGAAATGATCACATTGACATTCCTGAGATTTATAAATCCCTCTCGTAGTTTTTACTGATTTACATATTTTTTAACCTACTGTATATAATAAGCTGTAATTGCTTTTTTACCTTTTTTAACCGACGAAGATCGAAGCTTTTTGATCGAAACGTCTTTAAGAACATTTTGAACGTTGTCATACGTTTTATATACATATATATATATAAAATATATATATATATATATATATATATATATATATATATATATATATATATATATATAGTTTGGTCTTAAAATGTATGTATTCCAACACTCGAGGTTTTCCTTCACCATAAATCCTTTCAACATGTAGTTTGATCGAGTGAAATGCCAAATATTACCTATATATATATATATATATATATATATATATATATATATATATATTATATATATATATATATATATATATATATATATATATATATATATATATATATACTAAAACGAATGTGATGTTGTTCACGGAACGTTGAAAGTGCTCAATACCATAAAGGTAGAGCGAATATATAGTGAAAGTGGTCTTACCTCAAAATGATAAATGATAATTTTGAGGTAAGACCACTTTCACTATATATATATATATATATATATATATATATATATATTCTTTTTTCCTAGTATCCAGTCTTTTAATTATCCATGCTCGAACTTACATTGGAAAAGTAAAATGAATTCATAGTGAAATCTAAAAATGTACCTGTTAACCAACACAGAGGCCACGAGGTAAGCAGGAATTTCTACTATTCCAGATAGAGAAAAGTTGACGTACATGTTGCCAGCTAATTCGCTCGAGTTGAAACTAAGGCCACAATACACTAAAGAGGCCACAAACCTTAAAAAAAGGTTATGTACATAAGCTGAACATATCTTTAGATAGATATTCAGTAGATAACTTTATTTAATATGAACGAGATCAAACTGCAAATTCTCCTTAATATGAACGTGATCAAACTGTAAATTCTCCTTAAGATGACCGTGATCAAACTGCAAATTCTCCTTAATATGAACGTGATCGAACTGTAAATTCTCCTTAATATGAACGTGATCAAACTGTAAATTCTCCTTAAGATGACAGTGATCAAACTGCAAATTCTCCTTAATATGAACGTGATCGAACTGTAAATTCTCCTTAATATGAACGTGATCAAATTGTAAATTCTCCTTAATATGAACGGGATCAAACTGAAAATTCTCCTTAATATGAACGTGATCAAACTGTAAATTCTCTTTAATATGACCGTGATCAAACTGTAAATTCTCCTTAAACACGCTTACCATGTCAACAAAAGCTGGTTTCCACAAAGGGCGTGACAACAAAGACAAATAAAACAGTATAAAGTAACAACAGTAAAGAATGGTTCGACTAGCTAACAATGTCAATATTAGGTAATAAATAAGGTAATAATAATAATAATAATAATAATAATAATAATAATAATAATAATAATGGAAACTTTATTAACGTATAACAATGATAAACCTCTCTTTTACAGGTAGTTTACCAATGTCTACTTGAATTAACACTATATGGTATAAAAATATTAGTATGACATTAAAGTCGGGTCATCCCATTCTTTGTTACGTTTACAAAATATATAGTAAGATGTCCTTATGCAAGTGTTCATAATTTTCTGAGTATAGTACTTTCTACATCGTTCGTCAAATTTCAGGTCTTTCAGCATTTCAATAAAGTCTACGGATGACTGATTAAAAACTCCAAGCGAACTGATAGATAAATTTATAAATTTCACTTTTTCATAATTTTTGTGCTGTTAGTTAATAAGTTCTAGATATTTTTGTCTCTTACGGGTTGCATTAGTAAGAAGATTAGATTCAAAACCAACAGTCAGTTCGAGTATGTAGATGTATTTGTTTTCGATTGTTACCAGAAGATCAGGGCGCAACCTATCTCCGGTGATAACAGATGGACTGATGAAGCCAGGTAGGTCAGCACAAAGGTTAATAGAGTGTTGTACGGATTTAAGATAGGTTGCAATGAAATTAAGAACGGAATCGTGTCGCCACGTAAACGTCCTTCGTTTAGGTCTGTCTTAATAATAATAATAATAATAATAATAATAATAGATTGTCGTTATATTTATGTATTTTATTTACATAAACGTTGCTTAATGACATGAGTAGTGATTTTGCGTTCAAAGCATAGCAGAGATTTGATCTCCCTAATTTCTTTAGGCAAATAGTTCCATGTAAATGCCCCATCAAACATGAAACTCTTTTTCATGCTATTTGTACGTTGGTTGTGGCAAACAAACGGCAGATGAGTTGTCCTGAAGATTGTAATTTGACATCTCTTTCTTGTAAGTAAAAAGATTTGTGAGACTCTTTGGTCCCGTATTATTTAAAAATTTACAGGATGCCATGAGCCAATGTTATCTTTTCTTTCGTAAATAGTCTTTACCATTAAAGTGCCTATGCAAAATTTACAACTTTTCCTTATCTCACTTCACTCTTGAGATATATAAGATTTTTTTGATATGTAAATGATCATACTTATGACATCACACTGCATAATAACTTATTAAAAACGCGTATATATCCTTTAGATTATGTAATGCATGAAATCACTTGAAATGCAGGTGCATGTGCGTAGATGTATCCAATGACATCAAATATGCAAATCATCAAACGATTCCATGTGATAATGGTAAAGATATGCGGAGTTTTTCAATAAGTCATTATGCATTGTGATTTGTGATGTCATAAGTATATGAATTAAGCAAATTTTAATATCTCAAGAGTGAAATGAGATATGAAAAAGTTGTAAATTGTTAGTCTTTATAGTTTCAAGAGTTCTTTCAAACAAGAGAGTTATTTTACAACTGAATTTTTCATTGCCATATATCCTTACCAACAAAATCCTTCAATGCACGTGATCGTTCGAAGACGTTTTGTCTTAAACAGGTCCCAAATATGGTAGATCTTTGGAGTAGAGCTCTCATTCTTATCATCAATCTCATTTTCCAACAAGAATTCGGGATATTCTCTTTTGTTTGTCTTCGCAATTTTCTTTAAAATATCTTCAGCTTCTTCTGTTCGCCCTCGCGCAGCTAACCATCGTGGAGATTCGGGTATCCACCTTAAAATTTTCATTGAAGTAATTATTTAAAATACCCATAACCCAAATACGATATTACTAATATAGGTTCTGCATGAAGTGTAGATATGCACGAGTTTTGCGTTGATGTACTACAAAAGTTTCTTTATCCGAGATGCTTATAATGTGTGACGTCAAATTAGTCATCATTTCAGGCTACATTGTACATTGATTGTGCTAGTTTAGTTTAGTTTAGTTTAGTTCTGTTTAGTTCTGTTTAGTTCTGATTAGTTCTGTTTAGTTTTGTTTAGTTCTGTTTAGTTCAGTTTAGTTTAGTTTAGTTTAGTTTAGTTTAGTTCTGTTTATAGTTCTGTTTAGTTCTGTTTAGTTCTGTTTAGTTCTGTTTAGTTCTGTTTAGTTCTGTTTAGTTTAGTTTAGTTTAGTTTAGTTTAGTTTAGTTTAGTTTAGTTTAGTTCTGTTTAGTTTAGTTCTGTTTAGTTTAGTTTAGTTTAGTTCTGTTTAGTTTAGTTCTGTTTAGTTCTGTTTAGTTCTGTTTAGTTCTGTTTAGTTTTGTTTAGTTTAGTTTAGTTTAGTTTAGTTTAGTTTAGTTCTGTTTAGTTTAGTTCTGTTTAGTTTAGTTCTGTTTAGTTTAGTTTAGTTTAGTTTAGTTTAGTTCTGTTTAGTTCTGTTTAGTTCTGTTTAGTTCTGTTTAGTTCTGTTTAGTTCTGTTTAGTTTAGTTTAGTTTAGTTTAGTTTAGTTCTGTTTAGTTTAGTTCTGTTTAGTTTAGTTTAGTTTAGTTCTGTTTAGTTTAGTTCTGTTTAGTTCTGTTTAGTTCTGTTTAGTTCTGTTTAGTTTTGTTTAGTTTAGTTTAGTTTAGTTTAGTTTAGTTTAGTTTAGTTTAGTTTAGTTTAGTTAGTTTAGTTTAGTTCTGTTTAGTTTAGTTCTGTTTAGTTTAGTTTAGTTTAGTTTAGTTTAGTTTAGTTTAGTTTAGTTTAGTTTAGTTCTGTTTAGTTCTGTTTAGTTCTGTTTAGTTCTGTTTAGTTCTTTTTAGTTCTGTTTAGTTCTGTTTAGTTCTGTTTTGTGTAGTTCTGTTTAGTTCTGTTTAGTTCTGTTTAGTTCTGTTTAGTTCTGTTTAGTTCTGTTTAGTTCTGTTTAGTTCTGTTTAGTTCTGTTTAGCTCTATTTAGTTCTGTTCTGTTTTGTTTTGTTCTGTTTAGTTCTGTTTAGTTCTGTTTAGTTCTGTTTAGTTCTGTTTAGTTTAGTTTAGTTTAGTTTGGTTTAGTTTAGTTTAGTTTGGTTTAGTTTACTTTAGTTTAGTTTAGTTTAGTTTAGTTTGGTTTGGTTTGGTTTGGTTTGGTTTGGTGTAGGCTAAAAGGGATGACCCAAAAGGACCTTTCTAGATTTTTATTAGGTTCTAAGATGGCACTCCACTGGTTTCTTGGGAGTATATGGGCTTTTAGAATTAGGGTTTAGGGTTAGGATCCCAGTTTTGTCAGGGTCAGTTTCCATTAAAAATGAGTAAATATTTGGGTAAGGGTCCTTTTGAGTTATCCCTTTTAGCTTCTACCGTTTAGTTTAGTTTAGTTTAGTTTAGTTTATTTTGGTTTAGTTTAGTTTAGTTTAGTTTAGTTTAGTTTAGTAGATTTATCACTCTTAGGTGGATAGCCTGAAATGTCAGGCGTCCCCTCGCCCTAATGGGGTTTAGGTTGAGGGCGAGGGGACGCCTGACATTTTAGGCTAGTGAACGGAATACCCCAACAGGCTAGAAGCCCAATTGATAGGGGTTCCGAGGGTCTACGATTTAAGGTCGTTGTGCGAAAAGACCCGAAAGTCTTACCATTTACTGGTATTATTGCAAAGGCAGCACTTTCTCCTCGATTATTTTTAAGAGCCTGAGTGGTGATCCGACCCAGGATTTGAACCTGTGTCTCCCAGCTCATATGTTTATTAATATTAAACTGCACAGTTGAACGATTGAACACAAACGTTGTTATTGGATGATTTCTTCATTATACGAAAATACAATGTGTTCAGTAACCATCACCGTGCACAAAAAGATATATAGAACAAAGACTTTCGTCGAGTTTCCAGACCATCAGCCTCCATTGACTATTTCAACATCGAGACTCAGACATTGAAACTATAATATTGTTTGCCTGTTTTGCTCACCACCAATAAAGAATAAAGAAAATATTTGGTAATGTGAGAACTAAATTGAAGTACTGCCATTCTCGAACGAGATACGCAAAAAGCGCTTCCAGAGCGATCCCAACACCATAACCAGCCTGAATTAAACCGTTGGCCCAATTGCGATGTTTTATTCCCACCATCTCTGTAGCCAACAGAAACGCCACCATGAAATTACCTGGGAAAAGATCGTAAATTAGTAAAGTGAGATGTGTAATATCATAATATGATATATATATATATATATATATATATATATATATATATATATATATATATATATATATATATATATATATATATATATATATATATATTTATATATATATATATATATATATATATATATATATATATATATATATATATATATATATATATATAGTACAATCTACAGACACGTGTTTCGTTGTTCCACAGCTCATCAGTGTAGCTTGGTACAATCCAGATATGGCACGGGAACTAATTATATACAGGCGATGGCCAATGACTACCGCTTGTGGGATAAACAGCAGTCATGCGCACATCCAGAGAGCGTGAAGCGGTATAGGGCCAGAGTGCTCAAACTACCACAAGGGTAGTGGGCGTTGCATTATCGCTAAAGGACACACACACACACATATATATATATGTATATATATATATATATATATATATATATATATATATATATATATATATATATATATATATATATATATATATATATATATATATATATATATATATATATATATATATATATATATATATACGTGTAGGTTTTGGTCTACGAAATGCAAAGAGTGCTCAACAACATATAGTTTAGAGCAAATAATAGATTTTCGCTTACCTCAAAACTGGTCTGCTACAACTTGTTTCATCTGTAAAAAGAATCTTCAGGCAGGCAATCTTCAAGAATCTTCAGACTGCCTGAAGATTCTTTTTACAGATGAAACAAGTTGTAGCAGACCAGTTTTGAGGTAAGCGAAAATATATATATATATATATATATATATATATATATATATATATATATATATATATATATATATATATATATATATATATATATATATATATATATATATATATATATATATATATATATATATATATATATATATATATATATAATATATATATATATATATATTATATATATATATATATATATATATATATATATATATATAGTACTGCCTAGAATTAACCTAACACTTCGGTTGCGATTCGGTTGCAGTTAGATTGCGGTTCGGTTGCGGTTCGCTTGCGGTGATGTTGCGACAACCGCAAGAGTATTGGCGACCGTACAACACGAAAGCAAATGAAATGAATCATTTTTATTCTATTCAATGGGTATTCTGGACACTATTGTGTCGGCAAACGGTGATTTACACATTATTTTAAGAGTGTTTTGTCTGAGTTGGTCATACTACATTCTTTATTGTATGATATTGATTCTTACTTCAACCACATGTATGGCTGTGCGTCGTTATTAAGAACGAGTGTAAATGAAAAATTGCAAAGTGAAAAGGTGGTAAACTGCCAAGATTTTTAGTAACGAAATACTAACTTTTCGAGCCTAGGCGTTCATCAGAGTATGACCTTTAAAATTTAAAGTAATACGACTGGAAAAACGGGTCTTAGATAAAATAAGTAAGGTCATGGTTACTGATCGACGGTAAAAAACGAAGCAAATTACTTACCATTTCGTGATGGAGACCTTGACGAAACTACTTAAGGTTAGACATATCGCAGCGATAGAATATCCGAGAATAGTAAAAAAGTAGAATGTTGCGTAGACAGTGTTTGGGATATATAGCAAAGTGAAAAGGTGGTGAACTGTTAAGATTTTTAGCAACGATATAGGCTGATGTTCGAGCGGTATCCTTCGTCAGAGTAAGACCATAAGATATTTTAAACTGTTGAAGAACATCTTTACTTCGAACGCGAGATATTTTATTTTTTATAGTATGATTTAAAATATTGCATGACAGACACAAAGCATGTGTTGTCGTGTTGTTGATGGCATTAGTTCCCAATAGTGTCAGAATTCATATCTGCGACCATACATCGGCGCGCGTATATCCGGCGTAAATTACTTGCTTGTTGAATTAAAAGTGCGAGCCAGAATTCTCCAGAAACACAGTCATAACAAGAGCTTTTATCTTTTCAGTGTGATTTAAAATATTGCATGACAGACATAAAGCATGTCTTGTCGTGTTGTTGATGGCATTAGTTCCCAATAGTACTAGTGTCAGAATTATCAGCATTCGAAGATATAATTCATATATGCATGTGATCATACATCGGCGTGCGTATATCCGGCGTAAATTACTTGTTTGTTGAATTAATTGTGCGAGTTAAAATGCTCCAGAAACACAGCCATATAACAAGAACTTTTAAATTGGAGTATGCATCTGCGGTATATATCTCGCTACCTTTCACTGCCTGTGGGCCATGATCATATTTACTATAATGATAAATCGACAAATCATATTGATTCAATATGCCAACCAGTGTCATATAAGACGACAAAATCATGAAGCGTCATGAAAGATTGGGCAGTGCACTACACTGCAGATTGCAAGTCTACGCTAGTATTGACTTGTTGCTCGCGCTCATCGGACTGTTTTTATTGGATTGAATAGCGATTGTGTGATGAACCAGGCGGGTAACGTGATGCCACAGGGAGCCGTAATGTCTATCAGTGAAGCGAGTTTAACAGTAAAGCGAGTTTATTTGGTATTTATATATATATCCGAAGGAGAAAACTATGTTAACAAAATATAATTTATTTTGTGTAAAATATTGACAGATGGTGGCGTGTTTGACTAATTAACTTCCGGTGGTCAACTCAAGTCGGGGCACAGATGATACGAAAGGTCTCCACTAAATATCTTTCCAATATACCGAGGATCGACTTCGGTTGAACCGCGGATGATCCGCGGATGAACCCCGATTAACCGCGGTTTATATATATATATATATATATATATATAATATATAAAATAGTTAGAATGTTTTCGTCACTACTCTGAGTTTCACGCGTAATGCGATCTTCAGGCAACTGACAGTTCAGCTTCAACTTGTCGTTAATATACTCGGCGGGTTAAAAATAGTTCTGATGACGTTGTTGTGTGTTGATCGTTTGCTGACGTTCGTTAATCGGTGATTGATTGTGTGACGACACTTCGCGAAAATTTCCGATCTTTTATTTAAAAGAGTGTTCTTGTCGGCCTTCATGATCATAAGTTTTTCCTCCAGGCAAAGGTTGCATCTTCGCGATCCATTTCGATAAGCCGCGGCGCGTCTAACAATTGACCATTTTACATTAAAATCGCGTTTTTTTCTTTTTAAGTTCCAGATGTGTTTTGACAGCTCCGTTTCATTTGCGTGCTTTTCGTTGCGGAATGATTTTAGATGGTTGCGATAACGCTGCTTGAAATCATTGGCTGTCATACCGATATATTTCTTCATTTCTCCGTCGTCATGCGTTGTTACTTCGGCTTGATAAATTATACTTTTCACTAAACAGTTTCCTGGGATTGGGCATTGATGGATGTTACGTTGTCGGCAGTTGCATTTCTCTGTATTCGTGCGCGGGTTGTTACTGTTCTTTAATATGCGTTTATTATGTCTCTGGATTGTGCTCTGGATGTTTTCCATACAGCTATAGCTGACTTTCACTGTATTTCGGTTGAATAGGCAATGTAATTTGTTTGATTGAGGGAAATGTTTGTCAATAAGATTAAGAAAGTTTCGTCCTATGTTCGTCTTTACGTTCTTGCTGTAAGGGGGGTTGTACCAAGTGACATTTCTGTTCCTGTTTCGTCTGCGGTTTGTTGTCGTTGTGTTGTTTTCGTTTGTTTCGGCGTGATCGTTGTTTTTATAAGTGAGCGTCACGTCGAAGTTGCTGTGTTTGAGGGCATTTTCGTAGGTTGGTGCAGCTGTATTAAAGGTTTCCTGATCTGAAGATAGTTTAGAAATTCTGTCAGCTATTGAGTTGGGAAGTTGTTTTAGGATAGAAGGTGGGTGGTTGGATTGGTGGTGAATGTATAGTGGCTCGTTGTTCGGTTTCCGGTATGGTTTGAATGTGCCGTT
>JAYKKM010000448.1:812500-851354 GCA_035772405.1 Chrysogorgia sp. JL179-B06
CAGAAACTTATCCCGGCATTACCAACATATATACAGAACTCGTGACTAGGCTCTCGGCAACGGCTTCCGTAGCTCAGTGGTCAGAGCGCTGCACTAGCAAAATCGCAGGGTCGCGGGTTCAATTCCTACCGGAAGGCCGCTAAGTTGCATTTTTCGCAACTGGTCCCGGTTTGGTCTTAAAATGTATGTATTCCAACACTCGAAATTTTCCTTCACCATAAATTCTTTCAACATGTAGTTTGATCGAGTGAAATGCCAAATATTACCTATAATATACCCAGAAACTTATCCCGGCATTACCAACATATATACAGAACTCGTGACTAGGCTCTCGGCAACGACTTCCGTAGCTCAGTGGTCAGAGCGCTGCACTAGCAAAATCGCAGGGAAGGCCGCTAAGTTGCATTTTTCCTAACTGGTCCCCGTTTGGTCTTAAAATGTATGTATTCCAACACTCGAAATTTTCCTTCACCATAAATCCTTTCAACATGTAGTTTGATCGAGTGAAATGCCAAATATTACCTATATATATATATATATATATATATATATATATATATATATATATATACATATATTATGATCATGATTACAATCAATATCATCATGATCATTATAATAATCATATAACTATATATATTCAGCAATATCATGATTGCTTCACCAGGGCCATATGAAACTCCAAGTAGCGATTAAATGTTTTTAAACAAGTGATCTAGAGTATAATTGGAGCTTTTGGCAGTTTACATAATTCAATCGCGCGAAAAGTGTTCATTAAAACTTATTTAAGGTTTTGAGCAGGTGGATTTACCCTGCGAGATCCCTACAGCCTGATACGAATCGATGAATCTTTAAGATTACTGCGGACTTGGAAAACTAATAAAATAACTTACCTCCGCTGCATAATCCAATTGGCAAACGCAAAAGCATGTACACGTAGTAGTTGGGTGAGAATGTCGTTGCTAAGGAACAAACAAATTGGATCATGGCTGTCACAAAGAAAACAAAACGTCGGCCATAATGATCAGATAACCAGCCAAACAAATACGCTCCAACTACTTTCCCAACGAAAAATATACTTTTTGTCAGCGGTATCTTTAACTTGTCTCCACAAACAATATGCCACTTATAAAATTAAAAAAATAAAGTCGAATTAACTCTTTCCTGTCCGGCTGAAAAACATCCAAAATTGAACTACCTCTTTGTTCTATTTATATATCGGCAAACATCCATAACTGTTGCGAAACCTATACCTTTTCTGAAAGGCCAATAAACCGGCTGTTACCAATGCTTTTGAATTTTCCGAACAAGAGACATTATGTTAATATGAATTAGCATTAATTATGGTAAATCGGGTTGAAAAACTTCCATTTTTGTAGGTTCTGGCGCATTCGCCACAAGGCATACATCATGAAAATTCAAAATGCCACTAATCGCAAAGTTGTTTATGAAATCAAATCAAATTTGGCGTGTGAGTGGATCTCATGTCCCTGGTGCTTGTCGAATATCAATTTTTAATCTTGCGTTACCGTGTGCCATGTTTTTCGATTGACGACTTCGGGGTCTTCTGTGACCCCTTTTGACTGGGCCGGACAGGAAAGAGTTAAAAAATTAAACTGGAATGCTGAAATTGACAACATCAGCAAAAGGATATCTAAGACAATAGGAATGATAATTAAGAAGGTTAAACTATTTTTTGATAAAGATTCACATTTCGACTATTACTGTGCTATGGTAAGGGAAAATTGTGGTATAAAACTCTTCAAGAAAAAAACAGGGCTCATGGAAGAGTTATAACTGGTAATGAATATGAAGTACGATCTGAAGAGGTATTAAAGTGCCTATTCAATGAAAAATTCAGTTGTAAAATAACTCTTTTGTTTGAAAGAAATCTTGAAATTATAAAGACTAACCATTTACAACTTTTTCATATCTCACTTCACTCTTGAGATATTAAGATTTGTTTAATATGTAAATGATCATACTTATGACATCACAATGCATAATGACTTATTGAAAAATTCTGCATATCTTTACCATTATCACATGGAATCGTTTGACGATTTTCATATTTGATGTAATTGGATACATCCTGCACGCACATGCACCTGCATTTCAAGTGATTTCATTACATAATCTTAAGGATATATAAGCGTTTCAATAAGTTATTAATGCAGTGTGATGTCATAAGTATGATCATTTACATATCAAACAAATTTTAATATCTCAAGAGTGAAGTGAGATATGGAAAAGTTGCAAATGGTTAGTATAAATTATAGATTCAAGAGTTCTTTCAAACAAAAGAGTTATTTTACAACTGAATTTTTCATTGCATAGCCACTTTAAATAAATTAGGATGGGAACCTCTCCATAAACGAAGGATGTTCAAAATCATTTCGTATATATGGAAAATGTAGTCATTAAAAAGCAATGCGCTGAATTTGTTTCGAATAGTGTTCACTTCAAATCGTAGAAGTAACGACTTGATGTTGATGTTGTCAAAACCTAACACAAATGCCATGAAAAGTAGATTTAGCTACGCGGCTGCAAAGGAATGGAATTGTCTCCCTAAAGATGTAAAATTAATTTCACTTTCAAATAATAAATGAGACAATTACAATTTCTATAAATATATTTCTTCTTCTTTTAATACAATTTTAATACAATACTATTTTAATACTTAATTATCATAGTTTTTAGAATAATATACAAAAACAAATACAAACTTTAATATATATAAATACAAACAAATTTTGCCGATAAAGACTCCCGAAAATGTCTTGAACTCGGAACTGGACAACATGAGCCGATGGCTATCCCAAAACAATTTTTCACTTGATCTTAAAACTTAAAACTGAATTTGTACTATTTGGAAGACCACAAAAATTGAGAAGAATGGGAAGGAATATTAAAATTGTCGTAAACCACATTCCAGTGAATGAAGCTGTGAGCTACAAATATCTTGGAGTACAACTTGATAAACACCTTACTCTACATGAACACATGCAATAATCTATAAAAAGTCAACATCGAGAGTAAAGCTACTAAAGCGAATACGTGGCAACATTTCACCAACTGTTGCATCAACAATATACAAAGTGATGATTGAGCCAATAATTACCTACTGCTGCACATTATACCTGGGCCTACCACCAATCCATATTAATAAACTTGACGCAGTTCGTAGAAAAGCAATGTTGATTGTTGACCATAAATATCCACCATTTTTTTATTCGAGAAGTACAACAATTCAAAGAAAAGCATCGATTGAGGTATTTAAATGTTTAAACAAACTTGGTCCTACATACTTTGACAATTATTTTTGTAAAACACACCACACATATGACACTCGAGGAAACAACTCATCTCTTGTGCTTCCAAAGATGAAAACCGAATCCGCCAAAAGAAGTTTCCTATTCCAAGGAGCTCTGATATTTAATAAGCTGCCAAAGGAAGTCCGTGACGAAAATAGTTTTATTTTATTTAGAAAAATAATTTTAAATAGTACCTTTTGACCATTATTTTGGTCTATAGGTTGAACCGTTTTTCTCTTTTAATGTTTTTCGATATTGTAATTAGCATAGGTTTGACTATTAATATTTTTAATCTCAGGTCCTTGTAGGATAGCAGCTTTTAATAGCTGAACAAGTTTAACCTGTTTAAATATGGTTATAATAATAAATAATGATAACACAAATCTAAAAAGTTTTGAATCCTATTATACATTGAGAATGACATTTAATAGCATTTCATCCACACGAAAATAAAATGGAAGATTTGTTTTATTCGCGTGAGATCTATTCTAAAACAAGGCATTTGAACGAAAAATCGGCGCGCCATTAAATTCTAAGAGCCGAAAAATCCAACCATTTCCTCTGTCATTATGTAGTTGTACCTGCCTTTAGGCAATTTTTTAATTAATAAAAAAATTAAAAAATGAATAAAAAAAATTATTAATGGTAGGGACTTAACGTACGTATTCCATATATGGAAGGTTCCATATGAAGAGCATATACATTCCCTTACGAGCATATACGTTGCCTTGACGACCAAATACATAGCCCTCGTACCAGCCTCCGGCATTGTAAGCAGTGAATTATTGGATTGTATCCGACCCCAAAACAACAAAGATCCAACCCTACCCCCCGCCTAACGAGTTTTCTAACCCTAACCCCTCGCCTAGCGAGCTTTACGACACGTCCCAACTCGAAACCCCACCCTCGAGTCCTTAATAAGTAGACTCATAAGAGAGACTAAGCATGTGGGGATTATAAATCGACTGTTATAGACGCA
This sequence comes from Chrysogorgia sp. JL179-B06, assembly GCA_035772405.1. Taxonomy (NCBI): domain Eukaryota; kingdom Metazoa; phylum Cnidaria; class Anthozoa; order Scleralcyonacea; family Chrysogorgiidae; genus Chrysogorgia; species Chrysogorgia sp. JL179-B06. The sequence continues at coordinate 816,794 of JAYKKM010000448.1, forward strand.
TGCGCTGAGTAACGTGTTAACAATCCCAATAATTGCGTACATACAGTGGGCTGGTACAAGGGCAATGTATTTTCTTGTCAGGGCAACGTATATGCTCTTCATATGGAACCTCCCACCTTCCATAATGACGAAAGCGAACTTCATTAATGACGAAAGCGAACTTCATGTTTGGAGTAGATGACGTCACGAGCGAATCGTCTTAGTCTCCTTAGTTCTAACTGTGTAAATTAATGGCGGCCATAAATATTTGGAGTTAAATGCTATTATTGTACGCTGTCTAAGAGTCAGTTAAATTAACGATTTAATAGAACAAATGTGAAAATCTTTTGGTGTTTAAAGAAATCATTACTAATTAACTCTTTCCTGTCCGGCTGAAAAACGTCTAAAATTGAACCACCACTTTGTTCTATTGATATCTCTGGAAATAACCATAATTGTTGCGAAAGCTATACATTTTCTGAAAGCCCAATAAGCCGGCTTTTACCAATGCTTCTAAAGTGCAATGAAAATTAGGTTTTTCTTATTTAAACGAACTCCGAAAATTATTAGGAATGGTAATCCCTAATGGTAAGGCCGAAGGCCTGAGGGCGAGGGTGATAATATCGATCGGCGTTTAGTCCCTCACATGGGGATTCCAAGTGTTTGCAAAGTCACATTCAGTTTGCTTGTATATATATATATATATATATATATATATATATATATATATATATATATATATTCAGGATCAACGTCGTCGATCATGCGCGGCATCGGAAAATTTGGCCCTGGTAACTAGATATAGACAGAAGCTGATTGGTAGACCTGAATTTGAATTAATATTTAAATTGCAACCGTTACGTGATTGCGAATGCAAAAATTGAAACGGTATTGAAACGGGTTTTTGGTGCGTTAAATTTGGCGTAATTTAAATTGACGCCAGCGCGACAAACCGCTTTCCGGAAGAAGCCGGCATTCCCCGACGGCGAAATTTATATTGCCATAAAAACCAGCCATTTCCTCACAACCGGATGCAGTATTTAACAAACATTACTATAGACATTATCAGCTGATTTCAAGCCGAAACTGTAGTGTTGAAGGACAAGATAATCAAAGAAAGACACAAGTAAAAGGTAAAAGGACTATTATAATTATGTACATTGTGATTGTCACCGACTTACCGGTCTGTGTTGGTCTGTGTCAGGGCGCTATAAAACACGCGCGTGGAAACGGCCTATAAGCGCGTGATCCATGTGTGATGCACGGAGGACTGGCGCGAGCGTGCTGTAGAAGAAAAAAATTATAAACAATGGTCGAAAAATATATACGAGTGCCCAAAAAATATGGCAATACTAAGGTAGTGTGTTAACAAAATCAATGTTTTCTTGAAGTTAACAATACGAAGCTTTCTTCAACTTTAGATTTACCTCGTTACCTTTTCAATAAATCTACTTGGAAAGCTAAAATTACGAAATTGTTCAATGGTTGATCGCTGTTCTTTTTCAAAATTCAGGACGTTTTATCAAGCATTGACGCTTTGAATTGACGATTACTACTCCACTAGGAACCAAAACTTAATTTGATCACATCAAACGCTTGGTAATTTTGTAAGCTTTGCAATGTATACTGTGAGGAGACCGGCTTTTACCGGCTTTTTTATATTTTGTGTTTTCGTTGCCTTGTTTTGACCTCGCGTTTCAGTCGCGTAGTCAGAAACACTGGAACCGCGGAAAAATTATATTTTCTTTCTTTTCTTCTTCCCTAGTACTTAAATGGTGTTTTGAATACACCAATCTCTTTCCCAAGTTATCAGCTTTCGAAAGGATGCTGTGAGAAAACCGGCTTTTTTGATATTTTGTATTTTTAAAGCCTTGTTTTCGACCAGTTCGTAGACAAAATCTTGTGCAGTTGTACTGTTTTAAATGTAATAGGAACCGCGGAAAAATTAGATTTTTCTTTTTTTTTTCTGCACTAGGTACTTAAAATCTATTTTGAATACACCAATCCCTTGCCCAAGTGATCAGCTTTCGAGTGGATACTGTGAGAAAACCGGCTTTTTTGATATTTTGTGTATGGTTTTCGACCCACGGTTCCCAATCTTGTCTATTTCGAGTCTTTCGATTGTACAACTGCAAAAGGTATTGTTTTAAAAATAGAAAATATCAAAAAAGCCGGTTTTCTCACAGTATCCACTCGAAAGCTGATCACTTGGGCAAGAGATTGGTGTATTCAAAATAAACTTTAAGTACCTAGTGCAGAAAAAAACAAGAAAACCCTAATTTTTCCGCGGTTCCTATTACATTTAAAACAGTACAACTGCACAAGATTTTGTCTACGAACTGGTCGAAAACAAGGCTTTAAAAATAGAAAATGTTAAAAAAGCCGGTTTTCTCACAGCATCCTTTCGAAAGCTGATAACTTGGGAAAGGGATTGGTGCATTCAAAACACCATTTAAAGGGGAACTCTAGTCCAACAACAAGTTGTGTTCATATGAAACATATTATCACAATTAGCTTAACCCTGAAATATTATAGCGTAGTTCTCTTTAGTTAACGAGAAATAGTGAGTCAAAGTAGGAGAAATCGCCAAGTTTTCGACGCCATGTTGTCTTTTACGAGCAGACGCGGATTGTCAGCGGTTTTCAAATTTTGACGTCACTCAGTGCTTTTTCCTTCGACGGCATTGTTGTTTTGTAGGCGATTACAATGAGTGTCGTTGTTTCGCGTTCATCTGACGACGATTATTCTAGTTTAAGTTCTTCTAGTTCCCCAGGCGAGAACCTAGACGAATTTATTGAACATAATTTACAAGCAGAAGAAGTTTAGGGTTATCGATTTCAACCGAGACGAGATTCTTACAGCAGACTCTGGTCGGCTGGAGGCCGAATGAAAGAACCAGACGAAGATATATGTAGCTTTTGCTCGACAAATTGTTATGGTGAGTTCTATTTATGGTTTTATTCACATCTGTAAATACTTAATAATTGATTCGTATTTATCTCTGTACCATAGAGATACGTTCTAGACTCTCTTTCGAAGGGCTTTCGCACAAAATATTTGACCTCGTATATAAAATCAAATTTAGGCAGTACACCAACTTTTTATATTTCGATTTGTACACTACTTTCATTATCACTATTTTTATTTCTTTGCCATACTTCGTTGGTACATCTTCTTTTGATGGCCTTGGTGTTATACATTTGCCATTTGGATTATTTAAAGGCTGATATTGATAATCAAAGTTTTGTCCTTGTTTGGTCTTTCTCTATTTTATCTTAGTTTTAATATGATAACATGACTTGCTCCTTGATTTGTTTTGCCACCCAATTTGTGTAAGCTTTCAGTCAACCTTGGTATATTCAAGTTATATTTTTCTTATTTGTTATTTTAATAATTAGGGTTGTGTATTTTTTTGTTTTATTTAACATACAACAGCATCGAGTCATTTGTATTTTGTTAGATTTTGTTATTTGTACACAGACAGTTGTTATTTTTACATAGACAATTGGTCAGAAGAATCATTTACCATAGTTTTAATGGACGCAATGGACCCAATTTTTGTACTGTTTTGGACAAACTACTTTGTATCTCTTCTCCCCTCGACGATAGCCATTTTGCACCATAGCTTGCCTTTGTGCAAGCTACCATTTCATTATAACAGAAATGTTCCTGCTTTCTCTTTGGAATATACTTTATCACAACAGAATTATACTGCTGTAACTCGTGAAGAATGGTATGGAAGCTCACACAGCTAGCCATTCTGGATCACAATAATAATTATAATGTGAAAAGAAAGCAGGCAGTAGTGCAAAATGGCTCTCGTGGAGAATAAGATGCAAAGTAGTTTGTCCAAAACAGTATAAAAATTATAATACCACTTATTTAGGGAAATATGCAATAGCTTGTTCAAGGCACCTCACAATCATAATACTAAATATTAAATAATAGCCATTAACAACTGTCTATGTACAAATAACAAAATCAAACAAAATACAAATGACTCGATGCTCTTTAATACATGTATGTTAAATAAAACAATAAAAATATACAACCCTAATTATTAAAATAACAAATAAAAAATATATAACATGAATATACCAAGGTTGACTGAAAGCTTACAAAAATTGGGTGGCAAAACAAATCAAGGAGCAAGTCATGTTATCATATTAAAACTAAGATAAAATAGAGAAAGACCAAACAAGGACAAAACTTTGATTATCAATATCAGCCTGTAAATAATCCAAATGGCAAATGTATAACACCAAGGCCATCAAAAGAAGATGTAATTCAGCGACACCAACGAAGTATGGCAAAGAAATAAAAATAGTGATAATGAAAGTAGTGTGCTGCATAGGCAGTGTAGAGATACAAATCGAAATATAAAGTTGATGTACTGCCTAAATATGATTTATATACGAGGTCAAATATTTTGTGCGAAAACCCTTCGTTAGAGAGTCTAGAACGTATCTCTATGGTACAGAGATAAATACGAATCAATTATTAAATATTTACAGACGTGAATAAAACTATAAATAGAACTCACCATAACAATTTGTCGAGCAAAAGCTACATATATCTTCGTCTGCTTCTTTCATTCGGCCTCCAGCCGACCAGAGTCTGGCTGCTGTAAGAATCTCGTCTCGGTTGAAATCGATAACCCTAAACTTCTTCTGCTTGTAAATTATGTTCAATAAATTCGTCTAGGTTCTCGCCTGGGGAACTAGAAGAAGTTAAACTAAAATAATCGTCGTCAGATGAACGCTAAACAACGAAACTCGTTGTAATCGCCTACAAAACAACAATGCCGTCGAAGGAAAAGCACTGAGTGACGTCAAAATTTGAAAACCGCTGACAATCCGCGTCTGCTCGAAAAAGACAACATGGCGTCCAAAACGTGGCGATTTCTCCTACTTTGACTCACTATTTCTCGTTAACTAAAGAGAACTACGCTATAATATTTCAGGGTTAAGCTAATTGTGATAATATGTTTCATATGAACACAACTTGTTGTTGGACTAGAGTTCCCCTTTAAGTACTAGGGAAGAAGAAAAGAAAGAAAATATAATTTTTCCGCGGTTCCAGTGTTTTCTGACTACGCGACTGAAACGCGAGAATCAAAACAAGGCAACGAAAAATATAAACAAGCCGGTAAAAGCCGGTCTCCTCACAGTATACATTGTAAAGCTTATAAAATTACCAAGCGTTTTGATGTGGTCAAATTAACTTTTTGGTTACCTAGTGGAGTAGTAATCGTCAATTCAAAGCGTCAATGCTTGATAAAACGTCCTGAATTTTGAAAAGAACAGCGATCAACCATTGAAATTTTAGCTTTCCAAGTAGATTTATTGAAAAGGTAACGAGGTAAATATAAAGTTGAAGAAAGCTTCGTATTGTTAACTTCAAGAAAACATTGATTTTGTTCACACACTACCTTATAGTATTGCCATATTTTTCGGGCACTCGTATATATTTTTCGGCCATTGTTTATAATTTTTTTCTTCTACAGCACGCTCGCGCCAGTCCTCCGTGCATCACACATGGATCACGCGCTTATAGGCCGTTTCCCGCCCGTGTTTTATAGCGCCCTGGTCTGTGTTGAGCAATTAATTTGCCTTTTCTGCATAGTTTTTTTTGGTTAGGGTTAGCAATTTGGTTAGGATTAGGGTTAGGTTTAGGATTTTGGTGATATTTACCTGCATTTCGTTGAATTCTAAGAGACTATAGCGTCGTACGGCTACCGTACGAATAGCCATTACCTTCAGTTCAGTGCTTCACTTTATCGTTTAACTTTTTTACTTGACTCGCCAATTTTAATGTAATTTAAATGATTGTACACTGTATTGTGTATTTTCTCCAAGCTCCGAAATCTAATGGACACATTTTGAAATACTTAACAGAGAGATTTGGAGAATTTGAAGGTGTGTAATGTTTTTAATTTTCAAAACATATATGTATAATATATTGACAGTTGGCAGTATGTTTATTATTTGATTAAAATTATAAATACTATCTGCTTGATAATTAGCCTATATATACAGTAGTTTAGGGTGAAAAAACATACATACTATTGCTGTGTTTATATGACCTGGGCCTGGCCTACAATTTTGTAGCAATAAACAAGCATTACTATGGATAGATAGATAGATAGATAGATTTATTAGTAAATACTTGTGCAGCTAAATAGCTGAATTGCGTAATATATAATAAAATGTATAATAAAATAGTTAAGATTTATATTACTGCATGTCTATATATAAAATTATTAAATTAGTCTATATACTGTTACTATAAATAAAACTGTTTTTGAGTCTATTTGTCTTGCATATTGGCACTATTTGTCTTGCATATTGGCATATTGAAACTTCGCTTTCGCCGTAAGTTCACATCACATGTGTTAGGCTCAAGTAGCAGGCTATGCAACTTATGGTTCTCATTATACTAGTTACTTCATTGAAAAGTTTGACCGTCAACATTTTTCTGCGCTCGTGGAGTGTTATTAGATTGCTTGTTAATAGGGCATCAGCGTAGGTGACTTGAGGGTAAATTATTCTTAGTGCACGCTTCTGTAATCGTTCTAAGTCGGTTGATAAATATTGCGGTAGTCCATTATGGAATACTGGACACGCGTACTCAGTAATTGGACGTACGCATGTAGTGTGGAATGCCAGGAGCTCTTTTGATGGTAGATGCGCTCTTTTCAGTTGTCTTAAAAAATAAAGTCTAGCGGACACTTTACGTATAATTTCTGAGACGTGACAGTTCCATTTTAAGTCATTTGTAATGTTCAATCCGAGAAGTTTAATATTTGGAACAATTTCGATAGCTTTTTCATTAATTACAACAGGAGCGAAATCGGGTTCTTTCTTAGCAAAGGAAATCCTTAACTCTTTGCATTTATCTTCGTTTAACTGAAACTTGCTATGGTGAGACTTCGTAGCTATTTCTGAAACTGCATTCTGGATGATACTTAATTCGTCCTTATGAACAAGTTCAGCTATCGTTGTGTCATCCACGTATTTCCATAATTCATTGTCAGTGACTTGAATATCATCGACCATCAGCACAAAGAGCCACGGCCCTAATTTTGTTCCTTGTGGGACTCCGGCTGGGACATCATTCCATTCTGATTTACAGTCATGATCTAGTTTTACTCTCTGCTTACGACACTTTAAGAAGTCAATGATCCAGCATGCAATTCCGTATGGGATATCCAATGAACTTAGTTTACTGGCCAAGATAGTATGGTCAATCAGATCAAAAGCTTTTCTGTAGTCAAAGAGGACAACCTCGTATGGTTGTCAGTGTTAACAGACGATACAGACGTCCATGTTTTGTATACTGGTATGTATTCCATATATAATCTGTGTTTACAGTACTCCGTCCATTATGGAACATGTTAGACCTACAGTACACTTAGCTGGCCTAGTGGGTCACAACTTATTCTGTCAATGTAAAATACAGCTTATTATTATTATGTTCACATTGGGTATGTTGACACTACTATGTGTGTTAGCTAGATCATTGTCGACAAGCAGACTAGGCATGGCATTCTGAATATAGGTTATAATGATATATGTGCACGGTGATATAATTGAGATACTATAGTACACAATGCCATATATATGCTTTGTTACATGGCAAATATGGTATCTGCAATCTGCATTAGGTATTATTAGTAGTATTATTGTTAATGCATTATTATTATTAGTATTAATAATAATAATAATAATAATACAATAATATTTATACAGGATAGCCCCTTCAATGCTAACACTGGTATCAATATATGGGGGTCTTGTTTTCTAACAAATTACAGTTGTTACAAATTTCAACACATATTCACAAATGTACAGTACAATGTTACAAAAACTAATTTTAACTCAAAAGTTGTATATCCTTCACATATTGTCAATTAAGGCAATAGATAATGGTGCTATAACATGTATGAACAGATTAATTGAAACATGGAAAATAGCTCTTTACTGGTAGATATGATGTTAAAATGCCATGGAATTTCTTAACTGGCATTACACAATGTAACTAATGATTCTAATACAAGAGGTACAAGACTTGGGATTTATATTAACCAATCAGTTTCAAGTCCCGACTTAGGAAAGATCAGTTTCCCTGACATGCATAGAGACCTCTGATTATGACCATCAATATTTAGTTATCCATATTCCTGCCAGCTCCACATCACAGTAGTCCAATGTGGGTAGAATTATCAACTTACTGTATATAATCTATCCACGCCAACAATTGGAGTAGAATCCCAAATACGTCTTAGTAAATCTAATTTAAATGGACCCCTATACATTTGCACTATATGCATGCCATCCGTAGACATTTGAACGAATTTGATTTTTTTAAAGGACACTCCTTGTATGATAGAGATGCACTTCCTTCAACAGCCTTTGGTGTCTTAATACAAAATACTGCATTGATTATTTCGTGAGTCATCAATATTGTGATTAAAGTAATTTCTTTCTTAGTGATTGATGGTAGAAACATCAGTAGACCCCCCACTATTCTGTTGCTGCACTCAACAATTAAAAAGTTTAATTGGACTGCATGTATTTATTTTGATGTTCTATGAAACAATTAAATTCAGACAATACAAAGCTCTGAGAGATATTGTCTACTGAAAATTTATTTACAGTAGTTTGGCAAATGAAGTGGCTATTATGTAATTCAAGTAATTTAGAACTAAAATAAGTACTGTACTGTAAGTTCCAAACAGCAATTGGGCGAGGGTTGTTGCGTATACGTATTTCTAGTATAGAGTTTTTTCGTATCTCGCGTCGTTCTTGAGATATTTAGACTTATGTGGTATGCAAATGAGTAGCCTATGATATCAAGATGTTTCTATATTTTTAGAAAATTAAGAAATTAGAAATAGTAAATTAATTTGGGATCGCTATTTCAATGTAATAATGTTTGGTGTCACAAAGTGTCATAATGTGCAAAGTTTCAAGTGATTTAGTACTTGATTTTCTAAAAATGAAGAAACATCTTGACGTCATGGGTTATCTCATTTGCATATCAGAAAAGTATTAAATATCTCAGGAACTACGCGAGATACGAAATTTCCATTCCTAATAATTTTTGGAGTGCATTTAAATAAGGCAAACTTAATGTTCGTTTCATAGGCACTTTAATATACCCGAACAAGACACATTATGTTAATATAAATTAGCATTAATTATTATAAATCAGGTTGAAAAACGTCCATTTTTCTAAAAAAGGCCACCTTGCACGCCCTCGTAGCATCATGAAAATTCGAAATGCCACTAATCGCAGCGTTTTTTATGAAATCAAATCAAACTTGGCGTGTGCGTGGATATCCTTGTGCCTGGCGCTTGTAAAGTTTCAATTTTTAATCTTGCTTTGCAATTTAATCGTGTTTTGCGATGTACGACTTCATCAGTCTTATACGACCGATTTTGACTGCGCCAGACAAGAAATATTTAACCCATTATATGTATAGGTACACACAAGAAACTGTATAGACTATGATCCTTATTGTTCGTAATAGAACAGTGTCATGCATATGATGTCATGATGAACAGTCAAAAGCTGCATACCAAAAACAGTAAGCGCTTCCAATTCATATTTCAACAGCGACGCGGAAGCGGGGGGGGGGGGGGGGCGGTGCATGTGCCCCGCACTTTTTTCTTTAATTAATTCCATTGAATATCAATAATTCCTCAAATTAATTGTGAATCAACCTCGTATCAAGGGCATTTACCTCCACGGCGGAAGGTCGGCGAAAATGGCCATGGGATCTCATATACAGCCGAGTATAATTTATTCATCTAAATCTGATTGCTGTCTTAAATTTTTACAGCAAATTAGAAGTGATAGCTTTCTCTAAATTGGATATACGCTTCTTCGTTCCTTTTATAAGAGATAACCATGGATGTATGGTGGATTATTAAGCTTGTTAGCTGCTTTTATGCCAACGAATGCTGACATGAACAACTCTGAAGAGCATTGAATATTTCTTCAGGTCAACAAAGTAGACAAAGGCAATGGAACAAAGCCACAGAAATTATCATATCTAAACACCCAGAAATTCTGGGTGTTTAGACCAGCCGATCCCAGAGCCATTTTCGCCGACCTTCTACCGTGGAGGCAAAATGCCCTGGGAACGAGGTTGATTGTGAATATAACTTATCAATACAGTACATTAAAACTTTATTAAGTTAGTACCGTGTTCAGTGCTATTTCAATATATAATTAAAAATAGTTAATAAGTTGGGAACGTATTGGTTTCGTGCAAATATGTCACAGAAGAGATTTTCAAATCTTACAGTACTGCATGTCCACAAGCAAAGAACTGAAAAACTTGATCTAGTCTCGGTGGCAAATGAATTTGTGGCACAAAACGAAAATCGGAAAAGAAATTTCGGCGTATTCTACATTTAAAAACACCAGTACTACTTTACTAAGAAGTTATAACTTACTGTTATTTCAAATTAATGTTTTTGTAATGTACGACCAGATTAACACCTAGATGTTTAATCTGGATGCTTTGTTGTATGTGATGGAGTATTGGGGTGGAGGCAAAAGTTGGTCCTTTTGATCGCGCATGAGTCAGCGCTGTGCAAGAATCAAGATTCGTGTTTAATTGTTAATTATTACTTACACCCCTCCCATTTCATAACCAATACACCATTATCCATTTTGACCTCCGGGGATTACTTGAATTAAAAGTTCTCCTTACTCCTAACTTTCAATGGACCGGGTTATTTTGAAACTTGTTGCAAATCTTGCGTTCTCTGTTAAAAGTGATGTGTTTCACCCTTCAGAATTTTGTAAAATTGCTCTCCAAAATAGTAGTATAGCAGATGGGGCTGCGAGCTCACCGATGTTGAACGTAAATATAAATACCAAAACGTCACCAAATTTGTGCCAAGTCACGACTCGACAAATTTTGGTATTTATATTTACGTTCAACATCGAATAATCTCGCAGCCCCATCTGCTATACTACTTCGGCAATCGTTAATCAAGCTAGACACCCCCTCCCACGTTTTCTACTCAATTGGTGTCAAACACACGCGAGACTCACGAGACAACACCAAATTTATACCAAATCGCTATTTTAACGAAATACGACACGTTTCGTCAAAATTTAGAAAAAGTTTTGTGTCGTCTCGTCATTTTCGCATTTGTGTTTGACAAACTATGACTGACGCGCTCTACCATTGTTTCAATTCACGCGCGAAAAAAAAGCCACTAGATTGTGATTCTAGTGACGATGTTTAATAAATTTCAGCGAGAAAGCCACTAGAGTCTAGTGGTAGTGTTAAATAGATTTCATATGCGAATGCTCTACCTGCTATACGAATCAAGGTCACCTGTTGATGTTGCTAACAACAACATTCCATTGCGAATAGCAACTACAACTTTTTAAAAAAATGTTTTCGCTTTGAAAAAAATATTTTCGTTTTAAAATATTTTTTTAAAAAGTTGTGGTTGCTATTCGCAATGGAATGTTGTTGTTAGCAACACACGTACAACCACCTGCGGTCGTGCAAGGTGTAGTAGTGATGGATAACGTAGCCAACGTTGTGTTGTCAAAGGAGAGACTGGAGGTTTTGTTATTAAAAGAGAAGAGAATCAGAAGGGCTGCAGTGAATAAAAGAAGAAATCTGAAGAAGAGGATTAGCGAGCTTAACACGAAGTTGATGACAACAGAGGCGGAGATCGCTGACCACGAGAGAAGAATCGCAAATGTTTGAAGAAGGGGTGAGGAGCAAACCCATCACCACCATGCTAAGACTGTCTAACTTTGAGCGTACTCGTTACGATTGTACACTATAAATATCGTGAATAAAAAACCGTTGTGTGAATGGGCTCGCGCGGTTGTTATGAGACCACCTGCTAGCATGCAAATTAGTCCGCTCGCTCACTATTTTCAGTGTTTGCCACCTCACTTCTAAAATGATGATCGTACACGTATTTCGACGTTGTGATTCCTCCCGACAACAAGCCCAAGAAAGGCACGTATGGTGTCACAATCGCGACAATGCTCTCAACGTCTTTTTTTAATAACGGGTCTTTTTGTAGTTCGTCATTTAGTTCGTCAGGGTTTTCTATAGCGTTCAACCCATCCAGTAAGCTAGCGAATTTGCTGATTAACAAGTCGGTGAGAAAACAACCTTATAGGAATCGCGTCGCAGTGTTTAAGACGTGTCAGTGGGTGTGTTGTTATCTTTCACTACAATGTTTTTGTGGCCATACGCATAGGAGTCAATACCATTTTCTAAAAGGTATCGTTTATCATCAAAACAGGATAACGACACTTTGTTAATTTCATAACTACCGAGCTGATGCTTGACACTTCTAATGGTCTTCATTGCATGTGTCGCAATTGTTTCTGCTCAAGTAACACACTTTTGTAATCTTCGTGTTTTGATTACCTTTTTAATTATGTTCTTTCTAATACCTTTAGCAGTTTTCCCACCACCTCCATCCTCTTTCAAATAACTGTACATCTTACTGCGCAACCCGACAAACTCAATAATTGGTGTTCCAGCGCACTCGTCTTTCATCTTGCCAATAACTTTCTTGTTCTCTTTGAAAGCGAACGGGTTGTCTGCGGGGTAATCGCTATTGTCAAACTTTTCGCGCTCTATCATAAAGTCAGAGTAGACGTCGTCGGTTTTGATTGTGTACAACAGACTGTCAGTGTCGGTGAAGTGTAATCTACAGGTGTCGCTAGAGTACTTTTTCATGATGTAGTTGTAGTGGAAATCATACATCAACTTTTTGCTCAAGTCTAGTATGCACATACCCACATATGCGGGTCGATTTAGTGTCAGCGTTTCTTTAACTTTGTGGACAGCAACTAAGTTCTCGCTAAATATTTTGCAAGACACAAACGTCGGCTTTGAGACAAGCTTTTTTTAATTTCTTCGCAGTGGTCACTAGTCTTACATCCACACGCTTCCTCAAGTTTTCCATTGTTTTCCCAAACACGCTGTTGTTCATCAACTTGAAGAAGTCCTTCTCGAAAGCGTTCTTAGCCGCAGTTCTTTTGACTGTATTAAAGTCGATATACTTGCCCAACCACTTGGACTGATCAAATTGTAGGACCCAATGCACCTTTTTGATTTTCAATCCAAGATCCATGTACAACTGCAGATTTCTATAGTGACACACATACTTTTCTTTGTCCATCAAATTAGTCACCAGCTTCTTCACACCACCAACACTCACATTAAACTTATTTTTGATTTTCGTGCAGTACTCCGACAACATGTCAACAGTTATTTCCATCTTCTCAGGAGCCAACGGGTAATCGTTGTGTAGGTCATGCAAATGGGCTGGATACTCCAAGTCGACTTCAAGCAGTAAGCCCTTTTTACTATTGTTGTGATAGTCGCATAGATTAACCTTTTTTATTTCTATCTCAGTCAACCACTTGAAGCCACCTGTGGGGAGACTCTGACTCATTGCCCACCCATACAAATTGTTGGCATCAAGGTACATCAAATACTTCGACTCTTGCGCTTTATCGTACCCCTTCATATATTTATTGTTCGCCACGCCATGTCTGTTGCATATGTAGCTCACACCACCACGCATACCTAATTCTACAAACTGGAACATGTCAATGTCAGACAATAATTCGAGTTCCACTCCAGTCATCTTTAACATGGCATCCCAAGCCAATCCAGGTGATGTGAAATAGTGACACGGGTCTAATTTATACTCACGATGACATGTCTTTCTAAAGTTTTCAAAAACGTCAGCGAGCAAGAGCACATCGCTTTTCAAATACAGGTCGTGATACCCACCCATACTTTCAACGTCGAAGTAGTCCCACACGTCGCAAGCACGCTCATGCATTTCTTCCGTAATGTCTTCATCATTCAGAATGCTGTAAAAGTCCTTTTTGGAGGGTAGCTCGCATTCATCGAATTTATCAAAGGAGTCCATATAATCATAGGGATAGACTCCCTTTCTTGTCATAAGTGCCAACCCCTCATCGTGAAACACTTCTGACGTGTATTTGAAAGTGTCCCTTGGTAGGTTCCTTACCAAGTTGTCTAGAGAGCTACTCATGAACTGAAAGCTGTCCAAGAATACTAAGTTTTTTCCAAGCATGAACGCCATGTACTTCTCCATGTTGTTCGGTATCACATTAATGTCTTGGCCAAACTTGCCAATCTCCTGCATAATGAAATGGCTATCGTAGCCGCGTAAGTTATGAAAGATCACAGGAATTTTATCAGTCAATTTAAAGTTCACGTTACACTGACGATGTGCGGACCCTCTGTACTTACCTGAGACATGACAGTGGTCTCTCACTCTAACGTCAGCGCCAGTGTACTCAACACAGCAAATATGACAACTTTTAACCTCGTCAAAGTTCTTCTTATGGTGTCGCTGTGTGCACCTTCTGTGTGATAGCCTCGAAGTCTGCGTACACCACAAATGGCACGTTTAGCTGTCTACTAAAATTCTCGTATTTCACTTTAGCGTCTTTTTGTGGCATTTTAATAGCTTGCTTCCCATTGATGACCAAACATACTTCCACATGGCGTTCAAGCACGTCCTCGCGACTAAAACACTGCAGGCAATATCTGCAAAAGTGTTTTCTAGCCTTATGCTCTGTCTGACGGTACATGAATTTGTTGAAATCGCGAATGTACACATAGTGCTTGCTATCGTCATTAGTTATCAACAATAGGTCCATGTGGTCAAGATACATCTCCTTAGAAACGTACACGGGGAATGGTTGCTTATTCTCATACCCAAAAACATTAATGCTAATATCGTTAGCCTTTTCAATCTTGTTGTAGTCTTTGAGTGTGACTGGGAAGTCGATTCCGTCGTAATTCAGCTCACTGATGTGACTGGCGTACTTCGACGTTCTATCAGAGTTTTTTCCAACAGGAAACTTATGTGCTAGGTGACACCATCTAAAGCACTTGTTATCGTCCCCATTATTTACATTTATCAAGCCCTTCATACTATTGCACAGCTCCTTTGGTAACACAATGTAGCTACTCCCATTCAAAGGTCTGTAAATAGCAATATTGACGTAGTGTGCGTCCATTTTGTCGATAGTCCATCCAGACCCCTCAGATAACCACCCAGCTATCCGCGTTTAAAATCTGTTCCGATCCACGATTGGCAACACCTTCAATATCGTGCTCATTAATGACGACGAACGTCTCGCTGTTAAAGTAGGCAGTTTTATATGTGGTCTTATCACGCTCTAGGACTTTCTCAAAAGTGACCTTAACTGTCTCTACCACTTTCATCCCATTAGTCTCACCCAACTCACGTCTCAAAAGGCTAATGACGGTGCTTCTAGTCGCGTTTACCTGATTGATGTCTCTAGCGTCAATTACCTGAACTCCATAGGACCTTGTGAACCCTCTCAGCGCTCGATCCAATAGCTGCGTCGACGATGCGTCACTATGGTCTTCAACTGTGGGTTGTGTTTCTTGGTCTCCAAAAAAGCCGTGAACGTTGGTTGCTCTATCTGTTAGTAGGTTCACAGCGGCTGCATTTGTGTACCTACCTCGAGTCGCACCAGTTCTAACGAGTTTCTTACGCGTCCGCCCACCAACCTCGACTTGTCTTTTTGTCAGTGGGGTTTTCACAGTCCGACTCATTGGCTTATACTTATACTACACTTTTTTTCTTAGCCCACTCGTTGTAATAACAATCGCTACTTTTACACCATCCCAACTTTGGATACACCACCCCAAACAGATTGTCGTCAAACCTCTCTTTCACCTTTCCGTCTTTAAGGTCTGACACCCTTTCGAGTGTCTCGAATTGTCTTCTATGACACAACCTAATAATGTAGTATCCGTATCTACTAACGTTTCTACCCTTTATCAAATTGCGTGAGTACAACACATTGACAACTTTCAAGAAGTCCTCTTTTATCAAGGTGCTCACCCTTCACAACGTTCCGCAGTCTCCTCCCCATCCACCAAGACCGTTTGTGAACGCTTTTTAGTCGTGTGAGTCTCATGTCACTATAACTCTGAGTGTAACCCCATTCGACGTCACCACACTTTGGACATGC
Organism: Chrysogorgia sp. JL179-B06; assembly: GCA_035772405.1. NCBI lineage: Eukaryota > Metazoa > Cnidaria > Anthozoa > Scleralcyonacea > Chrysogorgiidae > Chrysogorgia > Chrysogorgia sp. JL179-B06. The sequence continues at coordinate 832,832 of JAYKKM010000448.1, forward strand.
GTACCCACCGCACTCAGTCATGTTTTTCACAACGTCGCAATCCGAGCAGTAGTGAAACCTGGAGGTGCCTCCACACTCAATTTGCGCCTCATTCGCGATCTCATCAATTGTGTAGCCATAGCTCATCTGCCTCATAAGTTTGTCCATAACTTATACTACTCCAACATTTTTTTTTATCGAGTGAGCACCCATGCCGCTATTCCACTACCCAAACCTAACGCGCCAACAAACAACAATTGGTATTCCTTCATTTCCGCACTCGGTTGGTAGTAATCCGCAATCTTCGGACTCTCAGTGAACACTCGACCGCTGTAGTGAATGGTCATTACGCTTCTAAGTTCTTCCAACGCGTGGTTTGTGTCATTGATGTCAGCATTAGCATCTGAGAGCTGTTGTCGCAAGCGCTGAATCTGATCTTTTTTAGCGACTTCATTTTCATACCACACTTCTTTCGCACTGGCTAACTGTTCCAACGCATGGTTGTGTCTCTTCATCTCAGCTTCATAGCCTGTGTGATTAAATTTCGAAAACATAAAGCCAGCGCCTGCAAAAGCCACTGCATTAAAAATCCCTCCAGCCACAACACTCACCATTAACTTACATTGATTTGAATGGATCTGGTCGGTATCCACTTTTTTTCGATTGCACCCATTTTACTAACAGCGTTCCTGCGCCAACAGCTGCAGCAAGTTTCACTGTGCCTTTCACAGTCTCTGGTGTTCCCAATGGTTCTCCCAAAGCCCTTTTAGAAATCATACTCACTACCACAGCGCCGGTCGTGACAAGTAGCGCGTCGTACAATTCGTTCATGAGTTCTTTTCGATCAATCGCAGCCATATACATTGTCGTGTGTTTTGTTCAAGAATCAAATGTGTCGAGTGTTGGACGACGAGTTCTATGACTTTCTGACGCGGGTGCTACTGTAGTACTCACAGGTTCTAATCGTGTCTCTTTTTCACTGCTAATTGTGTACCATAGCGAAGCAGCGGTAATGATAACACCAAGTGTTCCGACAACATAGCCATAGCTCCACTCACTACCCTGTTCTTCGTTGACTATCATTTCACGCATTTTCTTTTCTTTCGCAGCTTTCGATATCTCAGCCAACTTTTTACCAGCAGCGACGCGCTTTGGGTCCTTCACCCTAACACTTTTCACATCAGCTGTGATCTTCGCTTCAACAGCCGTCTGTGAGTCTTCAGCCATCTAATACACTATCACGTGTTATCTTACTCACAGTTGGCCTCACAGGTATCTCACAGGTATCTCACAGTTCCAGACCAAACGCACTAAAAAAAAAATTAGAGCTTCAGCGGTTATTTAACAACGAACGACGGTTTCCACCACCACAATAAAAAATATTTCTCTGAGGGTATAGTAACCATGACAGAGAAAGTTGGTAAACTAGAAATCGTGATTGGTCCCATGTTTGCTGGAAAAACGACAGAGACTCTCCGCAGGTTAGTCGCGTTAAGTAAATCAGGGCTCAAAGTCCTTTACATGAACAACGCAGGCGACACTAGACGAACTGACCACACGTTCTCCACACATCGTCAGACCATTGTTGTCGGATCAGACAGTTTACCCGCAAAGTTAATCACCAACCTTCCGAGTTCTTCCAAGCTAGCTGACTATGACGTCATCGGCATTGATGAAGGCCATTGGTACTCCTGATCTACTTCCAGTTATTCGTGACTACATCAAAGCTGACATTCACGTCATTATTTGTGGTCTCGTAACAACGGAGCACTTAAAAAGACTTGGTGAGCTTGACACACTGTTCCCAATGGCAGACGACATCACATTTCTAAAAGCGTATTGCGCCGTTTGCCGTGACACTCGCGGAACAACTGTTGAGGCACCATTCAATTGGAGATATAATCCAGGACCATCATTTGTTGGTGGTGCTGAGCAATAAAAGCAGTGTGCAGGCGTCATCATCCTTCCACATAAAATTAAGGTGTTCTCAATACACCCCACTTTTTTAAACTTAGACATCGGACACATGAAGCGCCCAATGCCATAGACACAACATTTTTTCACACACATAGACATTAGAAAGCATTGAAGCCAGTAATGTCAAATGTCACACACATAAAATTAGACGTGGGGGTGCCTACTGTGCGTTTTCTGCGTCATACACTTTACCACGGTGCATCCAATGGTTATGGTTGCTCAACGTCACGTCGTTTTTAAATTTACGATTACACCAGGGACACTGAACCCTAATGTCAGAGAAGTATTTTGTTATTACGTTAATAGCGGAGTCATATGACTCACACAACAACGTTAGATACCCAGCCAGTTTGAACCCAGCCATCAGTTTCTTTTGGTCTTCAGACGTCCTACCTGTACCGCCTGGGTTCTTGAACTCAATCACGAGTCCATTATACCTTTTGTGTGTGTCGACAATAATCAAATCAGGTGTTCCGCGTTGATAGCCTTTTTTCCATGAATTTATTCTTTTCGCAGAGGTGTCTTGATTCTCGCCACAAGCGGCTATCAAAATGGCTTCTGGGTAGTATTTCCTGATGTAGTCGACAACTTTCGTGTGCAGGTCAAACTCAGTGATCATCTTAAATTGGTTCTTCTTGAGAAGTGTGAAGGTTCCAGTCTTTCTGATGCTTGGTAAAACGCATGTGTACACCCATTTTCTAGACTGTTTCGCACGATCCATTTTACTTGAGAATATCAGTGAATATACCCCGGGTTCGTTGATAAATACGGTCTGTGGGTTAGACTTCAAAGGGGTCGTCAAATCACCGCCCCTCATTTTACAATCGGATTCAACGTGAGCACTCACTGCATCCTTTGGTCGAGCATAACCTAGAGCACTCGCGACGTCTTTCGCTTTGAACCATATTTCACCTTCGCTACTCATAACCGTCGTGATGCTAAAACCATCAAAATCAAATAATTGCACTGAGTTGGTTGTCATTACTATAGTTCCACAAAAATATTTTTATGGATTGGCGCGTCAATCCACTTGGCCTTTGTTGGAGTCTTTATAGATCTGATTTGTCGCGTACCAACGCATCCGATGTGTTTTAACACTCGATTTGTTTCTTCGGTTTAAAGAAGTCTCTCACAACTACGAACCAGCTTTCTAAACCAACCCATTATAACATAGGATGTATCGTCAGTACGTGCTTCTATGGCACTGGTGGTGTTATTATGTCGTTCTGGTTCTTCCGGTGGTAATAAAATGGGTTTACCATAAGTTTTTCTCGACCTCATACCAATTTCAGCATGGAGCTCAAGACTCACATCACCGCGACCAAATGATCCACCAGCTTTGAACATGTGGTCAGTCGTTTTATTTATTTTATATATTTCATGGGGTCTCGAAAAACACGCTCCCATTTACTTTATACCATATTCCCTTCATCATTTCTCCACCCATGATTATAATGTCTCGGTTTGTCATGTAACCACTCACGATTTTCACACCGTAGAATTCTATCAACGATGGGTACGCATAAGGTTGCGAGTGGTATTCTTGGTCGGTGTATTCCAAAAATTGTTCCATAAGGCGCGCCTATATCTTTTTCATATTCGCTATGAAAGTCTGAATCAGTCGACTTGACGTTGTTGACTCTGACGTGTGAATTGCTCATTTGCCAGTGTATTGATATCATGTGCATTTTTGTGAGGTCAACGCCACTTGGAATAGTACATATGCTCTCCATTGCTGGGATGCTACCACCATACGCGAGTCCATTAGTCATGCCAGTCTTGTACCCTATGAACTTGTCCCACTGACCGTCGTCGTTTGATATAATTGTCTCCCAATTTGACCCTGTGGCTCTCATAGGTAACCGCACCACAACAAAAATGGAGAGATCACACCATTGCATACTGGGGCAATTAAAATGAAGGCCTGACTCAAGTGGGATTGGTGCTAACTCGGGGGATAGAAAACTGTGACCTTGACTGTCGACACCAACGACGGGACTATAGGTTGAGTTGTTTTGCACTAACATACTTGTCGCGTCACCGATAGCTTTCACTTTGGAGGTGATTACTATGGAGGTCCACGTTTTTTCACAGCGTGTGTGTTGGTGTTGAAGTCAAACACGACGTTGTGGTGTCGCACTTTGAAGTAAAGCGGTAAATACAATTGCTCTAAGACTTTTTTATTGATGACGTCTAGGTCGTCGAACTGGGTCTGCTACGTTTTTTATCGCTGAGCCTTGCATTGTCTATTATTCCAGACATCCTTCCGCCGGTCGCACTTAATTTGGGATCTTCGTCTAGATGCCTTTTCGTTCTCTTTAGTATTTTATCGTGAGGGTCGTCAGACTCATAACCCATAGTTTAGACTCATTACTACCTCAAGGTGTATTTGGTTAGTAGATAGCCAGAGACTGCTGAGAACCCTAACACTATCGCTAGCGTTGTGGTGTCTGACTTACTTGTGGTGGTAGTGTGCACCTTCTGATTGGTGGTGACCACTGTTTTCTTCACGGGTGGTACTACCAAGTTAGTCACCACATTTTCTTGATGGACTTTTTTAGCCACAGTCGTTGGTGTTGTTGCATTTCAAGCGAGTGTTCACTCCAAATCTCATGGACTCTGTGGCAATCTTTAATAAGTTGTTGTACCCAGCGATTTTATTCTTTAGTATCACCACATTACTTGGCATTAACCATGTACTTGGCGACACTGCAAGATTTTGAACAACGTTGGTGTCTCTAATCGATTTATTCATGTTGAGAATCCATGTCGACACGTCATAAGTTGACAACACTGTCAGCGAACAACTTGCGGAATTCTTGTTGGGTCTCTAGACTTCCTGCAGAACCACCAACGACTGACACACGTGTTCTCGCTTGCGCACCGAGTGTGGAGTACACAAAGGCTTCTATGCTCTGATTTAGATATTGCAGTCCAAATGTTGGTAAAGCCGTCTGACAATCGCGCGACGTATCGTCTGTAATCGTTCTGAACGTCGTTGAGTGTGTACACTCTGGATTCGCCTAAAGTGCCATCGCTCAGGATTTTACTCTGGTAGTAATGTTTTCTGGGGATCTTGGAAATCTTACCATACAATTCGGAAGCGTTGAATTCTCTACTTATTGATTTTCATGGTCTCACCACCCTCCATTCTTCTGAGAAGTCTCCTAATGGTGAAGTACAAATGAAATCTCATCACACTTGTGACCACAGGGTGAACTTCTTTGTGACACTGATAAATGTTGCAGCGAGACTCCACAACAGAAACTCGCACAATACGTCCGCAAACACAACACGGTAGTAAGATTCGCTGTCGTCCCACTTCGACACGGTCTTCGACGTGGTGATTTGTAGGGTTGGTAGCTTTGACATGAAGTAGTTATTTTGGTTAACAAAGACCTTAAAGTTATTCACTGGATAATTCAAACACGTTTTCTGTTGGATAACCATCCCAAAGCCCCCAGTGGTTTCTTATGACCTTTTGGCAGTGGTTGGATAGTCCCACCGCCTTGCCATATTATTGGGAACTTGCTATTGTGCAACCACCTCCACATGTTCTTATCATTTTTGAAGGTTGTGCTGGTTATGTCTGTGCTAAGGATGTCGTTGTTTTTGAAGTACACGTCGACACCTAGGATCTTACCGTCTTGTGAAATATTTGGATAGAACTCGAATTTGCTTAAAGTAGCGTGGGGGTACTTTTTGATGAGGTCTGCCTTCGCGTCGTGTGTAGCCTTCGATGTGTTAGCCATCGCGCGTTTGTAGTACTTTCCATAGTAGTCATGAAGGGCTTTCTGCATATAATATACTGTATGTTATACATAATGCGAAAGTTGACAGTATTCATTAAAGGTGCAGAAAAAGTTGTGTCCTTTGACAACGCGATGATGGTCATACACGATAACCCATACATTGTGGTCAAGACAGCCACTGTGTTTTGGGACTACCATAACACAACAAATGACGACAGCATTCAAGTCTTCACGCTGGACGACTCTAGGGTTGGCTCTTTTAAAAAGATTAAAGTGGGCGAAGGGTACTTTAGCTTCGACGCATTGGTCAAAGTTTTAAAACATGAGTCTAACGAGCGTAAGGTGAATCTCGAGATAGAGAAACTAGCGCCCACAGGCAAATTCGGGTTAAGGTTAGTAGCTCAGCTGTGTTAGACACTCTTGGGCCTCTACTTGGTTTTCGCGAAGGGTGAGGTGATTCAGAATGACTTACAGTGGCACACTAGCCCAAACGAGGTCGATATGTATAGAGAGCCTGAAGTACATAGAAGTTTCGTGTGACGTTGTTGAAACCGAGAGCAATGTACGGTATTGATGGAAAGCGCAGCGATGTGATCACAACGCTACCAATACCCACTGAACAGTCTTTGAAAGGGTCAGTGCAACGTCATGTGGACATTGAGTCAAAGGTGGGTAATTAAAAAAGGTGTTTACTCAAGTATGACGTTTCGCGTCAAACCAAATAATGACGATCCTAAAATTGGCGCGGTGCTATTGGAACTGTATGTAGTGTGAATTATATGGAGCTTGGTGTGGAAACAGAACAAGGGTTTGCGAAAACATTTACTACAATCCAAGACGGGGTACAGTGGTGCGGAGAGGTTGTATCAAAGTGCGTTAGGAGACGGATTGAAAGTAACTAGAAAAACAGTGAAAGAATGGTTGACCACGCAGGACACCTACACTAGGTACAAAACCCATCGTGAGAAGGCATAAATTCCGTGCTACCTTCGTCGGATTTCTTGGTGAAGAGCTCCAAATGGACTTAGTGGAAATGAGTAAGTACTCAAAACAGAATGGAGGTTATTATTGGATATTGACAGGCATTGAAATATTGAGTATAGATACGCTTTTGGCATTGCAGTTTACAGAAAAGACACTAAGAACATGACTAAAGGCTGTTGGAGAGCTGTTGGTTGTCTTTAAAGATCGGTTTGGAACCACACCTAAGTTAGCACAATTTGATGATGGACTCGAGTTCTACAACGTTGGTGTGAAAAGTTTGCTGAAAGAACATGGTGTTGAATATTTTCAGCACTAAGAGTGATAAAAAGGCTGCTGTTGTTGAGCGTTTTAATAGAAGTCTCAAGAGCATTATGTGGAAGTACTTTTATACTCATGGAACGTATAGATGGATTGACGTTCTTGACCAGTTTGTGAGCAATTACAATAGCAATTGTGAATCGAAGTATTATGATGAAGCCAAAGGATGTCGATAAGTCAAATGAAGGTGAAGTGTGGACCACTTTGTTTGGTCATCAATTTGCAGACAACCCATTACCGAAGTTCAAGGTTGGTCAATCAGTGAGAATTAGTAATACAGAGAGTGTGTTTCACAAAGGGCTATGAAGCCAACTTCACTGAAGAGCTGTTTAAAGTGGTGAAAGTTATTCGCGGTGATCCGAATGTGTACGAAATTGAGGACGTAAGTGGCGAGCAGATTATTGGGAAGTTTTACGAACAGGAATTGTCGCTGGTCAATAAGAAACCTGGTGGCGATGTGTACAGAGTTGAAAAGGTGTTGAAAAGAAAGAAAGTCAGAGGGAAGAAGATGGCGCTGGTCAAATGGTTGGGTTATGAGAGCAAACATAATTCGTGGATACCAGAAAGCGATATTCAAAATGTGAGCTAATGTAATATGGCTGAAGGTGGCTTCGACGACCTTGAGATGGAAAGCTCTAATGAATACAAAGATGTCACTGACGATGAACTAAAGTACAGTCTCGAAAAAGCCACTCAAGATCGCAAACTAGCTCGGGACGATCCAAACGTCACAGTCGACGAGAGAATTAGACTAATTAAAGTGGAGAGTGGACTGACGGTTGAGCGTAATAGAAGAATGCATCGACATATGAAGGGGTTTTTTAGTGATCTTAAAACGTGGGCTAACGACAACGCAAGAGATCGTGAAGACGTCGCGGGGAGTGTACCATTGTTAGAACACCACACACGCGGAGTACGTCGACATACCTGGGCTAACACCAATCGAGAACCGTGAGTTGAGTAGCACACTCAATCCAGGTGAGAATGTGCTGCGTGAGTCGAGAGTAGGTGACACTGGTTACATTGCAAATAGAGGTGGACCATTTTCAAGACTTGATAAATGAAGCGAACAAAAGAATAGCTGAGCTTGAGGGAAAAGACCTCACGACCGCGGAGAACGAAGAGTTCATCGGTCTAGCTGAAAGAGTGATTGGACTTAACAAGCTAGAGACAAAGTCTTAGAACAGCGAGAAATAGAAGAGGTTAGAGAGCAACAGGAAGTCGACATTGACAGGTTGCAGAAGGTTCAAGAAATGGGCTAGAGAAAACATGGTTGGGTTTAGTGCTTTAGCGATTTCAGTGCTGCGATTATAACAACTATTATTATCGCTGGGAGGACTAACGTTATGAAAGGCGCTATGGCCACATGGTCATTCGCGCAAGCTGTCAAGAATGCGATAATGAAGATGGGTCCATGGGCTGTTGGACTGGCGAACTTAGTTTACGACGCGCTGGTGACAGGCGCAAAGGGCCTCGCCTGGTTAGCTCAAAATCTGTGGGTGTTTGCGGTGACATTCGCGTGGCTTGCGTATAATTATTTAAACTAAAAGCAAGCGTGGTTCATGGATACCAGAAAGCAATATTCAAAATGTGAGCTAATGTAATATGGCTGAAGGTGGGAACGGTTTACGACGAGATCGAGATGGAGAACCTTGGTAAAGCTTACACTGATGATCAACTAAATGATGAACTTGAAAGAGACACTAAAGCTTACAATTTACTTGACGATAAGTACGCCAGCGGTGGCATGCCAGACGTCGAGCGCGTTGAGTATGAAAAATTGTCTGAGAAAATAGATAGGTTTCAGGGTGAGCGAGAGAGAAGGTTTCGAGAAAAAGAGACGTCATTTATCGACACTGGCGATGGTGAGACGGTGACAATAAGAGGGACTAACACAGAGGTCCAAACAGTAGAGTTTGTCAAACAGGATGAGTCATATGGTGACGTCAATGACACAAGCTACAGTATAGCTCTTGGAAAGTCGGGAGATCTCGAGAGGAGATTTGGTGAACTAAAAGCGTTCAACAAAGAGGTGATAAAAAATCAAGTAAAAAGAATCAAGCTAATAGATAGGAAAATACGTAAGTTGTATAAAAAAAGACTCGGTCATGATGACGCGTCAAGGAGTGTAGTCGACAGGTCACAGTGGCGGGCTCAGGGTCTATTCTTTTCAGACCGATAGACAAAGATGGCAAAAAGGGGAACCCCAAACGAGTTCTAATACCTGGGAAAAATGGTTTGATCTACAGCAAAGACAAGAGTAGTAAAAACGCGATCGAGCAGTTCAAACAGTTAGTTGGTCAAATCCCTGAGAGTGTAAGAAACAACAGCTGTCACAGCAGAAGCGACCCCAGATGACTTTCCCAGTAATTGAAACAAAAGTGAACTATGATGACATACCTGGGCTAACACCAAACGAGGAACCGTGATCTGAGTGGTGTGGTTAATCCAAGCGATAGTGTGGTGCCTGAGTCAAGAGTAGGTGACGATGGTGCGCTGCAAGTGCAAGCGGACCACTTTCAAGAGGCAATAAATACAACATCAGACAAACTAGACGACGAGGATGACGAAAGCATTATCTTTGGGTTGAGAGAACGTATTGTAGGGCTTGAAGAAGCGCGAGATAGAACTTTAGGACAGCGAGAAATAGAAGAAGTTAGAGAACAACAAGAGATCGACATTGACAGGTTTCAGAGATTCAAGGAATGGGCTAAAGAGAATGTGGTTGGTTTGAGCGCTGTAGCAATTTCAGTGGCTGGAATTATAACAACTATTATTATCGCTGGGAGGTTCTGCTGTTGTGAAAGGCGCTATGGCTACGAGGTCATTTGCACAGGCTGTTAAGAATGCGATAATGAAGATGGGTCCATGGGCTGTTGGGTTGGCTAATTTAGTTTACAATGCGTTGACGTTGGGTGCAAAGGGTCTTGCATACTCGCGGTGATATTTGTGTGGTTCGCTTATGACTATTACAAGCTAAAAACGGTAGTAACAAAACACACGTAAAGTATATGAACGTCACATCGGCAGAGTTGAGCCCTGGTTTTAGACGAGCGACCATGGGTGTCATAAAAGGGGTACGAACGCAGCATGTGATCACGTTGAACCTTAATAAAGTCAGTCCTGGTGAGGAACTTTACATCGATGTACCGAAGCTCAAGGTTAGTAGCTGTTTGGCGCTGGATCGGTGGGTTTAGTGTTCGACTTAAGAATGCAAACGCCAAAAGCTGGTTCTTGAACAATGTGAGTAAGTTGTTGGTTGAGAAACTTGTTGTGAGACTAGCTGGAGAAACTGTGTATGACAACAGTGGGGAAAATTACACTGGTGTTTATCGTGACCTTTGGGAAAGTGTTACTGCGCGAGACCAAATGGTTGACTATGGTATTGGTGGTGAGAACTTGAGAAAGCTAATTTCTGAAGGATGACAGTGGTGCGACAAGTGGGAACGTTGCTAAAGTTAGTGACGCGTTGATGTTTGGTGTGATTGGAACAAAACAGCGGATTAAGCTTGGTAAGATTATGAATGACCACGGGTTGTACGCTCCTTTTAGCATGAACAACAACTTGCAGTATGTGATCACACTTCCGAAGGCCACAGACATCATGATAGCTCAATCCGGTAGTAGTGTGGGTGGGTACACTCTGGAGAACCTCGAGCATGAGTATGAGACGAATCGATAACCAGGAGCTCTCTGATGAAATAGCGTCAGGCTATGCGAGTGGTCGTAGTTTGTCGTACGAACACGTCACGTTGATGAAAACCACTGAATGAGATAAAGGCACGACCATTGTGAACGAGAATGTTAATCTACCGAGAAAAAGCATGAAGGCGATTGTGTTGCTATTCACGAATAAGGTGCGAACAGACAGTGAGGAGTTTCTCTATCCGAATATCGAGAGTGTTAGAGTCACAATTGAAGGTGTGCCAAATAGCGTGTACTCACAAGGCATCCCAATGTCGAAGTTCTACGCAGAAGCGAAACGATTGTTTGGGTTGGGGGAGGAACACGCTCAGTTCATGACCATACAAAAGTTCTATAAAGATGGCTTTTAGCGTTAGTCATTGAACTTGAGGGAGCGTTCAAGATATATTACAACGTCCTCGCCACTGGCAAGACAAATCGTAAAACACAGCAATCTGGTGTGCTTCTTGAAATCACTTAGAAAGCGACGACTGCGAAATGTTATGTGTAGGGTGTTTGTGATGAGTGATGGGTTGGTCAATCTTCCATGATCAATGGGTTGCAATCAATCCAGTACTAAATCAAAAAACGCAAATTTAATGGAAACTCCCGTTTAAAGCGCTAATTGTTGGTATGACAGCTTGTGGTAAGACACATTATTTGCTACGACACATTGGAATCCGAGTTATCGTGGCCAAATCTTGACTAACATTGTGTTGATTTGTCCTACTATTCGAGTGGAATAAAGCGTTATCAAGATTTGGAAATATGTATTGGGATCCTGACGTGCTCATCAGCGATTTAGACTGTGCCGCAGGATAGTGTCGGGGCGCTGTGTCTCAAGTGTGTAACTAACGTTTTTAAACGGCACTAACACTCTGATATGTGTTGGAGACGACTGTGCGAGTGGGGGGGTCCGGAGGCGACGTCTAAGGAATAGGACTAGTCAATTGGGTCAACTTGGCTTTTAGTGCGCGACATTTTATGTTGAGCGTTATTGTCATCACACAAGAAAACTGAAGGCGTCGATCGCAAAAACACGTATAGAGGCGAAAAACATTAGTAAAGTCTCATTTGCTTTTACCTGTCCGAGCAGAAGTGATATGAAGGTTGTTTATCTGTACGATTACCTTGGTCATCATTCGCAAAGAAGAAGTGTCGGACCGGATTGTGACCGCATTAAAAAAATAATAAGTACGCTAGACTTGAAATCTCACTTGCGCTATCCATACAGTCACGAAGGTTGTTTATTCCGCAAAGTACAAAATATGGGTAATAAGTAAAAGTAAGTGTGATGGTCGGAAACGCAAAAGTGAAATGAAAACCCCACGATTGAGGAAATTAGTTGAAGGACACTGATGGTACTAATCCACTGTGGAAAGACAACATTGACGTTAGGGAGATCCGAACTTATTAGACTGTCTGGTGATGGTATGGTGAGCCAATCTGAAGCGTACAATTAAAAAAGCGTCCGCAAAGGTTATCGGACAAGATATGGCACCAATATGAGTTGAAGAGAATGGAAATTGCAAACGCCTTTTCTCACCGAACTTGTTTAATCAAGACAAATTCGCTCAGCTTACTGGATGGGTTGACACGCTATAGAAAAACCTGAACGAAACTAAATGAAGCGAACTACAAAACAGACCCCGTTATTAAAAAAAGACGTTGAGAGCATTGTCGCGATTGTGACAACCATAACGTGCCTTTCTTGGGCTTGTTTTATCGTCGGGAGGAATCACAACGTCGAAATACGTGTAACAGATCATCATTTTAGAAGTGACTGTGGCAAACACTGAAAAATAGTGAGCGAGCGGACTAATTTGCATGCTAGCCAGGTGGTCTCCAATAAACAACCGCGCTGAGCCCCATTCACACAACGGTATTTTTACTTCACCGGATATTTATAGTGTACAATCGTACACGAGTACGCTCAAAGTTAGACAGTCTTAGCATGGTGGTGGGATGGGTTGCTCCTACAACCCCTTCTTCAAACAATGCGATTTCTTCTCTCGTGGTCACGCGATCTCCGCCTTCCTGCTTGTCATCAACTTCGATGTTAAGCTCGCTAATACCTCTTCTTCAGATTTCTTCTTCTTTTTATTCACCTGCAGCCCTTCTGACTCTCTTCTCTTTTAATAACAAAACCTGTCCAGTCTCTCCTTAGGACAACACAACCGTTGGGCTACGTTATCCATCACTACTAACCCACCTTAGGGGGCCCCACCCCCCCCCCCCCCCCCCCAAAAACAAGGGGGGGGGGAGGGGGGGGGGGTTGGGGTGGGAGGGGGGGGGGGACGACAGCAGGTGGTTGGTTTACGTCGTGTTGCTAACAACAACATTCCATTGGGAATAGGAACCTCACAAGCTTTTTTAAAAAATATTTAAAAACGAAAATATTTTTTTCAAAGCGAAAACATTTTTTTAAAAAGTTGTAGTTGCTATTCGCAATGGAATTGTAGTTGTTCGCAACATCAACAGCGGGACCTTGAATTCGGTATAGCAGGTAGAGCACTCGCATATGAAATCTATTTTAACACTACCGACTAGACTCTAGAGGCTTTCTCGCAGAAAATTATTAAACATCGTCACTCTAGAATCATCAATCTAGTGGCTTTTTTTCACGACGCCCGTCGACTGATAACAAATGGTTTAAGAGCGCGTTCAGTTATAGTTTGTCAACACACCTATAATGCGAAAATGACGAGACGGACACAAAGCTTATTTCTAAATTTTGACGGAAAACGTGTCAGTATTTCGTTAAAATAGCGATTTGGTATAACATTTTGTGTTGTATCGTGTGTCTCGCAGTGTGTTTGACACCAATTGAGTTAGAAAGGTTGGGAGTGGGTGTCTAGCTTGAATAACGATTGCCGAAGTAGTTATAGCAGATGGCGGGCTGCGCGGATAATACGATGTTGAAACGTAAATATAAATACCAAAACGTCATGCCAAATTTGTCGAGTCGTGAGCTTGGCACAAATTTGGTGACGTTTTGGTATGTATTTTTTCCCGTTCAACATCGGTGAGCTCGCAGCCCCATGTGCTGCTATACTACTCAAAATGCAGGAAATGCTCTTTCTGAGAGTCTAACTATTCAAAATTATCACATTAATGTTCACCAGGCGGCTTCGGCGCTCCGTTGTTACACCCCCGGTTTTAAAAGTTAAAAGTGTTGTATATAGTGTGTGTAGGGTGCCTTCGCTGTCCCTCTGTTAATACCTAGAAATTAAATAGTTAACACTAAAACTGCCCCCGGTTGATTATGCGTATAATGGCTCTCTCCTCCGAAGAGGCTTCCAATTGGTAGAGGGTGGGTAATCGGTTGCGATAAGGAATAGGCTGGTAGAGGTTAATGGGGACGATGGAAAACCGCTGAAATTCACGGTAACGCGGGCGAGGAGAGAGAGGAAGCCTCTGCCACCTTTCAGGCGATATCTTGACGATACTCGGGGTTTTCTAGGCTCAATCCGTTTAATATCTCGGCAATCCTTTTGTTTCTTATTCTAATATTTCATTTAAGGAGACATGCGACCAAAGAGCGTTTGGCTGACGTCTTAATTTTTGTATTTTAACATTGTTTTGATGCGATGGAAGGTCCTGATGATTATCTACACTCGAGCCAGGAGGCAGTGTCTGCATGATTTGTTGCTGATTAACTGTCCTGAGGGTTCTGAAGACGATATTTTGAAGTCACTGACGTTCCAATATATCTCGATCGATGGTACAGTTTGTGTGAACAAACGCGACATTAGGTTTTTCTTGGCCGTCCGCATGTTGCTTTCTCCATTATAACAACATGAATTAATCAGTTTAAAACCTTACGTCGTGTTGCTCTCTCGAATATATCCACAGCAGGGAGACGAATTATATCAGATTAACTTTTAATTTCCTTTGTAAACTTTCTATTTATGAAACAGTTTGTCGCTATATATGGCCTAATTTATAGTAATTTGTCACTCTGATGATGTTACGAGTTTAGAAACGAAAAACGTTAGTATTACATTTATTTATAGTTTCAAAATTATGATATATGGTTTTTTAAAGCTGTTTGCTGGGTCATTAATTATTCCTAACTAGAATATTAAACGTACGTTATGTTGCTCTCTAGCATATATCAAAGATTGCACCCCCCGTTTTGGCCGAATTTCAGCGGTTTTCATCGTTCCCGGAGGAGAGAGGTCTATTGGTATTTTCAGTATAAGCTACATTGAATCCAAAAAATGGATTATATAATGCGCCCTCTTCATAGTCAACAAATCTAACGTTATTTACACACTAAATTGAACCCAACACTTATTTTTGCAATTTGAACAATTTCACAATTTTTTTTCGAAGACGGCACCTCCCTTGCGATAGTATATTCTAGTTTAACAGTCGCCCCCCCCCCCCCCCCCCCCCCCCCCCCCTACCATAAAACGTCTCGAACAATTAGAATGATCGAGCACGACGGCCTCTTTCCTCGGCAACTGCCGAAAGAAAACCGACTGCGCGCGAAGAGCGGACACGTTCACAAACACCCGAGTTTGAACTTATAGATGAGGCGGAACCGAACAAAGACACTTGAAAAAAAACGCACTTGACTTGCTAACAGAACGATACACTTGAACGCTTGCTTGCTGAGGAACGATGTTGTTCTGTGGCTGTGGCTGTGCCAGAGACTGAAACTCGCTCGGTGGTGCATCATCGCAACCTTAAACCTTAATTCATTCCCTGATAACAATTTGCACGCTATTACCCGAAAAAAAGTACATTGCGGGTTTAAACTGAGACCAAAATTTTTCAGCTGGGGTATCAACTTAATATATATCATCCAGAACAATCCCCATGAAACAACTCTAACCCAGATTATTTTGCTACACTTCCGTCCTCACAACTATAGAACAGTAACCTTCGAACGGTCTTTCTTGACAAGAACGTTGTTAGAACATGGAACACTCTACCGTTGCGAAATGCGCGCAGGAAAGGACTCACGCTTGAAACAGATTCAAGAGCCAGCTCCAACAGTTACTACCAAACAGCAGTAGACCAGTTATACGAACCAGAGAGAACCAAAGACTATGGAAATCCAACTTGCACCAGATTGCAACTCAGAGCGTAGTCTCACGAGTGCGACCTGTTGCTGTAGTCTAACAATTTTTCGAATTTTGCGCGCGGAGCGAGGATCCGTTTGTCTTTTGAGACTCTTAATAAAATTACTCTCGCACGACGAGCTAATAGGACGGGGCCACAGGCGGCCCGCTTCACGCGCGGGACCTAATTTATTAATTCCTTTTTCTCCCAACTCACACTCGGGACCGCAGTAATTGGCGATTGCATGTTGCGGCCACCCTACCACATTGTACTATAATTATAAATATAACCATAGGAAAATAACTCTTTTTCTTTTATTCATCTTAATCAATACACATTCCAAATATCTTGTGGCGAAACGAAATAATAAAATAAATAAATATATAATTCTATCATATTACGTTGCGGGGGCTACTATATATGCTTCCGGCCTAATGTTTGGGGCCCCATAACCCTGCAGGGGCAATAAGAGAACATATATTACCATCATTGCACGTCTATAATGTACTTTGCAAACATTAGTAATGCCATTAGACAGTGAGTAATACAAAAAAAATGGGACTGCGGAATCCAAGGACAAATCTGACGCGCTATAAATAGAATAACACTAGATCTTGTGACGGTGTAATATTTTAAGCTTCGATCAAGCGAGAATCGATGAGGAGTTGACAGGCGAGAGTTTGCATGAGATTTTCCTAGTAAAACCACATTGCTCGGACAAACGAGCACGAGAGTTGCATGAGAGTTTGACCAGAGTTTAAAAACTTAGGGTCCTAGGCTCGAATTTTAAAATTTTATGTAAACAAATAAGTCGAAGGATTTCATCATTTATTCAATTTTTTCCCGATTTCCTTGACCTTGTTTTTGGCTCGTTGCTTCAAAGCGTCTTTTAATTTGTTTTTTGTACGTTTGTCAAGTTGCTGACAGTCACGAGGTCACTACTAATACTGTCACTTGTCGATTATATGTATAATAATATTTTTTTGGCGGTCAAACGCAAGCGTGAGTTTCAACTCTCATTCAACTCTCATCCACGTTTGACGCCAGGCCTTAACAATGTACAATTCACGTTTGCTTTTACTGCTAATTTTAAGAGTTACTAAACAAACTTTGCGCAATTTACTACCTCTAGACTCTTCGTTAACTCTAACTATAATAATAATAATGACGTATTAGGAGAATTATTCAATAGTCTCAGATTTAATTATTACAGTTTTCATTATAAGATAAAGCATTATATATAAATGACTTAAACTATTAATTTTTAAAAGAAAAGTCATTAAGTTGATTTCATACCTCGGTACGCTATGGATGTAAAATCCACGTCGTAGCGGAAACTCGGGCAGTTGTCGTTGCAACCTGTGATATTCAAAGAGCTGGTACAGATCACGTCATTCATCTTTTACCTTGGCTGGCAGCAAAAGATGGTGCGTAAGTATACCAAGCTTGTGGCAAGGTTGTGAGAAACAACAAGAACCACTGGACGTGTTGAAAACGAGAGAAATCACCGACCCGCTTCAATAAATCATCAAACATGAACATCATAAATATTTAGTTGCTAGAACTGAGTTAACTCATGCCGATATGTGATGCATCATGGACTTGACTTTATGCATGGTTGTCGGATGGATCTTACCACGTAATAAGAAATCAAGGAATACCTTGATCTAAGATTAGTCGAGTTACTTGGGCAACAAAATGTTTTATGTGGAATTTTGAGGCAGTCAAGCCGCAGTTTTCTTGCTTTTATTTACAATTTAAAGATATATTTTATAAAAGAAATACGGGAAAACTTACAACTTCTCAGGCAAATACAACTCTACGTTCTCGCTCTCGGTTTATAGTCTTCATTAATTAATTAATTTATTCATTCCATTCATTCAATAGCCCCCTAGGCAGTGTAGGCTAATCTATATATCGGTTATTAAATATGGCTTCCACTCTAAACAATGAATTACGTACATAGTGTCGGTTGCTTGCAACTAGCTGGATTATCTAACTTGAGAACATAAACAAACCGGTTTTTTATAGGACAAAAGTGAGAAGAAAATTGGGTGAATTTATGTGCGTTCTTCCTCGCATATTCAATAACTGGAATATAATAGTAATATAATATAGCATAATAATAATGGAAGTAATTGATGATGATGATAAGATAATAATAATAGTAATAATAATAATAAAAAGTAATAATATTAATGTTAATGATAAAAATATATATATATATTAAATAAATATATATAATAAATATATATAATATGTTGACCTGAGGAAGGCTGTGACATGTGCAGCCGAAAATTTGTCAATAAAGTTTTAAGTTCGCTTAGCAGTGGCAATCTATTTCTTTAATATTTATGTTATTGAATTGCCGAGTTGTGTAGTCTTAATTGTTGTTATATATATATATATATATTATATATATATATATATATATATATATATATATATATATATATATATATATATATATATATATATATATATATATATATATATATATATATATATATATATATATTATATATATATATATATTATATATATATATATATATATATATATATTTCGCTTACCTCAAAACTGGTCTGCTACAACTTGTTTCATCTGTAAAAGAATCTTCAGGCAGTGACCTGAAGATTCTTTTACAGATGAAACAAGTTGTAGCAGACCAGTTTTGAGGTAAGCGAAAATCTATTATTTGCTCTAACTATATGTTGTTGAGCACTCTTTGCATTTCCTAGACCAAAACCTACACG
>JAYKKM010000449.1:0-119758 GCA_035772405.1 Chrysogorgia sp. JL179-B06
TCTTGTCTTGACAATAGTACTGTCTTGTCTTGTCTTGTCTTATCTTGTCTTGTCTTGTCAAGTGTCTTGTCTTAACAAGTTGTCTTGTCTTGACAAGTTGTCTTGTCTTGTCTTGACAAGTTGTCTTGTCTTTTCTTGTCTTGTCTTGTCTTGTCTTGACAAGTAATCTTGTCTTGTCTTGTCTTGTCTCGTCTCATCTCGTCTTGTCTTGTCTTGTCTTGTATTGACTTGTCTTGTCTTGTCTTGTCTTGTCTTGTCTTGTCTTGACAAGTTGTCTTGTCTGGACAAGTTGCCTTGTCTTGCCTTTTCTTGTCTTTTCTTGTCTTGTCTTGTCTTGTCTTGACAAGTTTTCTTATCTTGTGTTGTCTTGTCTTGTCTTGACAATTTGTCTTGTCTTGTCTTGTCTCGTCTTGTCTCGTCTTGTCTTGTCTTGACAAGTTGTCTGGTCTTGTATTGTCTTGTCTTGTCTTGTCTTGTCTTGTCTTGTCTTGTCTTGTCTTGACAAGTTGCCCTGTCTTGTCTTGTCTTGTCTTATCTTGTCTTGTCTTGTCTTATCTTGTCTTGTCTTGACAAGTTGTCCTGTCTTGTCTTGTCTTGTCTTATCTTGTCTTGTCTTGTCAAGTGTCTTGTCTTAACAAGTTGTCTTGTCTTGACAAGTTGTCTTGTCTTGTCTTGACAAGTTGTCTTGTCTTTTCTTGTCTTGTCTTGTCTTGTCTTGACAAGTTATCTTGTCTTGTCTTGTCTTGTCTCGTCTCATCTCGTCTTGTCTTGTCTTGTCTTGTATTAACTTGTCTTGTCTTGTCTTGTCTTGTCTTGTCTTGTCTTGACAAGACAAGTTGTCTTGTCTGGACAAGTTGCCTTGTCTTGCCTTTTCTTGTCTTGTCTATCTTGTCTTGTCTTGACAAGTTGTCTGGTCTTGTCTTGTCTTGTCTTGTCTTGACAAGTTGTCCTGTCTTGTCTTGTCTTGTCTTGTCTTATCTTGTCTTGTCTTAACAAGTGTCTTGTCTTGACAAGTTGTCTTGTCTTGACAAGTTGTCTTGTCTTGTCTTGTCTTGACAAGTTGTCTTGTCTTTTCTTGTCTTGTCTTGTCTTATCTTGACAAGTTATCTTGTCTTGTCTTGTCTTGTCTCGTCTCATCTCGTCTTGTCTTGTCTTGTCTTCTCTTGTCTTCTCTTGTCTTGTCTTGACAAGTTGTCTTGTCTTGACAAGTCGTCTTGTCTTGTCTTGTCTTGGCAAGTTGTCTTGTCTTGTCTTGTCTTCTCTTGTCTTGTCTTGACAAGTTGTCTTGTTTTGACAAGTTGTCTTGTCTTGACAAGCTTTCTTATCTTTTCTTGTCTTGTCTTGTCTTGTCTTGACAAGTTATCTTGTCTTGTCTTGTCTTGACAAGTTGTCATGTCTTGTCTTGACCATTTGTCTTGTCTTGTCTTGACAAGGTGTCTTATCTTGTCTTGTCTTGTCTTGTCTTGTAAAGTTTTCTTATATTGTCTTGTCTTGACAAGTTGTCTTGTCTTGTCTTGTCTTGTCTTGGCTTGGTTTGTCTTGTCTTGTCTCGTCTTGTCTCTCCTTGTCTTGTCTTGTCTTGTCTTGTCTTGTCTTGACAAGTTGTCCTGTCTTGTCTTGTCTTATCTTGACTTGTCTTGTCTTCACAAGATTTATTATCTTGTATTGTCTTGTCTTGTCTAGACAAGTTGTCTTGTCTTATCTTGTCTTGACAAGTTGTCATGTCTTGTCTTTCTCGTCTCGGCAAGTTGTCTTGTTTTGTTTTGTTTTGTCTTGTCTTGTCTTGACAAGTTTTCTAATCTTGTATTGTCTTGTCTTGTCTTGACAAGTTGTCTTGTCTTGTCTTGTCTAGTCTTGTCTCGTCTTGTCTTGTCTTGACAAGTTGTCTGGTCTTGTCTTGTCTTGTCTTGTTTTGTCTTGACAAGTTGTCCTGTCTTGTCTTGTCTTGTCTTATCTTGTCTTGTCTTGACAAGTGTCTTGTCTTGACAAGTTGTCTTGTCTTGACAAGTTGTCTTGTCTTGTCTTGACAAGTTATCTTGTCTTGTCTTGTGTTGTCTCGTCTCATCTCGTCTTGTCCTGTCTTGTCTTGTCTTGTCTTGTCTTGTCTTGACAAGTTGTCTTGTCTTGACAAGTTGTCTTGTCTTGACAAGTTGTCTTGTCTTGACAAGTTGTCTTGTCTTGACAAGTTGTCTTGTCTTGTCTTGTCTTGTCTTGGCAAGTTGTCTTGTCTTGTATTGTCTTGCCTTGTCTTTACAACTTGTCTTGTCTTGACAAGTTGTCTTGTCTTGTCTTGACCATTTGTCTTGTCTTGTCTTGTCTTGTCTGGTCTGGTCTGGTCTTGTCTGGTCTTGTCTGGTCTTGTCTTGTCTTGTCTGGTCTTGTCCTGTCTTGTCTTGTCTTGTCAAGTTTTCTTATCTTGTATTGTCTTGTCTTGTCTTGACAAGTTGTCTAGTCTTCTATTGTCTTGTCTTGTCTTCTCTTGTCTTAACAACTGTCTTGTCTTGACAAGTTGTCTTGTCTTGACAAGTTGTCTTGTCTTATAATGACAAGTTGTCTTGTCTTTTCTTGTCTTGTCTTGTCTTGTCTTGACAAGTTGTCTTGTCTTGTCTTGTCTTGACAAGTTGTCTTGTCTTGTCTTTTCTTGTCTTGTCTTGTCTTGACAAGTTATCTTGGCTTCTCTTGTCTTGTCTTGTCTTGTCTTGTCAAGTTGTCTTGTCTTGACAAGTTGCCTTGTCTTGCCTTTTCTTGTCTTGACAAGTTGTCTTATCTTGTCTTGTCTTGTCTTGTCTTGTCTTGACAAGTTGTCTTGTCTTGACAAGTTGTCTTGTCTTGTCTTGTCTCGTCTTGTCTCGTCTTGCCTTGTCTTGACAAGTTGTCTGGTCTTGTCTTGTCTTGTCTGGTTTTGTCTTGACAAGTTGTCCTGTCTTGTCTTGTCTTGTCTTATCTTGTCTTATCTTGACAAGTGTCCTGTCTTGACAAGTTGTCTTGTCTTGACAAGTTGTCTTGTCTTGACAAGTTGTCTTGTCTTGTCTTGACAAGTTGTCTTGTCTTTTCTTGTCTTGCCTTGTCTTGTCTTGTCTTGTCTTGACAAGTTATCTTGTCTTGTCTTGTCTTGTCTTGTCTTGACAAGTTGTCTTGTCTTGACAAGTTGTCTTGTCTTGTCTTGTCTTGGCAAGTTGTCTTGTCTTGGCAAGTTGTCTTGTCTTGTCTTGTCTTGTCTTTTCTTGTCTTGACAAGTTGTCTTGTCTTGAACGTTGTCTTGTCTTGACAAGCTTTCTTATCTTGTCTTGTCTTGTCTTGTCTTTTCTTGTCTTGACAAGTTGTCTTGTCTTGAACGTTGTCTTGTCTTGACAAGCTTTCTTATCTTTTCTTGTCTTGTCTTGACAAGTTATCTTGTCTTGTCTTGTCTTGACAAGTTGTCATGTCTTGTCTTGACTATTTGTCTTGTCTTTTCTTGTCTTGTCTTGACAAGTTGTCTTATATTGTGTTGTCTTATCTTGAAAAGTTTTCTTATCTTGTCTTGTCTTGACAAGTTGTCTTGTCTTTACAAGTTGTCTTGTCTTGGCTTGTCTTGTCTTGTCTCGTCTTGTCTTGTCTTGTCTTGTCTTGTCTCGTCTTGTCTTGACAAGTTGTCCTGTCTTGTCTTGTCTTATCTTGACTTGTCTTGACTTGATAAGTTGTCTTGTCTTGACAAGTTGCCTGTCTTGCCTTTTCTTGTCTTGACAAGTTGCCTTATCTTGTCTTGTCTTGTCTTGTCTTGTCTTGACAAGTTTTCTTATCTTGTATTGTCTTGTCTTGTCTTGACAAGTTGTCTTGTCTTTTCTTGTCTTGTCTTGTCTTGACAAGCTATCTTGTCTTGTCTTGTCTCGTCTTGTCTTGTCTTGTCTTGTCTTGTCTTGACAAGTTGTCTTGTCTTGACAAGTTGTCTTGTCTTGTCTTGTCTTGGCAAGTTGTCTTGTCTTGGCAAGTTGTCTTGTCTTGTCTTGTCTTGTCTTGTCTTTTCTTGTCTTGACAAGTTGTCTTGTCTTGAACGTTGTCTTGTCTTGACAAGCTTTCTTATCGTTTCTTGTCTTGTCTTGTCTTGACAAGTTATCTTGTCTTGTCTTGTCTTGACAAGTTGTCATGTCTTGTCTTGACCATTTGTCTTGTCTTTTCTTGTCTTATCTTGACAAGTTGTCTTATATTGTCTTGTCTTGTCTTGAAAAGTTTTCTTATCTTGTCTTGTCTTGACAAGTTGTCTTGTCTTTACAAGTTGTCTTGTCTTGTCTTGTCTTGTCTTGTCTTGTCTCGTCTTGTCTTGTCTTGTCTTGTCTTGTCTCGTCTTGTCTTGACAAGTTGTCCTGTCTTGTCTTGTCTTATCTTGACTTGTCTTGACTTGACAAGTTGTCTTGTCTTGACAAGTTGCCTGTCTTGCCTTTTCTTGTCTTGACAAGTTGCCTTATCTTGTCTTGTCTTGTCTTGTCTTGTCTTGTCTTGTCTTGTCTTGACAAGTTTTCTTATCTTGTATTGTCTTGTCTTGTCTTGTCTTGACAAGTTGTCTTGTCTTGTCTTGTCTTGTCTCGTCTTGTCTCGTCTTGTCTTGTCTTGACAAGTTGTCTTGTCTTGTCTTGTCTTGACTTGTTTTGTCTTGAAAAGTTGTCCTGTCTTGTCTTGTCTTGTCTTGTCTTATCTTGTCTTGTCTTGACAAGTGTCTTGTTTTGTCTTGTCTTGTCATGTCTTGTCTTGTCTTGACTTGACACGTTGTCTTGTCTTGACAAGTTGCCTTGTCTTGCCTTTTCTTGTCTTGACAAGTTGTCTTATCTTGTCTTGTCTTGTCTTGTCTTGACAAGTTTTCTTATCTTGTATTGTCTTGTCTTGTCTTCACAAGTTGTCTTGTCTTGTCTTGATTCGTCTTCTCTCGTCTTGTCTTGTCTTGACAAGTTGTCTGGTCTTGTCTTGTCTTGTTTTGTCTTGACAAGTTGTCCTGTCTTGTCTTGTCTTGTGTTGTCTTATCTTGTCTTGTCTTGACAAGTGTCTTGTCTAGAGAAGTTGTCTTGTCTTGACAAGTTGTCTTGTCTTGTCTTGTCTTGACAAGTTGTCTTGTCTTTACAAGTTGTCTTGTCTTGGCTTGTCTTGTCTTGTCTCGTCTTGTCTTGTCTTGTCTTGTCTTGTCTTGTCTTGTCTTGTCTCGTCTTGTCTTGACAAGTTGTCCTGTCTTGTCTTGTCTTATCTTGACTAGTCTTGACTTGACAAGTTGTCTTGTCTTGACAAGTTGCCTGTCTTGCCTTTTCTTGTCTTGACAAGTTGTCTTATCTTGTATTGTCTTGTCTTGTCTAGACAAGTTGTCTTGTCTTGTCTTGTCTCGTCTTGTCTCGTCTTGTCTTGTCTTGACAAGTTGTCTTGTCTTGTCTTTTCTTGTTTTGTCTTGAAAAGTTGTCCTGTCTTGTCTTGTCTTGTCTTGTCTTATCTTGTCTTGTCTTAACAAGTGTCTTGTTTTGTTTTGTCTTGTCTTGTCATGTCTTGTCTTGTCTTGACTTGACACGTTGTCTTGTCTTGACAAGTTGCCTTGTCTTGCCTTTTCTTGTCTTGACAAGTTGTCTTATCTTGTCTTGTCTTGTCTTGTCTTGGCAAGTTTTCTTATCTTGTATTGTCTTGTCTTGTCTTCACAAGTTGTCTTGTCTTGTCTTGATTCGTCTTGTCTCGTCTTGTCTTGTCTTAACAAGTTGTCTGGTCTTGTCTTGTCTTGTTTTGTCTTGACAAGTTGTCCTGTCTTGTCTTGTCTTGTGTTGTCTTGTCTTGGCTTGTCTTGTCTTGTCTTGTCTTGTCTTGTCAAGTTGTCTTGTCTTGACAAGTTGCCTTGTCTTGCCTTTTCTTGTCTTGACAAGTTGTCTTATCTTGTCTTGTCTTGTCTTGTCTTGTCTTGTCTTGGCTTGTCTTGTCTTGTCTTGACAAGTTGTCTTGTCTTGTCTTGTCTCGTCTTGTCTCGTCTTGCCTTGTCTTGACAAGTTGTCTGGTCTTGTCTTGTCTTGTCTTGTCTGGTTTTGTCTTGACAAGTTGTCCTGTCTTGTCTTGTCTTGTCTTGTCTTATCTTGTCTTATCTTGACAAGTGTCTTGTCTTGACAAGTTTTCTTGTCTTGACAAGTTGTCTTGTCTTGACAAGTTGTCTTGTCTTGTCTTGACAAGTTGTCTTGTCTTTTCTTTGTCTTGTCTTGTCTTGTCTTGTCTTGACAAGTTATCTTGTCTTGTCTTGTCTCGTCTTGTCTTGTATTGTCTTGTCTCGTCTTGTCTTGTCTTGTCTTGTCTTGTCTTGACAAGTTGTCTTGTCTTGTCTTGTCTCGTCTTGTCTCGTCTTGCCTTGTCTTGACAAGTTGTTTGGTCTTGTCTTGTCTTGTCTGGTTTTGTCTTGACAAGTTGTCCTGTCTTGTCTTGTCTTGTCTTGTCTTATCTTGTCTTATCTTGTCTTATCTTGACAAGTGTCCTGTCTTGACAAGTTGTCTTGTCTTGACAAATTGTCTTGTCTTGACAAGTTGTCTTGTCTTGTCTTGACAAGTTGTCTTGTCTTTTCTTGTCTTGTCTTGTCTTGTCTTGTCTTGTCTTGACAAGTTATCTTGTCTTGTCTTGTCTTGTCTTGTCTTGTCTTGACATGTTGTCTTGTCTTGACAAGTTGTCTTGTCTTGACAAGTTGTCTTGTCTTGTCTTGTCTTGTCTTGGCAAGTTGTCTTGTCTTGGCAAGTTGTCTTGTCTTGTCTTGTCTTGTCTTTTCTTGTCTTGACAAGTTGTCTTGTCTTGAACGTTGTCTTGTCTTGACTAGCTTTCTTATCTTGTCTTGTCTTGTCTTGTCTTTTCTTGTCTTGACAAGTTGTCTTGTCTTGAACGTTGTCTTGTCTTGACAAGCTTTCTTATCTTTTCTTGTCTTGTCTTGTCTTGACAAGTTATCTTGTCTTGTCTTGTCTTGACAAGTTGTCATGTCTTGTCTTGACCATTTGTCTTGTCTTTTCTTGTCTTGTCTTGACAAGTTGTCTTATATTGTCTTGTCTTTTCTTGAAAAGTTTTCTTATCTTGTCTTGTCTTGACAAGTTGTCTTGTCTTTAAAAGTTGTCTTGTCTTGGCTTGTCTTGTCTTGTCTCGTCTTGTCTTGTCTTGTCTTGTCTTGTCTCGTCTTGTCTTGACAAGTTGTCCTGTCTTGTCTTGTCTTATCTTGACTTGTCTTGACTTGACAAGTTGTCTTGTCTTGACAAGTTGCCTGTCTTGCCTTTTCTTGTCTTGACAAGTTGCCTTATCTTGTCTTGTCTTGTCTTGTCTTGACAAGTTTTCTTATCTTGTATTGTCTTGTCTTGTCTTGACAAGTTGTCTTGTCTTTTCTTGTCTTGTTTTGTCTTGACAAGCTATCTTGTCTTGTCTTGTCTCGTCTTGTCTTGTCTTGTCTTGTCTTGTCTTGACAAGTTGTCTTGTCTTGACAAGTTGTCTTGTCTTGTCTTGTCTTGGCAAGTTGTCTTGTCTTGGCAAGTTGTCTTGTCTTGTCTTGTCTTGTCTTTTCTTGTCATGACAAGTTGTGTTGTCTTGAACGTTGTCTTGTCTTGACAAGCTTTCTTATCGTTTCTTGTCTTGTCTTGTCTTGACAAGTTATCTTGTCTTGTCTTGTCTTGACAAGTTGTCATGTCTTGTCTTGACCATTTGTCTTGTCTTTTCTTGTCTTGTCTTGACAAGTTGTCTTATATTGTCTTGTCTTATCTTGAAAAGTTTTCTTATCTTGTCTTGTCTTGACAAGTTGTCTTGTCTTTACAAGTTGTCTTGTCTTGGCTTGTCTTGTCTTGTCTTGTCTTGTCTTGTCTTGTCTCGTCTTGTCTTGACAAGTTGTCCTGTCTTGTCTTGTCCTTATCTTGACTTGTCTTGACTTGACAAGTTTGTCTTGTCTTGACAAGTTGCCTGTCTTGCCTTTTCTTGTCTTGACAAGTTGCCTTATCTTGTCTTGTCTTGTCTTGTCTTGTCTTGACAAGTTTTCTTATCTTGTATTGTCTTGTCTTGTCTTGACAAGTTGTCTTGTCTTGTCTTGTCTTGTCTCGTCTTGTCTCGTCTTGTCTTGTCTTGACAAGTTGTCTTGTCTTGTCTTGTCTTGACTTGTTTTGTCTTGAAAAGTTGTCCTGTCTTGTCTTGTCTTGTCTTGTCTTATCTTGTCTTGTCTTGACAAGTGTCTTGTTTTGTCTTGTCTTGTCATGTCTTGTCTTGTCTTGACTTGACACGTTGTCTTGTCTTGACAAGTTGCCTTGTCTTGCCTTTTCTTGTCTTGACAAGTTGTCTTATCTTTGTCTTGTCCTTGTCTTGTCTTGTCTTGACAAGTTTTCTTATCTTGTATTGTCTTGTCTTGTCTTCACAAGTTGTCTTGTCTTGTATTGATTCGTCTTGTCTCGTCTTGTCCTTGTCTTGACAAGTTGTCTGGTCTTGTCTTGTCTTGTCTTGTTTTGTCTTGACAAGTTGTCCTGTCTTGTCTTGTGTTGTCTTATCTTGTCTTGTCTTGACAAGTGTCTTGTCTAGAGAAGTTGTCTTGTCTTGACAAGTTGTCTTGTCTTGTCTTGTCTTGTCTTGTTTTGTCTTGAAAAGTTGTCCTGTCTTGTCTTGTCTTGTCTTGTCTTATCTTGTCTTGTCTTGACAAGTGTCTTGTTTTGTCTTGTCTTGTCATGTCTTGTCTTGTCTTGACTTGACACGTTGTCTTGTCTTGACAAGTTGCCTTGTCTTGCCTTTTCTTGTCTTGACAAGTTGTCTTATCTTGTCTTGTCTTGTCTTGTCTTGACAAGTTTTCTTATCTTGTATTGTCTTGTCTTGTCTTCACAAGTTGTCTTGTCTTGTCTTGATTCGTCTTGTCTCGTCTTGTCTTGTCTTAACAAGTTGTCTGGTCTTGTCTTGTCTTGTCTTGTTTTGTCTTGACAAGTTGTCCTGTCTTGTCTTGTGTTGTCTTATCTTGTCTTGTCTTGACAAGTGTCTTGTCTAGAGAAGTTGTCTTGTCTTGACAAGTTGTCTTGTCTTGTCTTGACAAGTTGTCTTGTCTTTTCTTGTCCTTGTCTTGGTCTTGTCTTGACAAGTTGTCTTGTCTTGTCTTGACAAGTTGTCTTGTCTTGTCTTTTCTTTTCTTGTCTTGTCTTGTCAAGTTGTCTTGTCTTGACAAGTTGCCTTGTCTTGCCTTTTCTTGTCTTGACAAGTTGTCTTATCTTGTCTTGTCTTGTCTTGTCTTGTCTTGACAAGTTGTCTTGTCTTGTCTTGTCTCGTCTTGTCTCGTCTTGCCTTGTCTTGACAAGTTGTCTGGTCTTGTCTTGTCTTGTCTTGTCTGGTTTTGTCTTGACAAGTTGTCCTGTCTTGTCTTGTCTTGTCTTGTCTTGTCTTATCTTGTCTTATCTTGACAAGTGTCTTGTCTTGACAAGTTGTCTTGTCTTGACAAGTTGTCTTGTCTTGACAAGTTGTCTTGTCTTGACAAGTTGTCTTGTCTTGTCTTGACAAGTTGTCTTGTCTTTTCTTGTCTTGTCTTGTCTTGTCTTGTCTTGACAAGTTATCTTGTCTTGTCTTGTCTCGTCTTGTCTTGTCTTGTCTTGTCTCGTCTTGTCTTGTCTTGTCTTGTCTTGTCTTGAAAAGTTGTCCTGTCTTGTCTTGTCTTGTCTTGTCTTATCTTGTCTTGTCTTGACAAGTGTCTTGTTTTGTCTTGTCTTGTCATGTCTTGTCTTGTCTTGACTTGACACGTTGTCTTGTCTTGACAAGTTGCCTTGTCTTGCCTTTTCTTGTCTTGACAAGTTGTCTTATCTTGTCTTGTCTTGTCTTGTCTTGACAAGTTTTCTTATCTTGTATTGTCTTGTCTTGTCTTCACAAGTTGTCTTGTCTTGTCTTGATTCGTCTTGTCTCGTCTTGTCTTGTCTTAACAAGTTGTCTGGTCTTGTCTTGTCTTGTCTTGTTTTGTCTTGACAAGTTGTCCTGTCTTGTCTTGTGTTGTCTTATCTTGTCTTGTCTTGACAAGTGTCTTGTCTAGAGAAGTTGTCTTGTCTTGACAAGTTGTCTTGTCTTGTCTTGACAAGTTGTCTTGTCTTTTCTTGTCTTGTCTTGTCTTGTCTTGACAAGTTGTCTTGTCTTGTCTTGACAAGTTGTCTTGTCTTGTCTTTTCTTTTCTTGTCTTGTCTTGTCAAGTTGTCTTGTCTTGACAAGTTGCCTTGTCTTGCCTTTTCTTGTCTTGACAAGTTGTCTTATCTTGTCTTGTCTTGTCTTGTCTTGTCTTGACAAGTTGTCTTGTCTTGTCTTGTCTCGTCTTGTCTCGTCTTGCCTTGTCTTGACAAGTTGTCTGGTCTTGTCTTGTCTTGTCTTGTTTTGTCTTGACAAGTTGTCCTGTCTTGTCTTGTGTTGTCTTATCTTGTCTTGTCTTGACAAGTGTCTTGTCTAGAGAAGTTGTCTTGTCTTGACAAGTTGTCTTGTCTTGTCTTGACAAGTTGTCTTGTCTTTTCTTGTCTTGTCTTGTCTTGTCTTGACAAGTTGTCTTGTCTTGTCTTGACAAGTTGTCTTGTCTTGTCTTTTCTTTTCTTGTCTTGTCTTGTCAAGTTGTCTTGTCTTGACAAGTTGCCTTGTCTTGCCTTTTCTTGTCCTTGACAAGTTGTCTTATCTTGTCTTGTCTTGTCTTGTCTTGTCTTGACAAGTTGTCTTGTCTTGTCTTGTCTCGTCTTGTCTCGTCTTGCCTTGTCTTGACAAGTTGTCTGGTCTTGTCTTGTCTTGTCTTGTCTGGTTTTGTCTTGACAAGTTGTCCTGTCTTGTCTTGTCTTGTCTTGTCTTGTCTTATCTTGTCTTATCTTGACAAGTGTCTTGTCTTGACAAGTTGTCTTGTCTTGACAAGTTGTCTTGTCTTGACAAGTTGTCTTGTCTTGACAAGCTGTCTTGTCTTGTCTTGACAAGTTGTCTTGTCTTTTCTTGTCTTGTCTTGTCTTGTCTTGTCTTGACAAGTTATCTTGTCTTGTCTTGTCTCGTCTTGTCTTGTCTTGTCTTGTCTTGTCTCGTCTTGTCTTGTCTTGTCTTGTCTTGTCTTGTCTTGTCTTGTCTTGACAAGTTGTCTTGTCTTGTCTTGTCTTGTCTTGGCAAGTTGTCTTGTCTTGGCAAGTTGTCTTGTCTTGTCTTGTCTTTTCTTGTCTTGACAAGTTGTCTTGTCTTGAACGTTGTCTTGTCTTGACAAGCTTTCTTATCTTTTCTTGTCTTGTCTTGTCTTGACAAGTTATCTTGTCTTGTCTTGTCTTGACAAGTTGTCATGTCTTGTCTTGACCATTTGTCTTGTCTTTTCTTGTCTTGTCTTGACAAGTTGTCTTATATTGTCTTGTCTTGTCTTGAAAAGTTTTCTTATCTTGTCTTGTCTTGACAAGTTGTCTTGTCTTTACAAGTTGTCTTGTCTTGGCTTGTCTTGTCTTGTCTCGTCTTGTCTTGTCTTGTCTTGTCTTGTCTCGTCTTGTCTTGACAAGTTGTCCTGTCTTGTCTTGTCTTATCTTGACTTGTCTTGACTTGACAAGTTGTCTTGTCTTGACAAGTTGCCTGTCTTGCCTTTTCTTGTCTTGACAAGTTGCCTTATCTTGTCTTGTCTTGTCTTGTCTTGTCTTGACAAGTTTTCTTATCTTGTATTGTCTTGTCTTGTCTTGACAAGTTGTCTTGTCTTGTCTTGTCTTGTCTCGTCTTGTCTCGTCTTGTCTTGTCTTGACAAGTTGTCTTGTCTTGTCTTGTCTTGACTTGTTTTGTCTTGAAAAGTTGTCCTGTCTTGTCTTCTCTTGTCTTGTCTTATCTTGTCTTGTCTTGACAAGTGTCTTGTTTTGTCTTGTCTTGTCATGTCTTGTCTTGTCTTGACTTGACACGTTGCCTTGTCTTGTCTTGACAAGTTGTCTTGTCTTTTCTTGTCTTGTCTTGTCTTGTCTTGACAAGTTGTCTTGTCTTGTCTTGACAAGTTGTCTTGTCTTGTCTTTTCTTGTTTTGTCTTGTCTTGTCAAGTTGTCTTGTCTTGACAAGTTGCCTTGTCTTGCCTTTTCTTGTCTTGACAAGTTGTCTTATCTTGTCTTGTCTTGTCTAGTCTTGTCTTGTCTTGTCTTGACAAGTTGTCTTGTCTTGTCTTGTCTCGTCTTGTCTCGTCTTGCCTTGTCTTGACAAGTTGTCTGGTCTTGTCTTGTCTTGTCTTGTCTGGTTTTGTCTTGACAAGTTGTCCTGTCTTGTCTTGTCTTGTCTTGTCTTATCTTGTCTTATCTTGACAAGTGTCTTGTCTTGACAAGTTGTCTTGTCTTGACAAGTTGTCTTGTCTTGACAAGTTGTCTTGTCTTGACAAGTTGTCTTGTCTTGTCTTGACAAGTTGTCTTGTCTTTTCTTGTCTTGTCTTGTCTTGTCTTGTCTTGACAAGTTATCTTGTCTTGTCTTGTCTCGTCTTGTCTTGTCTTGTCTTGTCTCGTCTCGTCTTGTCTTGTCTTGTCTTGTCTTGTCTTGTCTTGTCTTGTCTTGTCTTGTCTTGTCTTGACAAGTTGTCTTGTCTTGTCTTGTCTTGTCTTGGCAAGTTGTCTTGTCTTGGCAAGTTGTCTTGTCTTGTCTTGTCTTGTCTTTTCTTGTCTTGACAAGTTGTCTTGTCTTGAACGTTGTCTTGTCTAGACAAGCTTTCTTATCTTTTCTTGTCTTGTCTTGTCTTGTCTTGACAAGTTATCTTGTCTTGTCTTGTCTTGACAAGTTGTCATGTCTTGTCTTGACCATTTGTCTTGTCTTTTCTTGTCTTGTCTTGACAAGTTGTCTTATATTGTCTTGTCTTGTCTTGAAAAGTTTTCTTATCTTGTCTTGTCTTGACAAGTTGTCTTGTCTTTACAAGTTGTCTTGTCTTGGCTTGTCTTGTCTTGTCTCGTCTTGTCTTGTCTTGTCTTGTCTTGTCTCGTCTTGTCTTGACAAGTTGTCCTGTCTTGTCTTGTCTTATCTTGACTTGTCTTGACTTGACAAGTTGTCTTGTCTTGACAAGTTGCCTGTCTTGCCTTTTCTTGTCTTGACAAGTTGCCTTATCTTGTCTTGTCTTGTCTTGTCTTGTCTTGACAAGTTTTCTTATCTTGTATTGTCTTGTATTGTCTTGACAAGTTGTCTTGTCTTGTCTTGTCTTGTCTCGTCTTGTCTCGTCTTGTCTTGTCTTGACAAGTTGTCTTATCTTGTCTTGTCTTGACTTGTTTTGTCTTGAAAAGTTGTCCTGTCTTGTCTTGTCTTGTCTTATCTTGCCTTGTCTTGACAAGTGTCTTGTTTTGTCTTGTCTTGTCATGTCTTGTCTTGTCTTGACTTGACACGTTGTCTTGTCTTGACAAGTTGCCTTGTCTTGCCTTTTCTTGTCTTGACAAGTTGTCTTATCTTGTCTTGTCTTGTCTTGTCTTGTCTTGACAAGTTTTCTTATCTTGTATTGTCTTGTCTTGTCTTCACAAGTTGTCTTGTCTTGTCTTGATTCGTCTTGTCTCGTCTTGTCTTGTCTTGACAAGTTGTCTGGTCTTGTCTTGTCTTGTCTTGTTTTGTCTTGACAAGTTGTCCTGTCTTGTCTTGTCTTGTGTTGTCTTATCTTGTCTTGTCTTGACAAGTGCCTTGTCTAGAGAAGTTGTCTTGTCTTGACAAGTTGTCGTGTCTTGTCTTGACAAGTTGTATTGTCTTTTCTTGTCTTGTCTTGTCTTGACAAGTTATCTTGTCTTGTCTTGTCTTGTCTTGTCTCGTCTCATCTCGTCTTGTCTTGTCTTGTCTTGTCTTGTCTTGCCTTGTCTTGTCATGTCTTGTCTTGACAAGTTGTCTTGTCTTGTCTTGTCTTGGCAAGTTGTCTTGTCTTGTCTTGTCTTGGCAAGTTGTCTTGTCTTGACAAGTTGTCTTGTCTTGTCTTGTCTTGTCTTGACTTGACCATTTGTCTTGTCTTGTCTTGTCTTGTCTTATCTTGTCTGGTATGGTCTTTATCTGGTCTTGTCTTGTCTTGTCTGGTCTTGTCTGGTCTTGTCTTGTCTTGTCTTGTCTTGTCTTGACAAGTTGTCTGGTCTTGTCTTGTCTTGTCTTGTCTTGACAAGTTGTCTTGTCTTTTCTTGTCTTGTCTTGTCTTGACAAGCTATCTTGTCTTGTCTTGTCTCGTCTTGTCTTGTCTTGTCTTGTCTTGTCTTGACAAGTTGTCTTGTCTTGACAAGTTGTCTTGTCTTGTCTTGTCTTGGCAAGTTGTCTTGTCTTGGCAAGTTGTCTTGTCTTGTCTTGTCTTTTCTTGTCATGACAAGTTGTGTTGTCTTGAACGTTGTCTTGTCTTGACAAGCTTTCTTATCGTTTCTTGTCTTGTCTTGTCTTGACAAGTTATCTTGTCTTGTCTTGTCTTGACAAGTTGTCATGTCTTGTCTTGACCATTTGTCTTGTCTTTTCTTGTCTTGTCTTGACAAGTTGTCTTATATTGTCTTGTCTTGTCTTGAAAAGTTTTCTTATCTTGTCTTGTCTTGACAAGTTGTCTTGTCTTTACAAGTTGTCTTGTCTTGGCTTGTCTTGTCTTGTCTTGTCTTGTCTTGTCTTGTCTCGTCTTGTCTTGACAAGTTGTCCTGTCTTGTCTTGTCTTATCTTGACTTGTCTTGACTTGACAAGTTGTCTTGTCTTGACAAGTTGCCTGTCTTGCCTTTTCTTGTCTTGACAAGTTGCCTTATCTTGTCTTGTCTTGTCTTGTCTTGTCTTGACAAGTTTTCTTATCTTGTATTGTCTTGTCTTGTCTTGACAAGTTGTCTTGTCTTGTCTTGTCTTGTCTCGTCTTGTCTCGTCTTGTCTTGTCTTGACAAGTTGTCTTGTCTTGTCTTGTCTTGACTTGTTTTGTCTTGAAAAGTTTGTCCTGTCTTGTCTTGTCTTGTCTTGTCTTATCTTGTCTTGTCTTGACAAGTGTCTTGTTTTGTCTTGTCTTGTCATGTCTTGTCTTGTCTTGACTTGACACGTTGTCTTGTCTTGACAAGTTGCCTTGTCTTGCCTTTTCTTGTCTTGACAAGTTGTCTTATCTTGCCTTGTCTTGTCTTGTCTTGTCTTGACAAGTTTTCTTATCTTGTATTGTCTTGTCTTGTCTTCACAAGTTGTCTTGTCTTGTATTGATTCGTCTTGTCTCGTCTTGTCTTGTCTTGACAAGTTGTCTGGTCTTGTCTTGTCTTGTCTTGTTTTGTCTTGACAAGTTGTCCTGTCTTGTCTTGTGTTGTCTTATCTTGTCTTGTCTTGACAAGTGTCTTGTCTAGAGAAGTTGTCTTGTCTTGACAAGTTGTCTTGTCTTGTCTTGTCTTGTTTTGTCTTGAAAAGTTGTCCTGTCTTGTCTTGTCTTGTCTTGTCTTATCTTGTCTTGTCTTGACAAGTGTCTTGTTTTGTCTTGTCTTGTCATGTCTTGTCTTGTCTTGACTTGACACGTTGTCTTGTCTTGACAAGTTGCCTTGTCTTGCCTTTTCTTGTCTTGACAAGTTGTCTTATCTTGTCTTGTCTTGTCTTGTCTTGACAAGTTTTCTTATCTTGTATTG
The DNA here is from genome assembly GCA_035772405.1 of Chrysogorgia sp. JL179-B06. NCBI lineage: Eukaryota > Metazoa > Cnidaria > Anthozoa > Scleralcyonacea > Chrysogorgiidae > Chrysogorgia > Chrysogorgia sp. JL179-B06. Next base: position 15,477 of record JAYKKM010000449.1, read on the forward strand.
TCTTGTCTTGTCTTCACAAGTTGTCTTGTCTTGTCTTGATTCGTCTTGTCTCGTCTTGTCTTGTCTTAACAAGTTGTCTGGTCTTGTCTTGTCTTGTCTTGTTTTGTCTTGACAAGTTGTCCTGTCTTGTCTTGTGTTGTCTTATCTTGTCTTGTCTTGACAAGTGTCTTGTCTAGAGAAGTTGTCTTGTCTTGACAAGTTGTCTTGTCTTGTCTTGACAAGTTGTCTTGTCTTTTCTTGTCTTGTCTTCTCTTGTCTTGACAAGTTGTCTTGTCTTGTCTTGTCTTGACAAGTTGTCTTGTCTTGTCTTTTCTTGTCTTGTCTTGTCTTGTCAAGTTGTCTTGTCTTGACAAGTTGCCTTGTCTTGCCTTTTCTTGTCTTGACAAGTTGTCTTATCTTGTCTTGTCTTGTCTTGTCTTGTCTTGTCTTGACAAGTTGTCTTGTCTTGTCTTGTCTCGTCTTGTCTCGTCTTGCCTTGTCTTGACAAGTTGTCTGGTCTTGTCTTGTCTTGTCTTGTCTGGTTTTGTCTTGACAAGTTGTCCTGTCTTGTCTTGTCTTGTCTTGTCTTATCTTGTCTTATCTTGACAAGTGTCTTGTCTTGACAAGTTGTCTTGTCTTGACAAGTTGTCTTGTCTTGACAAGTTGTCTTGTCTTGACAAGTTGTCTTGTCTTGACAAGTTGTCTTGTCTTGTCTTGACAAGTTGTCTTGTCTTGTCTTGTCTTGTCTTGTCTTGTCTTGTCTTGTCTTGACAAGTTATCTTGTCTTGTCTTGTCTCGTCTTGTCTTGTCTTGTCTCGTCTTGTCTTGTCTTGTCTTGTCTTGTCTTGTCTTGTCTTGTCTTGTCTTGACAAGTTGTCTTGTCTTGTCTTGTCTTGTCTTGGCAAGTTGTCTTGTCTTGGCAAGTTGTCTTGTCTTGTCTTGTCTTGTCTTTTCTTGTCTTGACAAGTTGTCTTGTCTTGAACGTTGTCTTGTCTTGACAAGCTTTCTTATCTTTTCTTGTCTTGTCTTGTCTTGACAAGTTATCTTGTCTTGTCTTGTCTTGACAAGTTGTCATGTCTTGTCTTGACCATTTGTCTTGTCTTTTCTTGTCTTGTCTTGACAAGTTGTCTTATATTGTCTTGTCTTGTCTTGAAAAGTTTTCTTATCTTGTCTTGTCTTGACAAGTTGTCTTGTCTTTACAAGTTGTCTTGTCTTGGCTTGTCTTGTCTTGTCTCGTCTTGTCTTGTCTTGTCTTGTCTTGTCTCGTCTTGTCTTGACAAGTTGTCCTGTCTTGTCTTGTCTTATCTTGACTTGTCTTGACTTGACAAGTTGTCTTGTCTTGACAAGTTGCCTGTCTTGCCTTTTCTTGTCTTGACAAGTTGCCTTATCTTGTCTTGTCTTGTCTTGTCTTGTCTTGACAAGTTTTCTTATCTTGTATTGTCTTGTCTTGTCTTGACAAGTTGTCTTGTCTTGTCTTGTCTTGTCTCGTCTTGTCTTGTCTTGACAAGTTGTCTTGTCTTGTCTTGTCTTGACTTGTTTTGTCTTGAAAAGTTGTCCTGTCTTGTCTTGTCTTGTCTTGTCTTATCTTGTCTTGTCTTGACAAGTGTCTTGTTTTGTCTTGTTTTGTCATGTCTTGTCTTGTCTTGACTTGACACGTTGTCTTGTCTTGACAAGTTGCCTTGTCTTGCCTTGACAAGTTGTCTTGTCTTTTCTTGTCTTGTCTTGTCTTGTCTTGACAAGTTGTCTTGTCTTCTCTTCTCTTGACAAGTTGTCTTGTCTTGTCTTTTCTTGTCTTGTCTTGTCTTGTCAAGTTGTCTTGTCTTGACAAGTTGCCTTGTCTTGCCTTTTCTTGTCTTGACAAGTTGTCTTATCTTGTCTTGTCTTGTCTTGTCTTGTCTTGTCTTGTCTTGTCTTGTCTTGACAAGTTGTCTTGTCTTGTCTTGTCTCGTCTTGTCTCGTCTTGCCTTGTCTTGACAAGTTGTCTGGTCTTGTCTTGTCTTGTCTTGTCTGGTTTTGTCTTGACAAGTTGTCCTGTCTTGTCTTGTCTTGTCTTGTCTTATCTTGTCTTATCTTGACAAGTGTCTTGTCTTGACAAGTTGTCTTTTCTTGACAAGTTGTCTTGTCTTGACAAGTTGTCTTGTCTTGACAAGTTGTCTTGTCTTGTCTTGACAAGTTGTCTTGTCTTTTCTTGTCTTGTCTTGTCTTGTCTTGTCTTGACAAGTTATCTTGTCTTGTCTTGTCTCGTCTTGTCTTGTCTTGTCTTGTCTCGTCTTGTCTTGTCTTGTCTTGTCTTGTCTTGTCTTGTCTTGTCTTGTCTTGTCTTGTCTTGTCTTGTCTTGACAAGTTGTCTTGTCTTGTCTTGTCTTGTCTTGTCTTGGCAAGTTGTCTTGTCTTGTCTTGTCTTGTCTTGTCTTGTCTTGTCTTTTCTTGTCTTGACAAGTTGTCTTGTCTTGAACGTTGTCTTGTCTTGACAAGCTTTCTTATCTTTTCTTGTCTTGTCTTGTCTTGACAAGCTTTCTTATCTTTTCTTGTCTTGACAAGTTGTCATGTCTTGTCTTGACCATTTGTCTTGTCTTTTCTTGTCTTGTCTTGACAAGTTGTCTTATATTGTCTTGTCTTGTCTTGAAAAGTTTTCTTATCTTGTCTTGTCTTGACAAGTTGTCTTGTCTTTACAAGTTGTCTTGTCTTGGCTTGTCTTGTCTTGTCTCGTCTTGTCTTGTCTTGTCTTGTCTTGTCTTGTCTCGTCTTGTCTTGACAAGTTGTCCTGTCTTGTCTTGTCTTATCTTGACTTGTCTTGACTTGACAAGTTGTCTTGTCTTGACAAGTTGCCTGTCTTGCCTTTTCTTGTCTTGACAAGTTGCCTTATCTTGTCTTGTCTTGTCTTGTCTTGTCTTGACAAGTTTTCTTATCTTGTATTGTCTTGTATTGTCTTGACAAGTTGTCTTGTCTTGTCTTGTCTTGTCTCGTCTTGTCTCGTCTTGTCTTGTCTTGACAAGTTGTCTTGTATTGTCTTGTCTTGACTTGTTTTGTCTTGAAAAGTTGTCCTGTCTTGTCTTGTCTTGTCTTGTCTTATCTTGTCTTGTCTTGACAAGTGTCTTGTTTTGTCTTGTCTTGTCATGTCTTGTCTTGTCTTGACTTGACACGTTGTCTTGTCTTGACAAGTTGCCTTGTCTTGCCTTTTCTTGTCTTGACAAGTTGTCTTATCTTGTCTTGTCTTGTCTTGTCTTGTCTTGACAAGTTTTCTTATCTTGTATTGTCTTGTCTTGTCTTCACAAGTTGTCTTGTCTTGTCTTGATTCGTCTTGTCTCGTCTTGTCTTGTCTTGACAAGTTGTCTGGTCTTGTCTTGTCTTGTCTTGTTTTGTCTTGACAAGTTGTCCTGTCTTGTCTTGTCTTTTGTTGTCTTATCTTGTCTTGTCTTGACAAGTGTCTTGTCTAGAGAAGTTGTCTTGTCTTGACAAGTTGTCGTGTCTTGTCTTGACAAGTTGTATTGTCTTTTCTTGTCTTGTCTTGTCTTGACAAGTTATCTTGTCTTGTCTTGTCTTGTCTTGTCTCGTCTCATCTCGTCTTGTCTTGTCTTGTCTTGTCTTGTCTTGCCTTGTCTTGTCATGTCTTGTCTTGACAAGTTGTCTTGTCTTGTCTTGTCTTGGCAAGTTGTCTTGTCTTGTCTTGTCTTGACAAGTTGTCTTGTCTTGACAAGTTGTCTTGTCTTGTCTTGTCTTGTCTTGGCTTGACCATTTGTCTTGTCTTGTCTTGTCTTGTCTTATCTTGTCTGGTATGGTCTTTATCTGGTCTTGTCTTGTCTTGTCTGGTCTTGTCTGGTCTTGTCTTGTCTTGTCTTGACAAGTTGTCTGGTCTTGTCTTGTCTTGTCTTGGCTTGACAAGTTGTTTTGTCTTGTCTTGATTTGTCTTGTCATGTCTTGACAAGTTGTCTTGTCTTGACAAGTTGTCTTGTCTTGACAAGTTGTATTGTCTTGTTTTGTCTTGTCTTGTCTTGTCTTGACAAGTTGTCTTGTCTTGACAAGTTGCCTTGTCTTGCCTTTTCTTGTCTTGACAAATTGTCTTATCTTGTCTTGTCTTGTCTTGTCTGGTCTGGTCTTGTCTGGTCTTGTCTTGTCTGGTCTTGTCTCGTCTTGTCTTGTCTTGTCTTGACAAGTTGTCTGGTCTTGTCTTGTCTTGTCTTGGCTTGACAAGTTGTCTTGTCTTATCTTGTCTTGTCTTGTCATGTCTTGACAAGTTGTCTTGTCTTGGCAAGTTGTCTTGTCTTGTCTTGTCTTGTCTCATCTTGTCTCGTCTTGTCTTGTCTTGACAAGTTGTCTGGTCTTGTCTTGTCTTGTCTTGACAAGTTGTCCTGTCTTGTCTTGTCTTGTCTTGCTTATCTTGTCTTGTCTTGTCAAGTGTCTTGTCTTGACAAGTTGTCTTGACTTGACAAGTTGTCTTGTCTTGTCTTGTCTTGACAAGTTGTCTTGTCTTGACAAGTTGCCTTGTCTTGCCTTTTCTTGTCTTGACAAGTTGTCTTATCTTGTCTTGTGTTGTCTTGTCTTGTCTTGTCTTGTCTGGTCTGGTCTTGTCTGGTCTTGTCTTGTCTTGTCTGGTCTTGTCTGGACTTGTCTTGTCTTGTCTTGACAAGTTGTCTGGTCTTGTCTTGTCTTGTCTTGGCTTGACAAGTTGTCTTGTCTTGTCTTGCTTATCTTGTCTTGTCTTGTCAAGTGTCTTGTCTTGACAAGTTGTCTTGACTTGACAAGTTGTCTTGTCTTGTCTTGTCTTGACAAGTTGTGTTGTCTTTTCTTGTCTTGTTTTGTCTTGACAAGTTATCTTGTCTTGTCTTGTCTCATCTCATCTCGTCTTGTCTTGTCTTATCTTGACTTGTCTTGTCTTGTCATGTCTTGTCTTGTCTTGACAAGTTGTCTGGTCTTGTCTTGTCTTGTCTTGTTTTGTCTTGACAAGTTGTCCTGTCTTGTCTTGTCTTGTCTTGTCTTATCTTGTCTTGTCTTGACAAGTGTCTTGTCTTGACAAGTGTCTTGTCTAGAGAAGTTGTCTTGTCTTGACAAGTTGTCTTGTCTTGTCTTGACAAGTTGTATTGTCTTTTCTTGTCTTGTCTTGTCTTGTCTTGACAAGTTATCTTGTCTTGTCTTGTCTTGTCTCGTCTCATCTCGTCTTGTCTTGTCTTGTCTTGTCTTGTCTTGCCTTGTCCTGTCATGTCTTGTCTTGACAAGTTTGTCTTGTCTTGTCTTGTCTTGGCAAGTTGTCTTGTCTTGTCTTGTCTTGACAAGTTGTCTTGTCTTGACAAGTTGTCTTGTCTTGTCTTGTCTTGACCATTTGTCTTGTCTTGTCTTGTCTTATCTTGTCTGGTCTGGTCTTGTCTGGTCTTGTCTGGTCTTGTCTGGTCTTGTCTTGTCTTGTCTGGTCTTGTCTGGTCTTGTCTGGTCCTTGTCTTGTCTTGTCTTGACAAGTTGTCTGGTCTTGTCTTGTCTTGTCTTGGCTTGACAAGTTGTCTTGTCTTATCTTGACTTGTCTTGTCATGTCTTGACTAGTTGTCTTGTCTTGACAAGTTGTCTTGTCTTGACAAGTTGTCTTGTCTTGTTTTGTCTTGTCTTGTCTTGTCTTGTCTTGACAAGTTGTCTTGTCTTGACAAGTTGCCTTGTCTTGCCTTTTCTTGTTTTGTCGTGACAAGTTGTCCGGTCTTGTCTTGACTTGTCTTGTCTAATCTTGTCTTGTCTTGACAAGTGTCTTGTCTTGACAAGTTGTCTTGTCTTGACAAGTTGTCTTGTCTTGACAAGTTGTCTTGTCTTGACAAGTTGTCTTGTCTTGTCTTGTCTTGTCTTGGCAAGTTGTCTTGTCTTGTCTTGTCTTGTTTTGTCTTGTCTTGACAAGTTGTCTTTTCTTGACAAGTTGTCTTGTCTTGACAAGTTGTCTTGTCTTGACAAGTTGTCTTGTCTTGACAAGCTTTCTTATCTTTTCTTGTCTTGTCTTGTCTTGTCTTGACAAGTTATCTTGTCTTGTCTTGTTTTGACAAGTTGTGATGTCTTGTCTTGACCATTTGTCTTGTCTTGTCTTGTCTTGTCTCGTCTTGTCTCGTCTTGTCTTGTCTTGTCTTGTCTTGTCTTGTCTTGTCTCGTCTTGTCTTGACAAGTTGTCCTGTCTTGTCTTATCTCGACTTGTCTTGTCTTGACAAGTTTTCTTATCTTGTATTGTCTTGTCTTGTCTAGACAAGTTGTCTTGTCTTGTCTTGTCTTGACAAGTTGTCATGTCTTGTCTTTCTCGTCTCGACATGTTGTCTTGTTTTGTCTTGTCTTGACATGTCTTGTCTTTCTCGTCTCGACAAGTTGTCTTGTTTTGTCTTGACTTGTCATGTCTTGACAAGTTGTCTTGTCTTGACAAGTTGTCTTGTCTTGTTTTGTCTTGTCTTGTCTTGTCTTGTCTTGACTTTACAAGTTGTCTTGTCTTGACAAGTTGCCTTGTCTTGCCTTTTCTTGTCTTGACAATTTGTCTTATCTTATCTTGTCTTGTCTTGTCTTGTCTTGTCTTGACAAGTTTTCTTATCTTGTCTTGTCTTGTCTTGTCTTGACAAGTTGTCTTGTCTTGTCTTGTCTCGTCTTGTCTCGTCTTGTGTTGTCTTGACAAGTTGTCTGGTCTTGTCTTGTCTTATCTTGTCTTGTCTTGACAAGTGTCTTGTCTTGTCTTATCTTGTCTTGTCTTGACAAGTGTCTTGTCTTGACAAGTTGTCTTGTCTTGACAAGTTGTCTTGTCTTGTCTTGACAAGTTGTCTTGTCTTTTCTTGTCTTGTCCTGTCTTGTCTTGTCTTGACAAGTTGTCTTGTCTTGACAAGTTGTCTTGTCTTGACAAGTTGTCTTGTCTTGTCTTGTCTTGTCTTGGCAAGTTGTCTTGTCTTGTCTTGTCTTGACAAGTTGTCTTGTCTTGACAAGTTATCTTGTCTTGTCTTGACCATTTGTTATGTCTTGTCTTGTCTTATCTTGTCTGGTCTGCTCTTGTCTGGTCTTGTCTGGTCTTGTCTTGTCTTGTCTGGTCTTGTCCTGTCTTGTCTTGTTTTGTCAAGTTTTATTATCTTGTATTGTCTTGTCTTGTCTTGACAAGTTGTCTCGTCTTGCCTCGTCTTGTCTCGTCTTGTCTTGTCTTGTCTTGACAAGTTGTCTGGTCTTGTCTTGTCTTGTCTTGGCTTGACAAGTTGTCTTGTCTTATCTTGTCTTGTCTTGTCATGTCTTGACAAGTTGTCTTGTCTTGTTTTGTCTTGTCTTGTATCTTGTCTTGACAAGTAGTCTTGTCTTGACAAGTTGCCTTGTCTTGCCTTTTCTTGTCTTGACAAGTTGTCTTATCTTGTCTTGTCTTGTCTTGTCTTGTCTTGACAAGTTTTCTTATCTTGTATTGTATTGTCTTGTCTTGTCTTGACAAGTTGTCTTGTCTTGACAAGTTGTCTTGTCTTGTCTTGTCTTGACAAGTTGTCTTGTCTTTTCTTGTCTTGTCTTGTCTTGTCTTGACAAGTTATCTTGTCTTGCCTTGTCTTGTCTTGTCTCGTCTCGTCTCGTCTCATCTCGTCTTGTCTTGTCTTGTCTTGACTTGTCTTGTCTTGTCTTGTCTTGTCTTGTCTTGTCTTGTCTTGTCTTGTCTTGACAAGTTGTCTTGTCTTGACAAGTTGCCTTGTCTTGCCTTTTCTTGTCTTGACAAGTTGTCTTATCTTGTCTTGTCTTGTCTTGTCTTGTCTTGTCTTGTCTTGACAAGTTTTCTTATCTTGTATTGTCTTGTCTTGTCTTGACAAGTTGTCTGGTCTTGTCTTGTCTCGTCTTGTCTTGACAAGTTTTCTTATATTGTATTGTCTTGTCTTGTCTTGACAAGTTGTCTTGTCTTGTCTTGTCTCGTCTTGTCTCGTCTTGTCTTGTCTTGACAAGTTGTCTAGTCTTGTCTTGTCTTGTCTTGTCTTGACAAGTTGTCCTGTCTTGTCTTGTCTTGTCTTGACTTATCTTGTCTTGTATTGACAAGTTGTCTTGTCTTGTCTTGTCTTGACAAGTTGTCTTGTCTTTTCTTGTCTTGTCTTGTCTTGACAAGTTATCTTGTCTTGTCTTGTCTTGTCTCGTCTCATCTCGTCTTGTCTTGTCTTGTCTTGACTTGTCTTGTCTTGTCTTGTCTTGTCTTGACAAGTTGTCTTGTCTTGACAAGTTGCCTTGTCTTGCCTTTTCTTGTCTTGACAAGTTGTCTTATCTTGTCTTGTCTTGTCTTGTCTTGTCTTGACAAGTTTTCTTATCTTGTATTGTCTTGTCTTGACAAGTTGTCTTGTCTTGTCTTGTCTCGTCTTGTCTCGTCTTGTCTTGTCTTGACAAGTTGTCTGTTCTTGTCTTGTCTTGTTTTGTCTTGACAAGTTGTCCTGTCTTGTCTTGTCTTATCTTGTCTTGTCTTGACAAGTGTCTTGTCTTGACAAGTTGTCTTGTCTTGACAAGTTGTCTTGTCTTGTCTTGTCTTGACAAGTTGTCTTGTCTTGTCTTGTCTTGTCTTGTCTTGTCTTGTCTTGACAAGTTATCTTGTCTTGTCTTGTCTTGTCTCGTCTCGTCTCATCTCGTCTTGTGTTGTGTTGTGTTGTCTTGTCTTGTCTTGTCTTGTCAAGTTGTCTTGTCTTGTCTTGTCTTGACCATTTGTCTTGTCTTGTCTTGTCTTGTCTTGTCTTATCTTGTCTGGTCTGGTCTTGTCTGGTCTTGTCTGGTCTTGTCTTGTCTTGTCTGGTCTTGTCCTGTCTTGTCTTGTTTTGTCAAGTTTTATTATCTTGTATTGTCTTGTCTTGTCTTGTTTTGTCAAGTTTTATTATCTTGTATTGTCTTGTCTTGTCTTGACAAGTTGTCTAGTCTTGTCTAGTCTTGTCTTGTCTTGTCTTGTCTTGTCTTGTCTTGTCTTGTCTTGTCTTGTCTCGTTTTCTCTCGTCTTGTCTCGTATTGTCTTGTCTTGTCTTGACAAGTTGTCTGGTCTTGTCTTGTCTTGTCTTGGCTTGACAAGTTGTCTTGTCTTGTTTTGTTTTGTCTTGTCTTGTCTTGTCTTGTCTTGACAAGTTGTCTTGTCTTGACAAGTTGCCTTGTCTTGCCTTTTCTTGTCTTGGCAAGTTGTCTTATCTTGTCTTGTCTTGTCTTGTCTTGTCTTGTCTTGACAAGTTTTCTTATCTTGTATTGTCTTGTCTTGTCTTGACAAGTTGTCTTGTCTTGTCTTGTCTCGTCTTGTCTTGTCTTGTCTTGACAAGTTGTCTGGTCTTGTATTGTCTTGTCTTGTCTTGTCTTGTCTTGTCTTGTCTTGACAAGTTGTCCTGTCTAGTCTTGTCTTGTCTTGTCTTATCTTGTCTTGTCTTGTCAAGTGTCTTGTCTTAACAAGTTGTCTTGTCTTGACAAGTTGTCTTGTCTTGTCTTGACAAGTTGTCTTGTCTTTTCTTGTCTTGTCTTGTCTTGTCTTGACAAGTTATCTTGTCTTGTCTTGTCTTGTCTCGTCTCATCTCGTCTTGTCTTGTCTTGTCTTGTATTGACTTGTCTTGTCTTGTCTTGTCTTGTCTTGACAAGTTGTCCTGTCTTGTCTTGTCTTGTCTTATCTTGTCTTGTCTTGTCAAGTGTCTTGTCTTAACAAGTTGTCTTGTCTTGACAAGTTGTCTTGTCTTGTCTTGACAAGTTGTCTTGTCTTTTCTTGTCTTGTCTTGTCTTGTCTTGACAAGTTATCTTGTCTTGTCTTGTCTTGTCTCGTCTCATCTCGTCTTGTCTTGTCTTGTCTTGTATTGACTTGTCTTGTCTTGCCTTTTCTTTTCTTGTCTTGCCTTGTCTTGACAAGTTTTCTTATCTTGTGTTGTCTTGTCTTGTCTTGACAATTTGTCTTGTCTTGTCTTGTCTCGTCTTGTCTCGTCTTGTCTTGTCTTGACAAGTTGTCTGGTCTTGTATTGTCTTGTCTTGTCTTGTCTTGTATTGTCTTGTCTTGACAAGTTGTCTTGTCTGGACAAGTTGCCTTGTCTTGCCTTTTCTTGTCTTGTCTATCTTGTCTTGTCTTGACAAGTTGTCTGGTCTTGTCTTGTCTTGTCTTGTCTTGACAAGTTGTCCTGTCTTGTCTTGTCTTGTCTTGTCTTATCTTGTCTTGTCTTGACAAGTGTCTTGTCTTGACAAGTTGTCTTGTCTTGACAAGTTGTCTTGTCTTGTCTTGTCTTGACAAGTTGTCTTGTCTTTTCTTGTCTTGTCTTGTCTTATCTTGACAAGTTATCTTGTCTTGTCTTGTCTTGTCTCGTCTCATCTCGTCTTGTCTTGTCTTGTCTTGTCTTGTCTTGTCTTGTCTTGACAAGTTGTCTTGTCTTGTCTCGTCTCATCTCGTCTTGTCTTGTCTTGTCTTGTCTTGTCTTGTCTTGTCTTGACAAGTTGTCTTGTCTTGACAAGTTGTCTTGTCTTGTCTTGTCTTGACAAGTTGTCATGTCTTGTCTTGACCATTTGTCTTGTCTTGTCTTGTCTTGACAAGGTGTCTTATCTTGTCTTGTCTTGTCTTGTCTTGTAAAGTTTTCTTATATTGTCTTGTCTTGACAAGTTGTCTTGTCTTTACAAGTTGTCTTGTCTTGGCTTGGCTTGTCTTGTCTTGTCTCGTCTTGTCTCTCCTTGTCTTGTCTTGTCTTGTCTCGTCTTGTCTTGACAAGTTGTCCTGTCTTGTCTTGTCTTATCTTGACTTGTCTTGTCTTCACAAGATTTCTTATCTTGTATTGTTTTGTCTTGTCTAGACAAGTTGTCTTGTCTTATCTTGTCTTGACAAGTTGTCATGTCTTGTCTTTCTCGTCTCGACAAGTTGTCTTGTTTTGTTTTGTCTTGTCTTGTCTTGACAAGTTTTCTTATCTTGTATTGTCTTGTCTTGTCTTGACAAGTTGTCTTGTCTTGTCTTGTCTCGTCTTGTCTCGTCTTGTCTTGTCTTGACAAGTTGTCTGGTCTTGTCTTGTCTTGTTTTGTCTTGACAAGTTGTCCTGTCTTGTCTTGTCTTGTCTTATCTTGTCTTGTCTTGACAAGTGTCTTGTCTTGACAAGTTGTCTTGTCTTGACAAGTTGTCTTGTCTTGTCTTGACAAGTTATCTTGTCTTGTCTTGTGTTGTCTCGTCTCATCTCGTCTTGTCCTGTCTTGTCTTGTCTTGTCTTGTCTTGTCTTGACTTGTCTTGACAAGTTCTCTTGTCTTGACAAGTTGTCTTGTCTTGACAAGTTGTCTTGTCTTGACAAGTTGTCTTGTCTTGTCTTGTCTTGTCTTGGCAAGTTGTCTTGTCTTGTATTGTCTTGTCTTGTCTTGACAAGTTGTCTTGTCTTGACAAGTTGTCTTGTCTTGTCTTGTCTTGACCATTTGTCTTGTCTTGTCTTGTCTTGTCTGGTCTGGTCTTGTCTGGTCTTGTCTGGTCTTGTCTTGTCTTGTCTGGTCTTGTCCTGTCTTGTCTTGTCTTGTCAAGTTTTCTTATCTTGTATTGTCTTGTCTTGTCTTGACAAGTTGTCTAGTCTTGTATTGTCTTGTCTTGTCTTGTCTTGTGTTGTCTTGTCTTGTCTTGTCTTGTCTTGTTTTGTTTTGTCTTGTCTTGTCTTGTCTTGTTCTGTCTTGACAAGTTGTCCTGTCTTGTCTTGTCTTGTCTTGACAACTGTCTTGTCTTGACAAGTTGTCTTGTCTTGACAAGTTGTCTTGTCTTATATTGACAAGTTGTCTTGTCTTTTCTTGTCTTGTCTTGTCTTGTCTTGACAAGTTGTCTTGTCTTGTCTTGTCTTGACAAGTTGTCTTGTCTTGTCTTTTCTTGTCTTGTCTTGTCTTGACAAGTTATCTTGTCTTGTCTTGTCTCGTCTCATCTCGTATTGTCTTGTATTGACTTGTCTTGTCTTGTCTTGTCTTGGCTTGTCTTGTCTTGTCTTGTCTTGTCTTGTCTTGTCTTGTCAAGTTGCCTTGTCTTGCCTTTTCTTGTCTTGACAAGTTGTCTTATCTTGTCTTGTCTTGTCTTGTCTTGTCTTGACAAGTTGTCTTGTCTTGTCTTGTCTCGTCTTGTCTCGTCTTGCCTTGTCTTGACAAGTTGTCTGGTCTTGTCTTGTCTTGTCTGGTTTTGTCTTGACAAGTTGTCCTGTCTTGTCTTGTCTTGTCTTGTCTTATCTTGTCTTATCTTGACAAGTGTCTTGTCTTGACAAGTTGTCTTGTCTTGACAAGTTGTCTTGTCTTGACAAGTTGTCTTGTCTTGTCTTGACAAGTTGTCTTGTCTTTTCTTGTCTTGTCTTGTCTTGTCTTGTCTTGACAAGTTATCTTGTCTTGTCTTGTCTCGTCTTGTCTTGTCTTGTCTTGTCTTGTCTTGTCTTGACAAGTTGTCTTGTCTTGACAAGTTGTCTTGTCTTGTCTTGTCTTGTCTTCGCAAGTTGTCTTGTCTTGTCTTGTCTTGTCTTGACAAGTTGTCTTGTCTTGAACGTTGTCTTGTCTTGACAAGCTTTCTTATCTTTTCTTGTCTTGTCTTGTCTTGACAAGTTATCTTGTCTTGTCTTGTCTTGACAAGTTGTCATGTCTTGTCTTGACCATTTGTCTTGTCTTTTCTTGTCTTGTCTTGACAAGTTGTCTTATATTGTCTTGTCTTGTCTTGAAAAGTTTTCTTATCTTGTCTTGTCTTGACAAGTTGTCTTGTCTTTACAAGTTGTCTTGTCTTGGCTTGTCTTGTCTTGTCTCGTCTTGTCTTGTCTTGTCTTGTCTTGTCTTGTCTTGTATCGTCTTGTCTTGACAAGTTGTCCTGTCTTGTCTTGTCTTATCTTGACTTGTCTTGACTTGACAAGTTGTCTTGTCTTGACAAGTTGCCTGTCTTGCCTTTTCTTGTCTTGACAAGTTGCCTTATCTTGTCTTGTCTTGTCTTGTCTTGACACGTTTTCTTATCTTGTATTGTCTTGTCTTGTCTTGTCTTGACAAGTTGTCTTGTCTTGTCTTGTCTTGTCTCGTCTTGTCTCGTCTTGTCTTGTCTTGACAAGTTGTCTTGTCTTGTCTTGTCTTGTTTTGTCTTGAAAAGTTGTCCTGTCTTGTCTTGTCTTGTCTTGTCTTATCTTGTCTTGTCTTGACAAGTGTCTTGTTTTGTTTTGTCTTGTCTTGTCATGTCTTGTCTTGTCTTAACTTGACACGTTGTCTTGTCTTGACAAGTTGCCTTGTCTTGCCTTTTCTTGTCTTGACAAGTTGTCTTATCTTGTCTTGTCTTGTCTTGTCTTGTCTTGACAAGTTTTCTATTCTTGTATTGTCTTGTCTTGTCTTCACAAGTTGTCTTGTCTTGTCTTGATTCGTCTTGTCTCGTCTTGTCTTGTCTTGACAAGTTGTCTGGTCTTGTCTTGTCTTGTCTTGTTTTGTCTTGACAAGTTGTCCTGTCTTGTCTTGTCTTGTGTTGTCTTATCTTGTCTTGTCTTGACAAGTGTCTTGTCTAGAGAAGTTGTCTTGTCTTGACAAGTTGTCTTGTCTTGTCTTGACAAGTTGTCTTGTCTTTTCTTGTCTTGTCTTGTCTTGTCTTGACAAGTTATCTTGTCTTGTCTTGTCTTGTCTTGTCTCGTCTCATCTCGTCTTGTCTTGTCTTGTCTTGTCTTGTCTTGCCTTGTCTTGTCATGTCTTGTCTTGACAAGTTGTCTTGTCTTGTCTTGTCTTGGCAAGTTGTCTTGTCTTGTCTTGTCTTAGTAGTAATATATATATATATATATATATACATGTGTTAGAGACTGGCACTAGCTCTAAGCCAATCAGAATCAAGTATTGATTTGAATGGACCAATCAGAGCAGAGCCAGTCCAAAATTTCCAGGGGGGTGTCGTATTTTTAAGGTGTGGTCACCCTGTATAGAACGACCAGTGATCAAATCAGGGGGGATATGCAGCTGGTCGTATACAAGAGGTTTTTTGTGAATTTTGATATTATTTATCTCATGAAACCTGGTGTTGTTGTACGACCCAGTGTTATCCTTGAGTTTGACGACCAGAAGGAAGGTCAATCAAGGTGATCGTATTTCATGAGATAGATATTTTAAAATTCAAAAAAAAACCTTTATAAACGACCATCATACCTCACCCAATGTGATTTATACTTACCATCAGAAAAACGTCCATATTATTTTTGGAAGAGTTGTACGATATTGAAATAAAAATAATCAAATTTGGGTTTATAGAATTAATCATAGAAATTTCTGCCATGGAGCTCTTACCTCGACGCCATCTTATGGCCGAATGACTGATATTCTTTTGTTACGGTATTTTAAAAAAAATAGATAAAATTTGTAGAGGGAAATATCTCCAAAAATTATTTGGTGTTTTTCAAATAGATATATTTTTAAAAATGTACTTTAACACACAAATAACTTTTTTTTTGAAAAAACAAATCTTTTTATTGTTTTTATTTAATCTAAATACATTTCTTTATTAATAGAACTAAGTATGGAATCATCAGTTATCATAATTGTTGTTAGATATTTATACGGGTAAAGAAATCCCCCATCTACCACTTCTAAATATAATTTATACCCATCTAGCCTACCCAGGGGAGAGTATATACAGTGTCGTAAAATATATTTTTGATTTGGAAAATTCTGTCGAAGACTATTAATATCACAGCGGGTATATACTTTTTTTTTTAATGTTGTTTCTATTAAATACTTTTTCTTCCTTTACTTCGTCATCATCACTCCCCAAAAATGTTTTCAAACTATCATCACTATCAGAATCACTATTATCCTGAATAGGTTTGACGGGTTTAAAGTCCTCGAAATTAAACACTTTCGACGTATACGTATCCGTATCCCGTACACGTACACCGTACGCGTATCCCTCTCCTTTATCGTTGTAATCCCATATGAGAGGGGAACCAGGCAGGGGTATAGGTTTTCCAGTTTCATTCGTTATTTCTTCTTTCGTAGCCATTTTTTTCTTAAACTAAGTTTGTAGAGGGACAATTACGTATAAATGAAAAAGAAAAGTTTCAGCTTATTTATATGAAAGTTTTTTTGATGAATTTTTTTTTTTCATTTCTACAAAACCTGGGGTATAAAAAACGATATCATAAAAAAAATGGGTCATTTATTTTTTTTGTTGAAGATGGCAGGGTATATACCCAATCGAAAGATTTGGACATTTCAAATACGTGAACCAGAAAATGCTGAAAAAATGATAGAGGCAGCGAAATTAATCAATTACTCAACTACTGCACAGAATTCTCTTAAATTAAATGAAATATCGTTTTTTGAATGTAGTCGTGAAATTGTAAAAGATAAAGAATTGGGATTTCTTCAAGGGGTTGTTTATCTCAAAGAAGCAAGAGATTGTATTTTTGATTGGCTTCCCTATGGGGGAGAAATCATTCGTTCTTATGCTGATGATTTCTACCATTGTAAAGGTAGACTATATGATCCGTCCACGTTATATCAATATGGAAAACGTCAGGGTAAAATGGGAAAATTATGGAATAGTGAAAGAATCCGTAAATTAGCTGATTATAAGAACAAACATCGACAAAAAAGAAAAAAACTTTTAGAGGAAAGAAAATCATGTAATAAAAAATAACATTGTTTTTATTAAATAAATTTATACAAGAGAAGGAATTATTATGTCTTTGTCATTTTTTATAAACTTAACATTTTTATGCAAAAGATGAGGAAGATCATTCTCTGATAATATTTTTAGTGTTTTTCCAGATTCTCCATGATTGATAACTTTCAGGGTTACTTCATACGGATGTTGTTCCACATCATTTTTTTTTATTACAGACCATTGTTTTGTTTCAATTATGGTAACAGGTTTGCAATCCTCTACAAAATATATATAGTCAGGATTTTCTTTAAGAAGAGATGCAGTTGATAAATAGCACTGACAAGTATTTTTGGATGTGTCAAAAAAAGTTATACTTTTCCTACATATACTAACAAACTGTAATACGGACATTGTTTCAGTAATGATAAAATGTTTTTTAGTTTAAACATATATATATGTGTCTCAGAAAAAGATATTAAAAAAAAATCAAAAAACAGAACAGTATAAATAGACGTTTTTTCTTTTTTTTAAAACCATTGCTTGTCGTACTTCAGTTAACATAAAAAAATGAAGTGTAGGAGATGTATAAAAAAAGCGAAAATAAAAAAACGAAAACGACGACGTTCTAAAAAAATTCAAAAAGGAGGATGGAAAAAAGATCATCCGAATTATAATCATAAGTTTTATGAATTTTGGAAATGGTAGACAATGTATTTAAAAAAAAAATTTTATTAATCCAAATAAGTTTTTTTCCATCTTTGTATTCTATCATCACATTCACATAGTTCAACTATTCTACTATAGATAAGTCGTGAGTAATTCTGTTTACAAGGATAACAATAATGATGGTTTACAAAACATTCTTTACATCTGTAATGCATGAAAAAATGATAGAAAGAATTCACTTCACAACAACAGAAACTGCAATAGACCATCTTGACAATATTTTTTTGAACGTTTTTGTGATATTTTTATAGTTTGACAATCTACTTTTATAGATTTTTTGCAAAACTATATAAACAGGGTATCAAATATATTTTTTCAAACATGTGGCTGCGTTCAATGATTGATTTTGGAGAATGTGAATCTCATGCTTATCTTACATTTTATTATCGTGCTCAACCCATACAATTAGTAAATTATGAACCTGTGATTCCCTCGTTGTTAAGATATGGATATTATATATATCTGAAAGATTGGCAAGGACCTCGATATTTCAAATTGATGATAGTAGACGCGTTTGGAGCGCCGGAGGAGAATTTACAGAACCTCTTATTATCATTGAAGGGAAAATATATAAATATTAATAATGGTAATGTAAAATTAGCAAAAACTCAAACACCTATATTAAATATTAAACCCTACAATTTCATTAACCATAGGGGTAGAGGGAAACAAATATATTTATCTTTGTAATGTTTTTTAAATAAAAAACCTTTTAGAAACATTTTTGTGTAAAAATTTTATTACAAGAAAAATAAATATGTTTACAAATTAATTTGTTGTGGAATTATTGAGTTACCATTTATTAGTTTAATTGTTTTATACACGAGATGATCACTTTTAGTTTCAAGAATTGTTTTTAGGGTTATTCCCTTCTCTTCTCCCTGTATAATAATTTTCAGAGTTAGTTCGTAGACTTGAGGTGGAGAACAAAATGGGGGATTACATTCTTTACATAGTATAGCAGGTTTACAATCCTCTACCAAATATGTATAGTTAGGAAAATGTTTTTGAAGAAAATGACATGAATAATAACGAGGAGTATTGTCATAATATGCTACACCCCTATAATTGATACAGGTCACGAGATCTTTTACTTGATTCATCTTGTTATCACTATGATTAAATCAAATATGTAATCTTATATATAAATAAAAAACACGAATTTTTTTTAAAAAAGTTTTTTATTGAGTATATGCTACAGCTTTCATGAAATTATTAGAATCTATTATTAGTGTAATTTCTTTTTGTAAAAGATCAGAAGCATCATAGTCAACAATTGTTGTTATGTTTTCACCCAGACATGAACAATTCCATTCATCATTTTCATATTCATGTTTCTTTTTAACTGCCAGAGCTAGGTAATATGTTTGAGACGTTGAGGGTATATCTTCATAGGGTATATCTTCAATACATTCGCATAATACCGTAGGTTGACATTTCTTTACAATATAGGTAAAGTGGTGTAATTCTTTGGCTAGAAAACGACTTGGATAATAGTTACTTTCATCTTCAATTTTGTACGGGTTAAAGTCATCAGCAATTATTCTTTGATAACGTCTACCGGTATGTTCATCACAATCACGATACTGTACATGTGAATTCGGCATCATTCACAAATAACGTACCACATGGTGGGTAACGCGTTTATATATAATTTTTTATAAAAAAAAAATATAAAAATCAAAATTAAAAAAGACAGATATTCTAAAATAAAAAATAAAATTTAGTAGGATATAAATAAAAATGTAATACAATGGTTTTTACAAAAATATCATGGAAACCGTGGATGCACGATATAATAGATTATTCTATTCAAAATATCCCTGTGGACAATGTCTTAATGGAAATATGTGTGGGGAAGTGTGTGCGAATTATATACCGCGGAAAGATCCAAAACAAAAACGTTGTTGTAGATTAAAGAGATGGTTGTTAAAGAAGATATGGTGTTAAAAGATTTAAAGAAGAAAATCCATAAAAAAAAGAAAACAGTATAAATAAGAGTAAAAAAAAAATAATTGTTTATATATGACAATGGAACGTAAAGAAACAGCAGATGAACGATTTGAAAGATTATATTATAACAAACATCCTTGTGGAAGATGTATTAACAAACACCCGTGTCCGATTCATCCAGATGAATTAAAACTTTCAAGACTAAACAGTTTTAAACGTCGGGTGTTAAACAAGTTAAATATACGGTGGAAATATACAGTGAATGTTTCTGTGGAAATAGACGAATAGAAGAAAAGACGTTTTTTTTAAAAAGATTTAAAATGGCTGAGCGTGATTTTGACGAAATTCTTTACCCCGACATTCAATATTTATTACATGCTGATTTGTTTGAGATAGAAAAAACACGCGATTCAACGTTTTATTTTTTGGAATGGAGAGAGCATCCCCATCAGTTTAGATGTGCTGATTATGATTATAAATATTTTAACATTTATGTGGAAGATAAAAATGAACAATCTATATTTCGGAAACGATATGGTGGGAAAAGATATTATAGATTTTTAATAACAGGTTTTAGCGGGACTATGTCATTTTATGATCAGTTAGTGGGAAAACATGTAGTATTTATTGATAGAGAACCGAGATTACCCACGTTAATTTCAACCCTTGACTGTTTTGAGATAAATAATATCCCATGTTATTCAAAAACGTTTTTATATGGTAAATGTAAGGATTCAAGATTTAGATTAGTAAATTATCATTTTCGTGAAAATTTTGATGGGGAAGAGCTTTATTTAGTGCTTATTAAAGATGAAAATATATTATCTTTACTTAATGTGATTTATGGTAGCAGTAATGGAAATTATATTGTAACATTAATAACTAAAATACATTTTGATAAATCTATGTTGCAACAACATGTATATTTAGATTGTTGTGGTGAATTATGTAATAATTTTAATGAATTAAATATTTGAAATAAAACAGTTCAAAATAAATCGAGAAAAGCGTTTTTTATTTAAAAAAAAGAATTTATATACACTTCTTGATCTATGAAATTATGTATACCACAATCTCCTGCCACATGTGTTGTTATATATTGTTTATAATTAAGCTTTTTATTTTTTACATACTCCATAACTTCCAAATTTATATTTAATAGATGCATAGGAAAGCATGGATTTAGGATTTGTTCACATTTACGTACAATAAATATTTGATTTCGACAATTTTCTTTAAGATAGTGAAGATCATACTGTTTGGGTTTTGACATATTGCTTGCATGAGATTCAACTGAAGAATGAACCAGAAAACACAATGTTTTTTATTTTATTTAGATTAATGTGTTTATTTAGCTTAATGAATTTGAAAAGCTATATAAAGAGTAAGAGATTATTTCAAAATCACAACAATATGATTGAAACAATTTTAAGAGTTGTTCTGTATTTTCAATATGTTAACCAAGGAGAAATTGGATATTTATTTTGGATATGTGGATTATTTGATTATTATCGTGGAAAATATGTCACATGTCCCATGATGAAATGTAAAAACAACATTCGACCCTACGGCGAAGTAAGTTATATAGTCAATATGAAAAAAATCAAAGGAACCTGTGGAATACCCTCCTATTTTATCCTAGAAGATCGTTTCTCTTATATGATCCCGAATTTACAAGCAAGTCAAAGAAAATATTCCTTGAAGAGAACACTCTTTCTACGTACTTTACTCGTTGAATCATCAGACACGTTATGCTGTAGTTTTTTTTCATTTCCCGATTGTTTTAAAGAATTATATATTGTATTACCCCTTGAAAGCCACTCAGATTTATTTCAATGTTTGAAAACCAATGATAAGTATCATTATACATATTTTGTACAAAATTTAACCTTTGAAAGAAAATACATATCTTATACCCTGGGTTTTGGAAAAGAAAGTTTAGTAAGCAAATTTAAGCACATACATAGCCAGAAAGGTGATTTTGCTCTTTTTTTAAATATTTATTTGTTAATGGTATCACCTAGTATTTTCAATTCTTATACTTATTGTAGTTCAATTAGAAATCTTATCATGTTCACTTCATGTTTTATATTTTATTGTTGTGAACATAACCCTATAGGAAGTTTTGTCAATAGACAAAAAAAAGGTCTTTCTGAAAAAAATATTAGATATATTTTTTGGGATTTTATACATGATATAAAAAAGGGTAAAGTCTCCTTTGATAAATGTCGGTATAAAAATTGTAAGCGTAAAAGTTATTTTTTTGAGTTCGATCCTTTGAAATTAAGTATTTTAAACAAAAGTAATTATGTTTTAAATGAAAATCACACCAAAGTTAATCATTATGTGGTTGTTAAGCAAGATTATGGAGGAAGTATAGGAGAATTTAAGTGTAAAGAGAAAATATTTGCAGATGTAATAATGTTTGAGGAAGATGTAATAGAATTATTTACTATGATAAAAAAGTATATAAAAACAACATTGAATTATGATTTAGCTACATACAATCCTATGTATGAAATGACTGAATCGAATGTGAATTGGGATAATTTTTATAAAAGTATTAGTGAACAAACGTGTATGTAGAAAAAATGGAATTAAAAGATTGTATAAAATTTAAAGTGTTTGCGTATGATGTTATACGAATGGAAGAAGACGAAGAAAATGAAAAAGAATTTTGGATGAGATGTGGGAGATTTTGTTTTGCCCTTCGAAAATTTTATATGGAAAAAAATGAAAAATGGAAAATAAGTGAATGTTGTAAAACTATTCATGAAATATCTATGAGTCATTTAACGAATGCTGGACATTACAGTCAAAACAAAAGATTTGTTGGATTTCATGAGGGGGTTGACCCCCTAGATATTCAACAATATATGGAACATTTAGATGAATTTTACGTAAAAAACTATCAAAGAAAAAATATATCAGTTTTGATTTATTATATTTTTGAAACCATTCATCCTTTTTCCGATGGAAATGGAAGAATAGGGAAAGCACTTGTTGCATTTCTAGAAAATAAAATAGAATGTAAAATAAAAACAAAAAAACAACATAGAAAGTTATGTAAAATTTTAGGAGTTATGCAACGCAAACACAATAGTTTATTTGATATCATATGTTGTAATCAATTAAACACGTTATTAGTGTAATAAAATTTTTGTGATGGAAATTTTTTTTAATTGTGCGGAGGGTATAAAATAAACACTGTCCCTACAGTGATTCATCATTTACCCTTCACTCGGATTCAAAGATGGTGGAACTTTACGCACGACAACAATATGATCATTTTTATAAAATGCAATCGTATACAGATTTGTCTGCAAAAATAATTGCACAAAAAAAAATCAACGGTAATGCTATTCTCGCCAAAGTATATCCGACAAATAAAAGATGTGACAAGTACACATACAATAGCGCTGTTGAAGTGAAAAATGAACATATTCCTCCATTGTTGAATGTTCTTAATAAGATTAGCATTCAAGAGAAATCGACGCAGATATTTTTTGAAGTGGTAAGATTTGAAAATTGGAAAAAGCAAACATGCCGTTTGGTTGTTCGTACAGATGCGTGGGGTGGTTTGGAAATTTGTTATCAACATCAAGATAACGAATTAGCCGATGCAATGGAATTTGACGATGATCCAACACCGACAACCAGCAACAACAACAACAACGCAACGTCAAGTGAAATCGTATGGTCTGATGATTGGGGTAGTTTTCATATAAAAAAGAAAGATTCCTTGGATGAATATATTATTGCCCTAAGAAAGTATAATCATGCAACAGGTCATAAATCCCAACCTACCCCCGTCAAAAAACGAGTATTGAAGAAAAAGAAACCCACACTCAATTTTGACGACGATGTCGACGATGACGACGACAACGAAAAGATTAAGAAAATAAAAGTAGAAAGTGATGATGATGATGAGGTTTGTCACCGTTTAAGTCCATCAGTAATGTCAGAAATTTTTTATTATCGTTTTAGATGTTGTAAAAATATACAAGATACATTATGTTTGTACGGTGATACTATAAATAAAGAGTTAGCCTGTAAAAATATAGAAGTTGATTTTATGGGGATATTACGCGACAAAGAACTCGTTGATGAACTTGAAGAATATTATATTAATTTTATTTCTTTATTATAGAAATGAGTAAAAAGAAAAAAACTAAATTTTCTGCTGACTTTATTGAAAAAGCTTCAAGATTATTAAAAGGAGAGACATTAACTGATGAGGATTATTCTAATTATAGATTACATAGTAGTAGTAAAAAAAAATATAGACGTTTGAAATATGCTGTTAATAAAAATAATGAACAATGGGAAATTGATTTAGCTGAAAATAAAGATTTAGCCCGATATAATAATCAATATCGTTATTGGTTGGTGTGTATTGATATTTTTTCAAGATTTTGTTGGGTGAAATTAATAAAAAAGAAAACGTCTAATAATGTTAAAAATAAATTTGAAAGTATTCTTATTGAAGAAGGAATAGCACCTCTTAAAATTCAAAGTGATGAAGGAACAGAATTTCAAGATATACGTACGAAATTAAGTAAAAAATATAATTTCGAAGTATTTCATGCGTATAATAGAGAAATAAAAGCATCCCATGTGGAACGTGTGATTGGAACTTTAAAAACAATGGTTCGTCGTGTTTTAACAATGACTGGAGAATTTGACTATATTCAGTATTTACCCCTTATTGTTAAACGTTATAATAATTCCCCACATAAAGCATTAGCTGGTGCAACACCTTTTGAAATTTATCGCGAAGAAAAAAAAGGAAAAATACGTAAAGTAAAAAATAAAATGGTACGTGATCATTTAAATTATCCTATTCCCACTCAAGATCTGATACGAGAAGGTACGCGTGTACGTATTGCGAGAGTAAAAAATAATATTTTTGAAAAAAGCAGTCTTCGACGATGGACAAATGAGATATTTTTTATTAAAAAAGTATTTATCACTGATCCCGTTACATATCAATTAGAAGACGAACAACGTGAAGAAATTAAAGGAATTTTTTATCGTGCTGAATTACAAGTTTTAAAAAAAAAATGAATTTACACATTGCTAGTAATTCAATATCAAGAGGACTTCAAAAGAATTTGATTAATGATTTTGAAATGAAAATTGCACAACCCATTGATGCTTTGAACAATGAATGTTTTTTAGAAGTTTTACAAGTTTGTTATCCTCAAACAACTAAAAATATTGTAGGTGATGAATGTTTTTTTTCATTTATCATAACCTATAAGAATTTTATACCCGAAGAAAATAATAATTCGGTATACGCAAACAGTGAGTTCGTTTTTACATCGGATAAATTTATTATACCCGACGGAATTTATGATTTATCTTCATTAATTATATTTTTAAATAATATCTTAGAGGGATTTGAAATTTTTTGTACCATCGGATCAAATGGGAAAGTAATTATTAATGTTAATGTTGAGATTGAGTATTGGGTATATGAAAATGCGAGTAAAGCAGCCGATGGGTTACGGGTAAATGAATTTCGATTATCTAACAAGACTACGGTAGAAAAAAAGGGTATTCAATATGCTTCTTTTAATCAAAAGATTAATATATTATTTTCAAAAAAATTAGCTTTTATGCTAGGTTTAAAAAATGAAAAAGGTCTTGAAATCGTACCTCTCTTGTTTGAAATAAAAAAAGATAAGCCTACACCTCGAACCCTTTTTTCTAAACATTTTGATTACTTACCCGACGTATCCGACGGATTAAATAAAATGTTTATATATTGTGATGAAATAGAACTGGGATTAGTTGGTGATAGTTGTTCCGAATTGTTAACAACAGTACCCATTCAATGGCATCGACAAGGTGGTGGGGGGGATGGACAATTAGTTTATTATAGTCCCCCAAAATCATTGAGAAAATTAAAAAAAGACATTATAAGAGAAATTCATATTAAAGTTAAAGATACTACAGGAAAATTAGTTCCTTTTGATTCGGGAACGCTTAGTATTGATTGTTTAATACATTCAACATAATGCTTTTGATTGTTCTTGAAGAAAAAAATGGGGAAATGATAATTAAAGAATATAAAATATTTTATCCTTTTTCTCTTTACGTGTTAGTAAATAGTGGGAAAAAATTTTTATGGAATTTAAATTCGATTGAATATAAAAATATCAAAAATTCATTTCGAATTACGTGTGCAAACAAAATGGATTTCAGTGCAATAACACAATCAAAAAAAATAAATAATGGAACGATTTCAGTTTCTTCATCTACTATTATTTCCAATGCAACACAACGTTTTATATATACTATAAAAGAATTATTTTATATTGACGAAAAAAATCCTTTTACATCATTAAATGATGAAAAAAAAAAATTCCCCTATTTTTTATTTATGAGTGATAAAGAGGCTAAACAATCACTACAGTTCTTTATTAACTATGAGAATAACGTGCCGTTAAAAGGTGAAGAAATTAAGATATCTATAAATTTATTTGAAGAAAAAAATAATGACTGAAAAAATAAATGAACTATCCGTAGAAGATTATACTGAATTGTTAAACGGTAGAAATCGTGGAAAAAATTATTCCTCATCATATTTTGTTGTGAAAAGAAAAAATAAAGAAAATCCAACTAAGAAAGAAATTTTATTAAATGAGGGTGTGGGATTACCCTCAAATTTAAATTTAGATACTTATTATACAAGTGATAATAAAAAAAAGAGAAAAAAAATAGATCCAAATGTAATACGTTTTTTACAAAATAGATAGACTGTGTAAATAAAAAGTATAAATAAAAAAAAGTTATATAAAAAAATCATAATGTTGTGTATATTATTATTATTTTTATTGTTGTTGTGGTTATTGTTGTTTTTTAAAAATAAAATAAATGACGCGTAAAAAATACATCAAAAAAAGAAAAAACAAAAGAGGAATAAGAAAACGTAGAAGAAAAATACAAAAAGGAGGGTTTGGTGGCGCATTGGCACTGGGTATGGTTCTTCCTCAAGTGTTGGGAACACTTTCAAATATTCTTAAAATTAACGTTTAAAAAAAAATATAATGAGTAAAAAAATTGAAGATGTGGAAAAAAATGATATATTATTTAGTGAGCCTTTGCAATTTTTACGTCATCACCCTATAATGATACGTTTACGGAATGTCGTGAGACGGAAATTATCGCAACGCCCGTAGATAATCAATCGTCAGTATACACGTTTACAAGACATGGAAACGCCGTGGGATTAATGAAAACAAGCGATGCTAAAATAATGGCTAGAGTATCGATTAGAAATGCTGCTGGACTTATAGCACCTGCAGCATCGGGGTTTGCGATGATTACATTACCCCTTCGCACAATGTGGAAAACAAAAGAATTAAAAATAAATGAAAATTTAATTACACCATCAGATAATTTTGCACATTTTGCATCATGGATAGAATTTATAACGCGTCAAATACCGTCGGGATATAAAGATTCTAAAGAGCTTAATTTAGCATATTTAGATACAGCCGAACATATGAGCGATATCGTGGGTTTCACTAATGGAACTAATGTCGTAAATGCAGGAGGGAGACAAAAAACAATTGCATTTCAAAATCAATCGCAGAATTTGATAGATGAGATTGATTGTTCATTATTTAGCGAAGGGGGTACTGAAATATATATTCCCACAGCGTATAAAGTTGAATTACGTTTAACGCGTGCATTAAATACAATTGTAATGATGGGTGCCGATCATGCTGATATGACCGTTGCTAATACTATAATTACCCTAGACGATTTTAAAATAAAAATTCCTGTATTTAAACCCAAAAAACAATTATCAAATGCTCTTAATATAGGGATGGTGACCAATAATAAAGAAACATTATATTATACAACCAATTATCGTTGTATTACTGAATCAGTAGCTGCAGGACGAAATTCACATCAAGTAATCGATGTGTTTAATGGTAGCGTTCCTACACGTTTATATATTGTATTTTCCCCATTAGCAAATTGGAACGGATCATATACTCATAATATTTTTGAATTTAACTGGCCTAATTATGATAATGTTGAAGTTTCCGTAAATAACGCTGTTGTCGGGAGAATTGAAAATTATGCTGAAGCTTACTCAAAATTACGCGCGGTATTAAATCGCAACTATTCAGAAATGCCAATAACTTATAATGACTTTATAAACGGGTATTCTATATTAGCATTTGATTTAACAGATAATAGAGACTCTCATCTTGCAGTATTACCCATAAGACCGTCGGGAAATGTTAATGTGGATTTTCATTTTTCTCAAAATACAGTTCAAGGGGCGTTAATATTTGTTGGTGAATTTCGAAATGAAATTAGAGTGGGATTAAATACCCCTGCAAGATTATTACACAGCATTTAATTATCAACATTTGTAAGGGGATGTACAAAAAAAATGAAGAACACAAAACCCATTACAACAAAGAATAGAATAAAAAAACCAAAAATAAAAAAACCAGTTATTAACAAAATACCCCTAAATCGTGAACATATTCTTGTATTTCCGCCGTTTTCAGTTTACGCATAAAAAAAAATGAATGAAGAAAAAAATGATGAATTAAATAAAGAAGAGGAAAAAAAAGACGAGAAAAATGATAATTCAAGAGATGATGATGAAGAGGAGGATGATAGTGAAAATGATAGCGATGTTGTTAGCGATGATGTTAGTTATGAAATGGATAGTGAAAGTTCCGTTACTTCTTCTTCATCAAGTTGCGAAGATGATTTAAAATTTTTAGAAACATTAGTTCAATTAAATAAAATAAAGAAAAAAGCTTTTGAAAAAAAAAAAAAGGATTTTTTACCATCGTTAAAAAAATATCTTAAAGCAGATATTGATAAAAAAAATACGTTGTTAGATTCTCAATTAATTAATAAATTACAATACATTGCTAAAAATATTTTAAATAAAAAAATTTCGATCCAACTTTCCAGTGATAATAAATATATTTTGAATAAGTTTTCAAAGAACAAAATAAAAGAAAAAGATTTAAAAATATTATTATCTGAGGATTTTCGTATAATCAACATATATCAAAAAGCATACAAATTACTTAACCAACAAATAAAAAAAAATGACCGAAGTAAATAAAATGCAATTAATTAATCCGAGTAAATTAAATGAAATTTTAGATTTAATCAAAACTGATCATGAAAACGAAAAATTATTGCAGGGAATTAACAACAAAAATAATTTCGAACTTATTGAAAGTAAAAATAAAATGAAAGACGAAATGAAAAAAGTTAATAATGATCAACGTGTCGCAGAGAGTATGGTTAGTTTTTTAAAAAGACAACAAAATATGAAAAGAAAAAGTAATGAACTTGAAAATGAGGTGACCAATGATGAATCACCCGAGGTAAGGAGAACACCGACTGTGACAAGTGGTCAACAAATAAAAGAATTTCTCGAAAGGAAAAAAATTAAAATTGGGGGTACAGATATAATTATAAATAAACGGTGTTTCCATAAACCATCATGATTTATTATACGATTTAACGCATAATGTCAGCAAACAAAACATGTTCAATCTTACACAACAAAAGCAGGCTGCTGCTTTAAAAGAATTGAAAAAATTACATATGCCTGCCCATTATATACGAAATATAAAAATACGACAACGTTATATAAATTTGGGAAAACCCAGTCTTGCGAGTCACGAAGAACCCTCTACATCACTCACCACCCACATTCCTATACCCTCAACGCAACCCTATACAACACAAAGAAAATGGCGACGCAAAAAGCAATGAATTTACATTGTTTTTTAACCCAATTTTTATTTACGAACGAGATTAATAAAATTTCAAAAATAAATAAGTTTTTAAATAAATATTATTTGGGTACATTTCCTGCAAATATTTTTCCTAAAAAAATTTATTATCCCTCGTGTTGGATTTGGAATACGGATGAAGCAGATCAAAACGGTCAACATTGGATTACTATATGGGTGGATAAAGAAAAACATATGAATTTTTTTGATAGTTTTGCAAAAGATGTCTCGTTTTATAAACGTGAATATTGGTATAATTATAGTGTAAAAAAAGGACTAACTTTTCAATATATTCAAAGTAAACAATTACAATCCAAAAATACAGCCGTGTGTGGAAATTGGAGTTTATTATATTTATACAATCAATGTCGTAATGAATTCGAAAATAATAATAAACAAAAAATATTTAAAAATGAACGTATTAAATTAAAAAACGATATTAAATTAAAAAAAAAAATAGAAACAATTTTAGGTCGTGTACTCGTAGGAATATATAATAAAAAATGTAAAAAAAATTGTAAGAGTAATAACAATCAGTCATGTTGTAGTTTTAATAATGCCAATTTTTAATTAAACAAAAAAATTAACTTATTTACACTGTTTATATTTTTTCTAAGGGTAACATTCCATTCATATCTTTTTCTTATAAATATAGGGGACATGCTTTTAATACCCTTTTATGGTATCTCGTATCGTTTGAATCATACCACCACTACCAAAAAAAAAACCCCCTTTTTGTTTTCTTTTTCTTTTTCTTTTTCGAATACCAATTCCCAATTGATTTCCAACTAACGATCCCAAGGGTCCAAAAATATCTAGAGCACTACCCCCTTTTTGTTTCTTTTTTCTAAGGATAATTCTCCTACTTCTTCTATATCTTCTTCTTGCCATGATTTTTTTTAAAAAAAATTCATACACAATATACACATCCCATACTATATATACTTTTTAAAAAAAATTTCAACAACTCTTTTATTTTTTTTACAAACATTTATTTTTCTTTTTACATTTATTTACAAATCATAGATTATCGTTGATTCATGTGGAAATACATTGGTTCTAATTCTACAATTTTCATACCCTTTTCTACAATTATCAAATACCAAATAACCATAGGGTTTCTCATTAATTTCACTTTATTAAATCTATTTCTATTAATTTTTTTATTATCACATATTGTATACATATTATTATAATCGCTTAAATTTTTAAACATAACATAATATTGACTATTGACACGTAAATTTCGCAATTTACCATTACCATATGTTAAATTTTGACATGTAAAAATAACACTAATATTACGATGATGGACATCTTGTGTTGCAATATTATCTATTCTTTCAAGATTTTCTTTTGATGATGTTGCAACTAACATGAGATCATCTAATATTATTAACGTATTTTCACGGGTATTCGTTTGTATATCGGTAATGCGGGGAATACCCTTTTGACAATCGATAAATTCAACACTAATATCTGTTTTTTCCGCAAGAACTTTTTCCATTTCAGCGTACAGAGGTTGATAAATTGAATATAAATAAACAATTTTAACAATTGCTGGTGTAATCATAATGTTAATATTTTTCAATAATTGTAATATCCAATATGTTTTCCCACTTTGACTGGGTCCACATAACGTTAACATAAAAGGGTGTTGAAATGGTAATGAAACATTGTTCATTTCAGTTATCTAAAAATCCAAACGGAATCGTATTAAAATTATTTTTAACAACACGTTTATTAAATGTAAATGAAAATTTTTTTATTTCATCCTCAATAAAAATATGATTCAGTTTATCTTTACATATTTTATTGTGATATTTAATTTCGATGATCTGATCTTGATTTTTAACACATTGTGTCAAGGATAAAAAATTCAATTTTTCTTTTATTGTTTCATTTTTTAAAGTAAAACCTTTCACATGAATACATTCCTGATTTAAATTAGTTATATACGCGTAACATTTTGGACCCGTTGAACAAAAATTTGTTATCCATTCATTTTCATTTAATTCATTCGTTAAATCTCCTAAATATTTTCGCGTTTTAACATCAGTATAATTATTTTCATCAGATATATAAATAACAGAATCTGTATCAAAATATAAAACGCGATCGTCTAATTTAACGAGTAACTCGTATAATTTCAAACGTGCATATGCAGTAACAAAACACGCAATGATTACATTTCCCGTTTTTAGAGGGGTTGTTGCATCATCAATTTTTTCATACGTACAACGTAATAATGTTTCGTTTATAAATTCCATCGATGTTAATTTTTTACTTTTATCATTGGCAATATTTAATAATTCTTCATAATCGTTTAAAAAACACACTTGTGTATTATTTTCGTTTTGAGCAAATTTTCCCCATAACGAATTTAAAAATGTTTTTGCAATAGTTCTTAATCCGGGATTTTTCTCTATTTTGTCTTTATCTAAAAAAAACATTTTCATTTTTTAAATAATCATTACAATACTGTTTAATTTTATCATCATTTTTACTTCCATCTGCATTCAAACAATCCGTAGGAATTCCTGAAGATTCTTGTTTGATTTTTAAAAATTGATTTACGTATTGTGAAAAGATTTTTTCTTTGCGTTCAAAATGATATATTTCGTAAAGAGCAATTATTTTATATCCCTTATCTATAGCAACATTAATCTCAACACTAGTCCAAGTACCCGTCAAGTATCGATCGCTTTCATTATGTTCACATTTATTACATTTATCCACAGCACATTTATAACATAATGGAAATAATAATTTCCCATCTATTCTAACGGGTAAAACAGGAAAGTAAATATTTCGAGGAGGTGAAATACAACATTTTACTAAACCAAATATGTCCTTGATTTTTATTTTATTACAATCTTTCCCCAGTAAAATAGTAGGATGACCCACAGGAAAATCATAATTTTTTTGTACATCAGGGTATAGCGATGTAAAATCTACGTAACTTATTCGTTCGTTTGGTTTTGTTTCTTTAAATAAACATACGGGGGAAGTTCGCCCCCCATATAATGCGTCACGTGGTGTTAAAGGAGTAAACGGATAAAATTTTCTTTTCTTTTCAATTAATTGTTTCTGTGTATATTTTTTTTCTTCTAAATAATCACATTCCCACATCTCGATTAATTTGTAACCGGCATTTTTTATTGTCCAAGAAAAACGTTGCGTATTTGCATATAAATTACTAAATTTTTCGTTTGTAAGAACGTTTAATGCATAGGGGTCGAAACATTTGGGACATCCGTGATAAAAACAACCATGAAATTGATATACCGTATCAATATAAAAACCATCGACAAAACGTCCTAGAATTTTTTTCTCCCCATTTTGTGAACAGATATATTCTAAATTTCCTCCTATTTCTCGATTAATTTCATCTAACCAATCAATAGCAATTAAACTCTGTTTTACACCACCCCTATACCCCGAAGCAGGAATAATTCCTACACAATTTTTTTTTTAAAAATTAAGTCTATACACTTTCAAAGCTAAACTAGCAATCGTAATACAATTTTTTGCATAAAAGGGGGTGATATGACCTATGGTCCCGATCATTGTAGAAAATTTAACACATCCCTTTCTTAAAATATCTACATCACTACAACAATAATAATAAATCTCTTTACGAAATATATATTTCTCTTTCTTTTTTTCTAAATACCATTTTTCAAATTCATTAAGTGTTGCTGTATTCATATGTTTCGTATCAAAAAATTTCCGATCTACAATGTCACCCTCATAAGTTAAATCGTAAAATTCATAGGGATGAAATCCCTTACATTCCCCTTGAAGATCCATTGCTTTTGGAATATCCGCTAATTTCATACTAAAAAACAAATAACTATCGAGGATTCTAATATTTTGTTCTTTAATTATTAAACTCATTATTTTAGTTCCGTTCATTATAGTATTCGGCATTATCTGTTTTATTTCTAAAAGATATTTTAAAATAAAAATAGTATCAAATCTACCCCCGTTATGAGCTATCCAAACGGAATTTGTTTGTTCAAACATAAATTCACATAAAGTTTCAATAACATTGTTATCAAAAATAAATTGTCTATTCCCACAACAACTAACTTTTTCAATAGTATTATCGATAATTTCTTGATCCTTTTTTTCAAATATTTTTGTTTTTTTAAATTCAATATGTTGACATTTTTTACATACCTTTTGGACGATACAATAAAACGGCACGAGCAATTTAGTTTCGGTTACTTTTGTTTCAAAATCAAAAAAAAATAAAGTGGGTTCACTTTCTTTCCTCTTGTTATATTCAAGTGAAAAGGGTTTCACGTAACAAAAATGAGGTTGTTTCATGTATTTATCACAATGAAAACAAAATCGTTTGCTACAATCATGTTTAACTGTTTTATTAGAAAAAATGAAAAAGAATCGAGGACAAATTTTGTTACAGGTTTTACAATAAAAAAAATATTGACACGGTGTTAAACGATCATAATTACTTTGAGAAGGTTTAAAAATTTTATTTGTTAAATGATTTGTAAAACAATTTTCATCATAAAAAATTATATCACAACTGCTACAAATAAGTTTATTATTTTTATCTTTACACTTATTCGGATATTTATAACATCGTAAACAAGTTAAATTATTTGTAGTACATAGGTGATTATCGACATTTTCATGACGTGTAAAATAACTCATACATTTAACACAAAAAGAACTGGTACTGAGTTTAGAAAATTCCTTTATGCTTAAGACTACATCGTAATGATTATTATTTAACCATAAACATACAATTTCATTAGTCAATTTAATAAGATTACCCGCACTATCAGTTCGTGAATCATAAATTATATTATCGGAATGAGTGTCAGCATACACTAACAAATCAACACCCTGTTTTTTTAAATAATTATTATATACAAAATGAAACTGTGTAGCATCAACATTACCCTCGGGTATCCCACATTCCCGATATACATTTCGAATTTCTTCACACGTAAATAAATCATCCACGGGTTTATTGGGTTTTCTTTTCATTATAAAATATTTATAGTCTTGTTTTAAAAATGATAAACACACTAATATTGCTAAAGCAAAACAACAATCTTTCACTGTACGAAATAATACATGGCTAAGAATATAAAATACCCCCGTGCGAAATTTACGGCCATATTTTTTCACACCACCTTTATCTGTAGCATTTCCCTTATTCAAACTATTGTAAATACTTTTTTTCCTTAGTACACTATTTTTTTTTTATTTGTACTTATTCCTGCGGGAAAAGTTTGAACAATTACTTTACTATTCCAACCATTAGCTATTATTTCTTTATTACTCTGCATAAATTTTTCCATAATATTTAAGAAATATTTAACGTCAAAGTCTTTCACGGGTAAAACGGCAGTAGAGAAAAAACTTTTTGGCGCATTACTAAAGATAAATCTAACATAATCATCATCGCTTTTTACATTTGCCCGTGCAATGTTAATTAAATAAGAAAAAACCAACGATAACGATTGAATAAAACTAATAAAATTAACCGTTTTTTCCCGTGAAACATCCAAAGAAAAATGTTGTTCAGTGACTTTAAATTTTTCTCTACTAATAGTTTCTATATGATTAACAGAAAAATAATCGTCTATTTTTTCATTTTTCCTACTTTCTTTTTTCTTATTAAATAAACTTACAATTTTATCTATATCTTTTTGACTATATTTTAATTTTTTCTGATCATCATTCATCTTCTTTTTTTTTTCTAAAACAAGAAAAACATGCCGTTTTATTTTTATTTATGTTTTCGTCTTCACCATCAACACGATCAATAGTAACATCGTATGAATCCTGTATATTAATACATGTCAACGTAAGTATAGGAGGGATTTTTTTTGAGAATAAAGAACCCATTTAAAAAAAAACTAAAACAAAAAAGAGAGTAAAAAAAAATATGAGTGAAATTGTGCATATTGAAATTTATTTACAAACGTCTAATTTACCTTATATCGGGTATGAAATTCAAGATAATGATCCTTCAATATTATTTACGCCGTATCTTTTAAGGGAATGTTTACTAAATTTTACAGAAGATAAAGAAAAGATAATACCCATTTCATCAAAGATTTTAAAACAACGAATAACAAAATTAAAAAAAGAAATATACAACTGTCCCGAAGATATTATCTATAAAGTTGAATGTATGGTAAAATTTATTCAGACACATGAAAAAAATAATGATTATTTAGGAATAAAAACTATTTTTTAAAAAAAAATGGTAAGAGTTAAGTTACCCCGAAAAAAAAGACGCAATGATAAATCTCAAAGTATACGTCACGTTCTTCAATGTAGAAGTAAAACCTTAAAAAAAATAAGATGTCGTAAACGAACAGCAAAAACAAAAAAATGTTGGATTCATTTAGCAAAACAAAATAACTTACGTATCAAGAAATCAACGATCCCCAATGCGGGTGAAGGATTATTTGCTTGGAAAAAACCTTTTAAACCCGATCGTAATATTTCTTATTACACGGGTCAAAAAACAACACAGTCCAAATTGGATCGTAAATATGGTAAAAACACAAATGCTGTATATAGTATTTGTAACGATGCAAACACGTGTATCGATGCTTATTTGACAACTCACGCTGCAGCACGGTATGCGAATAATGGGAAAACAGGTTCTATATATAAAAATAATTCCGATTTTGTTTACAATCCCAATAATAAAAAAATGTATTTAGAAAGTATAAAACATATAAAAGCCCATGAAGAAATTTTTGCAGACTATGGTGATAACTATTGGGAGAGAAAACAACCTTCATAACAATGGTAGGAAGAATAAGAGAATTACGGGGTGGTGATTTTAAGGGGAAAAAAAGGCAACGTGGGGGTATTTTTAAAGGGAAAAAAAGGCAACGTGGAGGAAATAAAACAGTCAATAAATACGGCAAACTTTTTATAAACGATTTTAAAAAAGAGCTTAAAAAAAAAGCTAAAGTAGTAAAAATTATTGCAAAACTAGGAACGAAAAAAATCAAAAGACATTTTCAAAAAGGAGGAATTGTATATCATAAACCCAGAAACCATGTTGAAAAGTTTTTAATGTATTAATTTTCAAATAAAAAAAATACATTCAGTGTATTATTTCGTTACATAAGATGTTATTGTCCATTGAATATTTTTCTACATTACAACCTCTTATTTCATTAAAATTTACACTGATGAAATTAGGGTAATCCACATTACATTCGCATTCCCCTTTACATTTTTTACAAGTGTATTTTATAGTTTTATTATAAACCCTAAAATCATAATATAATGCTATAATACTCCTAAAACACTCATAACTAAAACAATGTTTTCTATCATAATCTAGTATCTTTAAATATTCTCCAATTCTTTTGTCGTTGATACGTGGGGATAGGTCATCATTCCATGCTTCACATATTTTACGAAGAAATTCATAACATTCTTCTGGAATATCGTGTTCCTCATGATGCATAACATACATATTGGGATTTTTTGAACATTCTACTTCCAGTATAAATTTATACCGTACATATGCTTCATAATCAGCAATAGATATTAGTAGATGATATCTTGATTGTTCAATTTCCACACTTCCTACTAATTGCCAAAAAAAAACGGATTCCACATAACTATATTGTGTTAATTCATGATAAATCTTATATCCCTCTTGATTTTGTACTCGCTGAAAAATAGCCATGACACTTACACACGACCATCTTGAAAAAACGATCTTTATATAGGGGTATATCTACGTATATCCATCGGAATAAACAATAGAAATTTCGTATTCATTATAGGGTTTATCTGCCGCACCAAGTTTAAGACCAAATTTCCCAAAAAAATTTTCATCTATAAATTTAATGTTTTGAATCAATATAAAATCTTCGTCAGCAGGTAAATTATAAGCTAAATCTACAAAACGTTTATCACCGTTAAAGAAATTTTGCTCGGGATCAATAAACAATTGATTAGAGCTAAAATAGGGTTTATTAGGTTTTGCAATATATGATCCAAGATCACCCTGTTCGAATATCTCTTTTTTAACTTGAACAATACTCCATCCTAATGCACCGCTATATGCTTCACGAATATTATTTTTAAGTTTTACATCAATACTATGAATTATTTTTCGTTTATGCCAATCTTTTTTTCTTGCTTCTAATTCTCCTGTAAGATAATTCTGTTTATCTGTTTGAAATTTTCTATTGTTACTAAATGTCAATGAAAAATCAGTATTTGGACCTGGAGCACGAATATTTGTTTTAAATTTAAAACCGTTAAGAAAACTCGAGGGTATTACACCCCGTATCCAAGACACTTCTGGAAACTCATATAAATTGTCTGCTGATTTTAAAGAAATTGTCCCGAATTTTCTTGGATTCGAAAGATAAAAACGTTCATTATAATGGATGATTTTTTTCTGACTCATTTTAATTCCAATAAGAGAACAAAAATTATGAAACGTTTTATTTATACTATACGTACAATGATATCATTTTTTATATATTTAAATGTACAAAGAGTTGCTAAGATCATCTTAATTTTTTTAAAACTTCTCTCTCCTTCTATTTTAACAAAAATAGTATTTTTGATAACATGTACATCTTTAACAAAATAATCCCGTTCTAATGTACGTTTTATTTTTAAAATATAAACATTTCTTAAATGTGCTTTGGATAATTTTTTAAACAATCTTTGTGTTTCTAAAAATAAAAAGGAAAATACATTCAATATTTTTTTTAAAATCAAAAAGTGTATTTTTTTTATTTAGGAAAAAATGTTCAGGAGAGAATAAATTTTAAAAATTAAATTCCTTATCATACATAGCTAGTACCGCTCGTTCATTATCCCCATCTTCTAATTTACGAAACAAACATGCAGCAAATAAAAGACATTCAAACAAACTACAATGATACAATAAACATGTGGGTTCACTAGTATGATACCAACAATTTCTTGGCTTAAGATTATAAAACGAAAGTAAATAATCGTACTTCTCAATTCCAAAATATTCAAGATTCACACAATGTACAATAGTTTTTTCTTGAAGTGTTTTAACTAACGACGATTCTTTATCACCACCTTTATACCCAATAATAGCATTCGGGGGAAAAACATTACGAAATAAATAAATTAATCTATTTATAAGTTCACTTTGACTAAAATAATCTCTTGATTTTTTTTCAGATAAATAGTCAAGTCCATGACATCGATATTGATAGTAGACAGTAGACCGTTCCCTTCGAGTTAGTTCTTTGTAGGGTTTTAACTTCCTATCATAACAATGATAAATAAAATACTTGTTCGTTTGAAGTTCGAGAAGAGTTACTTCACGATAACTGGGTCTCTCTCCCTTAAACTGGTAACATTCACAATCCATTATATGTGTGATACGCGATAAAAATAATTTCTGTCGTTCTGGGGATATTTCTTCTTTACATTTGTTTAATGCACAATTATATTTACCCGCATACAACTCTTGGATAGTCTCTTCATTCGTCTCAGTTGTCTCTAACGGGATGAAATCTTCTTTAATTTCGCTGTTCACGTTCTCAAATATTTTTGCCATCTCTCACTCTCCAACACTCAGACTGATATTAATTATTTTCAACATCGGCTTTTATAATTGTATCCCGCGTTACTATGTGTAACTGGGAGTAGATTAGTTTGACCAATCAGAGTTCGTTGATTAAAGCTTTCATGTCATCCCGATGATTTGTGATACTCGTATACAATGAATGTGTGTTTGGGG
Source organism: Chrysogorgia sp. JL179-B06 (assembly GCA_035772405.1). Classification (NCBI taxonomy): domain Eukaryota; kingdom Metazoa; phylum Cnidaria; class Anthozoa; order Scleralcyonacea; family Chrysogorgiidae; genus Chrysogorgia; species Chrysogorgia sp. JL179-B06. The sequence goes on from JAYKKM010000449.1 coordinate 53,177, forward strand.
AATTAGAGACGCGAATCCATAATTAGCGATTTTCTTCTAAACAAATACACGGGGATTAGTTGCACCAAATGCTGTGTTGTGGATTAAAACGAATCCTTAATGTTGTTCTAAAACACACACACGTCTAATCAGTTGATATATTATACATTGTAGTTACAATAATACTTTTTTCAAAATTTTTATCGTGTTAAAATCTGTATGTAGAAATATATATTTAAAGATTGAGAAAATAGTATATATACAAGGCGATTTGTTAAAAAACGTTATCCCTTTTGAGAATGTCATTAAACATTGGGGGTAAAAGAACCTATGTGCAAGCTCAAGAAATCAATATTAAGACGATATTGAAAATTGTGTATTATATACAACATTTTCGTAACCGATACATTGGATTATTATTTGCCGTCTGTGACTTATGTGATTATTACTATGGGGAAATTATCGAATGTATGGAATTTGAATCGAGACAACTTGGTTGTGGATATAAAGACTACGCCTATATTGAAAAAATGAAACCTGAAATGCATCAAGATGAATGCATGGATTGGCGAATCTTAACCGATAAACAACACTATATAATACCTGTTGTTCATACACAACGAAAATATTATATTTATGGTGAAAAACTCTGTGAGCGTTATCACAAATTACTATTAATACCCTCTCAAACATTAATGAAATCTATTTTTCATTTGAATGATAATCATTCTGATAATTTTTTTATTGAAATTCAAAACAGTTATTACCCAAGAAATGATATTTACCACTTTATTTCTATTACTATTAATGATGAACAAACTACAATTCCTAAACCCATAGGGTATGGAGGGTCTTATCTTTGTAATACATTACATAGACTTAATCGTTGTTTTAGTCATGAATTTACATATTGCTGTATTTATTTATATTTTATAGATCCGTTTTATTTAAAGGCTGCTTTTAATTATCTACATAATTTACATTATTTTGAGAAAATAGTGTATCAGCTTGTATGTTGCTTTATTTTTTTTTGCGAAAATCATAACCCTATATCAAAACTTAAAACTAGTAACGATAGGGTTTATACTTTTAATCTCGATAAGCTTGTTAAGCTGATACATAGGAAAACCCCTCCCTGTACCTGTTGTTATAAAAATTGTCAGAAATACTCTTATTGGTTTAAATTATTCTATAAGACAAGTACCCCGTATAAGTTTAAAGTCAGTTTATTTTCAGATCAAGTTAAAAATAATAGTATTATACAAAATAATAGTCCGCTTAGTTTACAATATTACCCCCCGCATATGGATATAATATATAATTTTTCTATAAGGGTGAGGATTACATCTAATACCTGTACATCAACTACTTTTATTATTAAGAGTATTATAGAATCATATAATATTAATTTTGAAGATCCTGACATTATAATACAGAGTATTGAAAAATTGTATTTAGACTAATTTAAAAAATTCAAAGAATATATTCCACAACCCAAACCACGACGTGTGTTTTTTATCATGAGGGAATAAAATGAATTTAAGATGTGAATTTCTAAAATCTAAAATTGTTTGACGTATACACAATTTTATATTTTCCTCATTATCAATGTGATTATATCTAAAAAAACACAGGATTAAAGCAAAAAATGCTATTATTTGTCCAATTTCATGACGCTCCATGCGATTATAGGCATCTAAAAGTTCACGTGGACATTTTAAATGTGCAATAATATTTTTAAATAAATTCTCATGATCGTCAAGACATTTCCACACACTTTGTTCCATATTTTTATTGATTTTTATTTCAAAACGTGCCAGTTCTTTTACCATGACATTCCACACCTCCATGTTTTCACATTACTGATATTTTTATTTAGAACAATATCATTTTATACATTTCGGTTTCCTTTTTTTCAAATCAGTCTTTCGTTTCAAATCCTTATTATTATCCATTATATATCGTTTTTCCATAAGGTCACTCGTAAATTTTCTAGAACGCCATTGCAAATATTGTTTATTTATATATAGTTTCTCAATATAGAGACCCTCTAACTCACGATATTTATCGCGTTGTGTACAAATAATATCTTGATCATAATTCGAATAGATTGTCATTCGTTTTTCTTCATGATGTTCATCACCTTTTTTTTCACGTTTCATATATATTAACGAACGTTTATAACATCTTTTCTTCAATGGCGGATCGTTCAATACTTCTCGGTCGTCTTCCTCTTCTTCTTCTTCCTCTTCTTCACATACTGGAAATAATGGCTGGGGTGAATTAGGTGGGGGTGGTAGTTGTGGTGGTGGTGGTGAAAGAGGAATAGGAGATAATGTGGGGGAAAGAGCATTTGCTAATTCATCCACAATTTGTAATAATTGTTTTCCTTGTTGAAACGGGTACCATTTCATCACACATTCGTATTAAATTCGCAGGAGAAGGAATAGGGATTTGACCGAAGAAATCAATGGGCATATCGTATATATAATTATCTAATTCATCTTCGGGTTGTGGCGGTGAGATCGTTTGCGGTGGAATAGGAGATGCATTATACTTTGCTTGCGGTGTTTGAAGCGGTATATTATACTGTTCTTGCGATAGCGGTGGTAGGGGGTTTACTTGCGATAGTAGAGCCGGTACCTTTGCTTGCCACGACGGCACGTTATACTTCGCTTGCTGTAGTAGAGGAGAATTTACTTGCTGGACTAGAGACGGTACTTGCCGTGGTGACGTGTTATACTTCGCTTGCAGGAGTAGAGGGTTTATGTAACCCTCCTGTTCTTGAGACGATGAATTTACTTGCAGGGGGGGTAGCTTTGCTTGCCGTGGTGACGACTTCGCTTGCCGAGGGGACACGTGACTGGACGGTGTTATCGGTAGAGCAAAATTTAATGGCGACTGTGCAATGTCTTTAGTTATTTTGATGTTCTTTTTTCTTGTGATTTCTTGGCTGTATGCTTGTTCATCATCTGAAATATTCCGTCCCATTTGACGATATTCTTGTTGCTGATGACGGCGTTGTTTCAACATTTTAGGAATATCTTTTCCCCTACTTTCAATCCGTGCAATGGTTTTTTCCACTTTCCAAATTTCTATGTGTCTGTTTCACACGGGCCATGCTGAGATTGTGTCTAAAAATTTTGGAAACAAACGTTTATAAAAAACACGTTAAAAAAAATAGCGTAACCTGATTGGTTGAACTTAATTCCCCAATAAAATATCGGGGTATTCTCATTGGTCGAATGATAAAATCAATATTATAAGATTACTAATACATGTAAATCTTTTTTAATCTTTTTGTTGACTTAATGCAGTACATATTCCCCCAAAATATATATCGGTAAAAACGTTGCTAGGAAAGATATAAAAACATTAGAAGTCATATTTTATTAATACACTTTCAAAATGATTGCAGGTACAAAAGAAAAACCTCTGTTGGTAATAATTACCGATTTAGCAAAGTATTTTTCACACAATGAATATAAAGTGGTTGAATGTCATAAAATGGAAATGTTACCGTTACCCAACAATGCATGTGATAGAATAATATATAAGTTGCTATTGTTAGGTGATGAATATATATATACCTACTCATCAAAGGATTTTACACCATTGATCGGGCAATTTGTGCATGTAACATGCGAGGATCCTCCACCATATCAGCCATGAATCAAGCAAAAATTATATATATGAGGAGCTTGAGAGATCTATCTCGTGAACGAAATCTACAGTTAATGGGTTCAAGACCCAAACCTGCAGCACCGAAACAGTTGTATGAACTTTTCTTTAAAGATGAAGATAACAATTATTTTAAAATCGAATTCGATTCATCCGAACACGATAAGATTGGTAAAAACGTGTATCTTACCAATCAATATATTTTTATCGTAAAAGACTAATCCCTTTGTATATATAGACATCTCCAAAAACATTTTAGTATTAGATACGATGACAACAAGCATAGATATAAACGAAATTAAACTTGTTAACGTGAAGTTATACAGTTCTGAATTTCTATATACAATATGCAAAGACTCTGATTTTTATGTGGTTGACTTCATGAAAGAAGATAAAATTTGGTTAGACAACCGGCGCGGGATAATACTAAAGGATTTTAACCTTACCTCTGTTCTTAATACCCGAATGGGAGTCGAAGCTGGAATTATTGTTGCAATGATTCATCGCCAGGAAAATCAAGAAGATCTCTTGGGCAGACATATCTTCTTTGTAAACTCTTACACAATGAATTGTAACCCCGAAGTATTACGTTAAAACAATAAAAAACCATTATCATCTATTTTGACATGTGTGAATTAATTAACACGCTCTCCTTATCGCACTCACGGGTATCTTAAAATATATACAAAAAAGGGTGAAAAGTGTAAAATAAAGTATCAAAAAGCATAAAAATATGCTTAAATAAGTATAAAAATGCTTAAATATCTAGAAATAGACGTATTTAAACACGGGAAATATATATTTCACAGGGTCTAATCCCCTCAAAATGGCCGCTAATCCCTACAAGTAAATAAGGTTAGAACACATTAAAAAATGGTACTACCAAAGTACACAAACAAAATGGCCGCTAATCCCTACAAGTAAATTCATTGTTCACTACCCTATAATATACCAAACTGTTTTGACATAAGGGGAGGAATCAGAACAAAACGCTTCGCGTCCTTAAGCTTCATTGTTCCGACCCTATTATTAATCATACTGTTTTGACATAAAGGGCGGTCATAGAACACGACGCTAATTATATATACGCATCCCTAAGCGTTTAACAACCCATATTGTTCCCACCTATAATAATTCACTTGTTTTGACATGAGGGGGTTAATGAACGAACTCTGATTGGTTAGATACGGGGGAGGTTTGATTATAGAAACTCTGATTGGTTAAACCCGCAAACCATTGTAATAGTCCGAGAGCGTCATTATAAAATAAATCACGTATGCGTATCTCGCACCACAACGATTTCAAGCTAGAACCAAGCAAAAATAAAAATCTCGAAGATGTCGAACCAAACCAACACGAAACCCATCCAGAAAACAACCGAAGTCAATGTAAGTTAGCGCTAAAATGTTTTGTACTGTCTGTATACAAGCGATATGTAATTATGTTTTTTATATTTTCTCTTAGAACGAAGCCCTCCCTCCATCCCCGCTTGAAGACCCCAGTGTGGAAGCTATCCCGCTTTACGCGGTCAAATGTGAGGTAAGATAGCGCTAAAAATGTTTTTACTATACAAGCGCTATGTATTTATTATGTTTTTTATATTTCTCTTAGAAAGAAACCATCCCTCCTCCCCCAATAGACGACGTAGATGTACCCGATACCATTCCGGGGGTACTCCTGGTGCGGGATCTAGACGGTGAAAGCGAGTGGGCCTTCCGTGTCCAACCGGACACGGAATTCGATTTTGATGACTACGAACCGCCTGTACGTGAAGAGGAAGACGATGATCCACACGTGTGGGGATATGTCGACACGCGGGGTGAGTCGTTTATATATTTCGAAAGTACAGACACTATGGTGAAAATGGGGCAATAATTATTTATATTTTAATTTGTAGGGGTACAACATTTGAAACAATAAACATTTTTAATTTTGTAGGAATAGTCTACAGAGGGGTATTATACCCGTGCAGAAAACCCTTCAAAGACATTACTAATTTATTTGTGTAGTTTTTATTGTTTCCTTGTAAAAATATATATTCATCCAAACTTCTCCATCGTGTGTGTGTTTTTACTATAGCTAACTCTTTCATCATATGCTAACGAACAACCCTTGCGTAAAATAAGCAATTCATTGAACAAGGGATGACCAGATTGTCGCTATGGACCTGAGCCAATCTCATTCGAATCGCAAATTCGACTACGGGTTGATCGCGCACCAATGCAGTTTAATAATAAACAGAACATTGGAAGAATTCAGAGTCTTGTACCGAAGCACAACTTACAAGCGAGCAAAACACACGCAACTGATAAAATATGAAATAACATCTGCTTATATACTAAACAAATCTCTTAAAAATTATTTGAGGTTTTTTCTCAAAATTAATAAAACACTTTTACATCTCTAATATTTTTATTGGGGATATTTCATCTAAAATTATTTTGAGGTTTTTCAAAACTCTATCTCTCTAAAACTTTTTTGGGAAGCAACACTTTTACACCTCTAATATTTTTATTGGATAATTCATCTAAAATTATTTTGAGGTTTCTCCAAACTCTATCTCTCTCTAAAACTTTTTTGGGAATCCGAAATAATTTTTATGAGATATATCCTCTTATAATATTTTGAGATCCTTTTTAAAAATACCGTAACTAAAGAATATCAGTCATTCGGCCATAAGATGGCGTCGAGGTAAGAGCTCCATGGCGGAAATTTCTATGATTAATTCAAAATGCTTATTTTTATTTCAATAAACATGACTCCAAATAAAAATAAGGACAGTTCAAAAACTGTTTATTTTTATTTTCAAACATCTTCAAATAAAAATATGGCGTTTTTGCATGACAAGTAAGTATTACATCACATCGGGTGAGGTATGATGGTTATGTATAATAGAATTTTATGTATTTTAATTTTTCAAAAACGTGTGTGTGTGTCAGTATATATATCACTGTGTGAATGATGATTTGTCTAAGTGCTGGCACGGATGCTACATGTGGTGGTGAAAGCTGTGATGGACCAGGAACAGGAAGTTTAGTCGTAGAATTTCGTGTTCCGATTAATTGATGATCAGTAGGAATAGTTCACCGAGAAACCAAACATCCCCAAGGTGACAAGAAAAGTCAAACATTGTACAAGTTTTCACGCAGAGTCTAACAATTCCTTTCATGTTAGACTCTGCGTGAAAACTTGTACAATGTTTGACTTTCTTGTCACCTTGGGTGTGTTTGGTTTCTCGGTGAACTATTCCTACTGATCTTCAGTTGGTCAGAACACTAAATGCTACAACTAAACATCCTGTTCCTGTTCATCACCGCTTTCACCACGGCATATAGCAAATGACGTCAGTACTTGCTTAGCACTATTCACCTTGAATGACCTTCACTGGTCGTTCAGGGAACTCAAAAACTGGTCGTACAACAACACGACCTAAGTGATATATATATTCTTGACCGCAACCACCTTATTTTGAATAATTTAATACAAAAAACCTCTTGTATACGACCAGCTGCATATCCCCCCTGATTTGATCACTGGTCGTTCTATACAGGGTGACCACACCTTAAAAATACGACACCCCCCTGGAAATTTTTGACTGGCTCTGCTCTGATTGGTCCATTCAAATCAATACTTGATTCTGATTGGCTTAGAGCTAGTGCCAGTCTCTAACACATGTATATATATATATATATATATTACTACTGTCTTGACAAGTTGTCTTGTCTTGACCTGTTGTCTTGTCTTGTCTTGTCTTGTCTTGACCATTTGTCTTGTCTTGTCTTATCTTGTCTGGTATGGTCTTGTCTGGTCTTGTCTTGTCTTGTCTTGTCTTGTCTTGTCTTGTCTTGTCTTGTCTTGACAAGTTGTCTGGTCTTGTCTTGTCTTGTCTTGGCTTGACAAGTTGTCTTGTCTTATCTTGACTTGTCTTGTCATGTCTTGACAAGTTGTCTTGTCTTGAGAAGTTGTCTTGTCTTGACAAGTTGTCTTGTCTTGTTTTGTCTTGTCTTGACAAGTTGTCTTGTCTTGACAAGTTGTCTTGTCTTGTCTTGACAAGTTGTCTTGTCTTTTCTTGTCTTGTCTTGTCTTGTCTTGACAAGTTATCTTGTCTTGTCTTGTCTTGTCTTGTCTTGTCTTGACAAGTTGTCTTGTCTTGACAAGTTGTCTTGTCTTGTCTTGTCTTGGCAAGTTGTCTTGTCTTGTCTTGTCTTGTCTTGACAAGTTGTCTTGTCTTGAACGTTGTCTTGTCTTGACAAGCTTTCTTATCTTTTCTTGTCTTGTCTTGTCTTGACAAGTTATCTTGTCTTGTCTTGTCTTGACAAGTTGTCATGTCTTGTCTTGACGATTTGTTTTGTCTTTTCTTGTCTTGTCTTGACAAGTTGTCTTATATTGTCTTGTCTTTTCTTGAAAAGTTTTCTTATCTTGTCTTGTCTTGACAAGTTGTCTTGTCTTTACAAGTTGTCTTGTCTTGTCTTGTCTTGTCTTGTCTCGTCTTGTCTTGTCTTGTCTTGTCTTGTCTCGTCTTGTCTTGACAAGTTGTCCTGTCTTGTCTTGTCTTATCTTGACTTGTCTTGACTTGACAAGTTGTCTTGTCTTGACAAGTTGCCTGTCTTGCCTTTTCTTGTCTTGACAAGTTGCCTTATCTTGTCTTGTCTTGTCTTGTCTTGACAAGTTTTCTTATCTTGTATTGTCTTGTCTTGTCTTGACAAGTTGTCTTGTCTTGTCTTGTCTTGTCTCGTCTTGTCTCGTCTTGTCTTGTCTTGACAAGTTGTCTTGTCTTGTCTTATCTTGTCTTGTCTTGACAAGTGTCTTGTTTTGTCTTGTCCTGTCTTGTCTTGTCTTGTCTTGTCTTATCTTGTCTTGTCTTGACAAGTGTCTTGTTTTGTCTTGTCTTGTCATGTCTTGTCTTGTCTTGACTTGACACGTTGTCTTGTCTTGACAAGTTGCCTTGTCTTGCCTTTTCTTGTCTTGACAAGTTGTCTTATCTTGTCTTGTCTTGTCTTGTCTTGTCTTGACAAGTTTTCTTATCTTGTATTGTCTTGTCTTGTCTTCACAAGTTGTCTTGTCTTGTCTTGATTCGTCTTGTCTCGTCTTGTCTTGTCTTGACAAGTTGTCTGGTCTTGTCTTGTCTTGTCTTGTTTTGTCTTGACAAGTTGTCCTGTCTTGTCTTGTCTTGTCTTGTCTTATCTTGTCTTGTCTTGACAAGTGTCTTGTCTAGAGAAGTTGTCTTGTCTTGACAAGTTGTCTTGTCTTGTCTTGACAAGTTGTCTTGTCTTTTCTTGTCTTGTCTTGTCTTGTCTTGACAAGTTATCTTGTCTTGTCTTGTCTTGTCTTGTCTCGTCTCATCTCGTCTTGTCTTGTCTTGTCTTGTCTTGCCTTGTCTTGTCATGTCTTGTCTTGACAAGTTGTCTTGTCTTGTCTTGTCTTGGCAAGTTGTCTTGTCTTGTCTTGTCTTGACAAGTTGTCTTGTCTTGACAAGTTGTCTTGTCTTGTCTTGTCTTGTCTTGACCATTTGTCTTGTCTTGTCTTGTCTTATCTTGTCTGGTATGGTCTTGTCTGGTCTTGTCTTGTCTTGTCTGGTCTTGTCTTGTCTTGTCTTGTCTTGTCTTGACAAGTTGTCTGGTCTTGTCTTGTCTTGTCTTGTCTTGACAAGTTGTCTTGTCTTGTCTTGTCTTGTCTTGTCTTGTCTTGACAAGTTGTCTTGTCTTGACAAGTTGTCTTGTCTTGACAAGTTGTCTTGTCTTGTTTTGTCTTGTCTTGTCTTGTCTTGACAAGTTGTCTTGTCTTGACAAGTTGCCTTGTCTTGCCTTTTCTTGTCTTGACAAGTTGTCTTATCTTGTCTTGTCTTGTCTGGTCTGGTCTTGTCTGGTCTTGTCTTGTCTTGTCTGGTCTTGTCTCGTCTTGTCTTGTCTTGTCTTGACAAGTTGTCTGGTCTTGTCTTGTCTTGTCTTGGCTTGACAAGTTGTCTTGTCTTATCTTGTCTTGTCTTGTCATGTCTTGACAAGTTGTCTTGTCTTGACAAGTTGTCTTGTCTTGGCAAGTTGTCTTGTCTTGTCTTGTCTTGTCTCATCTTGTCTCGTCTTGTCTTGTCTTGACAAGTTGTCTGGTCTTGTCTTGTCTTGTCTTGACAAGTTGTCTTGTCTTGTCTTGTCTTGTCTTGTCTTGTCTTATCTTGTCTTGTCTTGTCAAGTGTCTTGTCTTGACAAGTTGTCTTGACTTGACAAGTTGTCTTGTCTTGTCTTGACAAGTTGTGTTGTCTTTTCTTGTCTTGTCTTGACAAGCTTTCTTATCTTTTCTTGTCTTGTCTTGTCTTGTCTTGTCTTGACAAGTTATCTTGTCTTGTCTTGTCTTGACAAGTTGTCATGTCTTGTCTTGACCATTTGTCTTGTCTTGTCTTGTCTTGTCTTGACAAGTTGTCTTATCTTGTCTTGTCTTGTCTTGTCTTGTCTTGTCTTGTCTTGTCTTGTCTTGTCTTGTCTTGTCTTGTCTTGTCTTGTCTTGTCTTGTCTTGTCTTGTCTTGTCTTGTCTCGTCTTGTCTTGACAAGTTGTCCTGTCTTGTCTTGTCTTATCTTGTCTTGTCTTGTCTTGACAAGTTTTCTTATCTTGTATTGTCTTGTCTTGTCTAGACAAGTTGTCTTGTCTTGTCTTGTCTTGACAAGTTGTCATGTCTTGTCTTTCTCGTCTCGACAAGTTGTCTTGTTTTGTCTTGTCTTGTCATGTCTTGACAAGTTGTCATGTCTTGTCTTTCTCGTCTCGACAAGTTGTCTTGTTTTGTCTTGTCTTGTCATGTCTTGACAAGTTGTCTTGTCTTGACAAGTTGTCTTGTCTTGTTTTGTCTTGTCTTGTCTTGTCTTGTCTTGTCTTGTCTTGTCTTGTCTTGACAAGTTGTCTTGTCTTGACAAGTTGCCTTGTCTTGCCTTTTCTTGTCTTGACAAGTTGTCTTATCTTATCTTGTCTTGTCTTGTCTTGTCTTGTCTTGACAAGTTTTCTTATCTTGTCTTGTCTTGTCTTGTCTTGACAAGTTGTCTTGTCTTGTCTTGTCTCGTCTTGTCTCGTCTTGTCTTGTCTTGACAAGTTGTCTGGTCTTGTCTTGTCTTGTCTTGTCTTGTCTTGACAAGTGTCTTGTCTTGTCTTATCTTGTCTTGTCTTGACAAGTGTCTTGTCTTGACAAGTTGTCTTGTCTTGACAAGTTGTCTTGTCTTGTCTTGACAAGTTGTCTTGTCTTGTCTTGACAAGTTGTCTTGTCTTTTCTTGTCTTGTCCTGTCTTGTCTTGTCTTGACAAGTTGTCTTGTCTTGACAAGTTGTCTTGTCTTGACAAGTTGTCTTGTCTTGTCTTGTCTTGTCTTGTCTTGTCTTGTCTTGGCAAGTTGTCTTGTCTTGTCTTGTCTTGTCTTGACAAGTTGTCTTGTCTTGACAAGTTGTCTTGTCTTGTCTTGACCATTTGTTATGTCTTGTCTTGTCTTATCTTGTCTGGTCTGCTCTTGTCTGGTCTTGTCTGGTCTTGTCTTGTCTTGTCTGGTCTTGTCTTGTCCTGTCTGTCTTGTCTTGTCAAGTTTTCTTATCTTGTATTGTCTTGTCTTGTCTTGACAAGTTGTCTTGTCTTGTCTTGTCTTGTCTTGTCTTGTCTTGTCTTGTCTTGACAAGTTGTCTTGTCTTGTCTTGTCTTGTCTTGTCTTGACAAGTTGTCTTGTCTTGTCTTGTCTTGTCTTGTCATGTCTTGACAAGTTGTCTTGTCTTGACAAGTTGTCTTGTCTTGTCTTGTCTTGTCTTGTATCTTGTCTTGACAAGTTGTCTTGTCTTGACAAGTTGTCTTGTCTTGTCTTTTCTTGTCTTGACAAGTTGTCTTGTCTTGTCTTGTCTTGTCTTGTCTTGTCTTGTCTTGTCTTGTCTTGTCTTGTCTTGTCTTGTCTTGACAAGTTTTCTTGTCTTGTCTTGTCTTGTCTTGTCTTGTCTTGACAAGTTGTCTTGTCTTGACAAGTTGTCTTGTCTTGTCTTGTCTTGACAAGTTGTCTTGTCTTTTCTTGTCTTGTCTTGTCTTGTCTTGTCTTGACAAGTTGTCTTGTCTTGTCTTGTCTTGTCTTGTCTTGTCTTGTCTTGACAAGTTGTCTTGTCTTGACAAGTTGTCTTGTCTTGTCTTGACAAGTTGTCTTGTCTTGTCTTGTCTTGTCTTGACAAGCTTTCTTGTCTTTTCTTGTCTTGTCTTGTCTTGTCTTGTCTTGACAAGTTGTCTTGTCTTGTCTTGTCTTGACAAGTTGTCTTGTCTTGTCTTGACCATTTGTCTTGTCTTGTCTTGTCTTGTCTTGACAAGTTGTCTTATCTTGTCTTGTCTTGTCTTGTCTTGTCTTGTCTTGTCTTGTCTTGTCTTGTCTTGTCTTGTCTTGTCTTGTCTTGTCTTGTCTTGTCTTGTCTTGTCTTGTCTTGTCTTGTCTTGTCTTGACAAGTTGTCTTGTCTTGTCTTGTCTTGTCTTGACTTGTCTTGTCTTGACAAGTTTTCTTATCTTGTCTTGTCTTGTCTTGTCTTGACAAGTTGTCTTGTCTTGTCTTGTCTTGACAAGTTGTCTTGTCTTGTCTTGTCTTGTCTTGACAAGTTGTCTTGTCTTGTCTTGTCTTGTCTTGTCTTGACAAGTTGTCTTGTCTTGTCTTTCTTGTCTTGACAAGTTGTCTTGACTTGTCTTGTCTTGTCTTGTCTTGACAAGTTGTCTTGTCTTGACAAGTTGTCTTGTCTTGTTTTGTCTTGTCTTGTCTTGTCTTGTCTTGTCTTGTCTTGTCTTGACAAGTTGTCTTGTCTTGACAAGTTGCCTTGTCTTGCCTTTTCTTGTCTTGACAAGTTGTCTTATCTTGTCTTGTCTTGTCTTGTCTTGTCTTGTCTTGACAAGTTTTCTTATCTTGTCTTGTCTTGTCTTGTCTTGACAAGTTGTCTTGTCTTGTCTTGTCTCGTCTTGTCTCGTCTTGTCTTGTCTTGACAAGTTGTCTGGTCTTGTCTTGTCTTGTCTTGTCTTGTCTTGACAAGTGTCTTGTCTTGTCTTGTCTTGTCTTGTCTTGACAAGTGTCTTGTCTTGACAAGTTGTCTTGTCTTGACAAGTTGTCTTGTCTTGTCTTGACAAGTTGTCTTGTCTTTTCTTGTCTTGTCTTGTCTTGTCTTGTCTTGACAAGTTGTCTTGTCTTGACAAGTTGTCTTGTCTTGACAAGTTGTCTTGTCTTGTCTTGTCTTGTCTTGGCAAGTTGTCTTGTCTTGTCTTGTCTTGTCTTGACAAGTTGTCTTGTCTTGACAAGTTGTCTTGTCTTGTCTTGACCATTTGTTATGTCTTGTCTTGTCTTATCTTGTCTGCTCTGCTCTTGTCTGGTCTTGTCTGGTCTTGTCTTGTCTTGTCTTGTCTTGTCCTGTCTGTCTTGTCTTGTCAAGTTTTCTTATCTTGTATTGTCTTGTCTTGTCTTGACAAGTTGTCTCGTCTTGTCTCGTCTTGTCTCGTCTTGTCTTGTCTTGTCTTGACAAGTTGTCTTGTCTTGTCTTGTCTTGTCTTGGCTTGACAAGTTGTCTTGTCTTATCTTGTCTTGTCTTGTCTTGTCTTGACAAGTTGTCTTGTCTTGACAAGTTGTCTTGTCTTGTTTTGTCTTGTCTTGTTCTTGTCTTGACAAGTTGTCTTGTCTTGACAAGTTGCCTTGTCTTGCCTTTTCTTGTCTTGACAAGTTGTCTTATCTTGTCTTGTCTTGTCTTGTCTTGTCTTGACAAGTTTTCTTGTCTTGTCTTGTCTTGTCTTGTCTTGTCTTGACAAGTTGTCTTGTCTTGACAAGTTGTCTTGTCTTGTCTTGTCTTGACAAGTTGTCTTGTCTTTTCTTGTCTTGTCTTGTCTTGTCTTGTCTTGACAAGTTATCTTGTCTTGTCTTGTCTCGTCTTGTCTTGTCTTGTCTTGACAAGTTGTCTTGTCTTGACAAGTTGTCTTGTCTTGTCTTGTCTTGTCTTGGCAAGTTGTCTTGTCTTGTCTTGTCTTGTCTTGACAAGTTGTCTTGTCTTGAACGTTGTCTTGTCTTGACAAGCTTTCTTATCTTTTCTTGTCTTGTCTTGTCTTGACAAGTTATCTTGTCTTGTCTTGTCTTGTCTTGACAAGTTGTCATGTCTTGTCTTGACCATTTGTCTTGTCTTGTCTTGTCTTGTCTTGACAAGTTGTCTTATCTTGTCTTGTCTTGTCTTGAAAAGTTTTCTTATCTTGTCTTGTCTTGACAAGTTGTCTTGTCTTTACAAGTTGTCTTGTCTTGGCTTGTCTTGTCTTGTCTCGTCTTGTCTTGTCTTGTCTTGTCTTGTCTTGTCTTGTCTCGTCTTGTCTTGACAAGTTGTCCTGTCTTGTCTTGTCTTATCTTGTCTTGTCTTGTCTTGACAAGTTGTCTTGTCTTGACAAGTTGCCTGTCTTGCCTTTTCTTGTCTTGACAAGTTGTCTTATCTTGTCTTGTCTTGTCTTGTCTTGACAAGTTTTCTTATCTTGTATTGTCTTGTCTTGTCTTGTCTTGACAAGTTGTCTTGTCTTGTCTTGTCTTGTCTCGTCTTGTCTTGTCTTGTCTTGTCTTGACAAGTTGTCTTGTCTTGTCTTGTCTTGTCTTGTCTTGACAAGTTGTCTTGTCTTGTCTTGTCTTGTCTTGTCTTGTCTTGTCTTGTCTTGTCTTGTCTTGTCTTGACAAGTGTCTTGTCTTGTTTTGTCTTGTCTTGTCTTGTCTTGTCTTGTCTTGTCTTGACAAGTTGTCTTGTCTTGACAAGTTGCCTTGTCTTGCCTTTTCTTGTCTTGACAAGTTGTCTTATCTTGTCTTGTCTTGTCTTGTCTTGTCTTGACAAGTTTTCTTATCTTGTATTGTCTTGTCTTGTCTTGACAAGTTGTCTTGTCTTGTCTTGTCTCGTCTTGTCTCGTCTTGTCTTGTCTTGACAAGTTGTCTGGTCTTGTCTTGTCTTGTCTTGTTTTGTCTTGACAAGTTGTCCTGTCTTGTCTTGTCTTGTCTTGTCTTATCTTGTCTTGTCTTGACAAGTGTCTTGTCTTGACAAGTTGTCTTGTCTTGACAAGTTGTCTTGTCTTGTCTTGACAAGTTGTCTTGTCTTTTCTTGTCTTGTCTTGTCTTGTCTTGACAAGTTATCTTGTCTTGTCTTGTCTTGTCTTGTCTCGTCTCATCTCGTCTTGTCTTGTCTTGTCTTGTCTTGTCTTGTCTTGTCTTGTCTTGTCTTGACAAGTTGTCTTGTCTTGTCTTGTCTTGGCAAGTTGTCTTGTCTTGTCTTGTCTTGACAAGTTGTCTTGTCTTGACAAGTTGTCTTGTCTTGTCTTGTCTTGACCATTTGTCTTGTCTTGTCTTGTCTTATCTTGTCTGGTCTGGTCTTGTCTGGTCTTGTCTTGTCTTGTCTGGTCTTGTCTGGTCTTGTCTTGTCTTGTCTTGACAAGTTGTCTGGTCTTGTCTTGTCTTGTCTTGTCTTGACAAGTTGTCTTGTCTTATCTTGTCTTGTCTTGTCATGTCTTGACAAGTTGTCTTGTCTTGACAAGTTGTCTTGTCTTGACAAGTTGTCTTGTCTTGTTTTGTCTTGTCTTGTCTTGTCTTGACAAGTTGTCTTGTCTTGACAAGTTGCCTTGTCTTGCCTTTTCTTGTCTTGACAAGTTGTCTTATCTTGTCTTGTCTTGTCTTGTCTTGTCTTGTCTTGTCTTGTCTTGTCTTGTCTGGTCTTGTCTCGTCTTGTCTTGTCTTGTCTTGACAAGTTGTCTGGTCTTGTCTTGTCTTGTCTTGTCTTGACAAGTTGTCTTGTCTTATCTTGTCTTGTCTTGTCATGTCTTGACAAGTTGTCTTGTCTTGACAAGTTGTCTTGTCTTGTTTTGTCTTGTCTTGTATCTTGTCTTGACAAGTTGTCTTGTCTTGACAAGTTGTCTTGTCTTGTCTTTTCTTGTCTTGACAAGTTGTCTTATCTTGTCTTGTCTTGTCTTGTCTTGTCTTGACAAGTTTTCTTATCTTGTATTGTATTGTCTTGTCTTGTCTTGACAAGTTGTCTTGTCTTGACAAGTTGTCTTGTCTTGTCTTGTCTTGACAAGTTGTCTTGTCTTTTCTTGTCTTGTCTTGTCTTGTCTTGTCTTGACAAGTTGTCTTGTCTTGTCTTGTCTTGTCTTGTCTTGTCTTGTCTTGACAAGTTGTCTTGTCTTGACAAGTTGTCTTGTCTTGTCTTGTCTTGGCAAGTTGTCTTGTCTTGTCTTGTCTTGTCTTGACAAGTTGTCTTGTCTTGAAAGTTGTCTTGTCTTGACAAGTTGTCTTGTCTTGTCTTGTCTTGACAAGTTGTCTTGTCTTGTCTTGTCTTGACAAGTTGTCTTGTCTTGTCTTGACCATTTGTCTTGTCTTTTCTTGTCTTGTCTTGACAAGTTGTCTTATATTGTCTTGTCTTGTCTTGACAAGTTGTCTTGTCTTGTCTTGTCTTGACAAGTTGTCTTGTCTTGACAAGTTGTCTTGTCTTGTCTTGTCTTGTCTTGTCTTGTCTTGTCTTGTCTTGTCTTGTCTTGTCTTGTCTTGTCTTGTCTTGTCTTGTCTTGTCTTGACAAGTTGTCTTGTCTTGTCTTGTCTTGTCTTGTCTTGTCTTGTCTTGACAAGTTGTCTTGTCTTGACAAGTTGCCTGTCTTGCCTTTTCTTGTCTTGACAAGTTGTCTTATCTTGTCTTGTCTTGTCTTGTCTTGACAAGTTTTCTTATCTTGTATTGTCTTGTCTTGTCTTGACAAGTTGTCTTGTCTTGTCTTGTCTTGTCTCGTCTTGTCTCGTCTTGTCTTGTCTTGACAAGTTGTCTTGTCTTGTCTTGTCTTGTCTTGTCTTGACAAGTGTCTTGTCTTGTCTTGTCTTGTCTTGTCTTGTCTTGTCTTGTCTTGTCTTGTCTTGTCTTGACAAGTTGTCTTGTCTTGTTTTGTCTTGTCTTGTCTTGTCTTGTCTTGTCTTGACAAGTTGTCTTGTCTTGACAAGTTGCCTTGTCTTGTCTTTTCTTGTCTTGACAAGTTGTCTTATCTTGTCTTGTCTTGTCTTGTCTTGTCTTGACAAGTTTTCTTATCTTGTATTGTCTTGTCTTGTCTTGACAAGTTGTCTTGTCTTGTCTTGTCTCGTCTTGTCTCGTCTTGTCTTGTCTTGACAAGTTGTCTGGTCTTGTCTTGTCTTGTCTTGTCTTGTCTTGACAAGTTGTCCTGTCTTGTCTTGTCTTGTCTTGTCTTATCTTGTCTTGTCTTGACAAGTGTCTTGTCTTGACAAGTTGTCTTGTCTTGACAAGTTGTCTTGTCTTGTCTTGACAAGTTGTCTTGTCTTTTCTTGTCTTGTCTTGTCTTGTCTTGACAAGTTGTCTTGTCTTGTCTTGTCTTGTCTTGTCTCGTCTCATCTTGTCTTGTCTTGTCTTGTCTTGTCTTGTCTTGTCTTGTCTTGTCTTGTCTTGACAAGTTGTCTTGTCTTGTCTTGTCTTGACAAGTTGTCTTGTCTTGTCTTGTCTTGACAAGTTGTCTTGTCTTGACAAGTTGTCTTGTCTTGTCTTGTCTTGACAATTTGTCTTGTCTTGTCTTGTCTTGTCTTGTCTGGTCTTGTCTTGTCTGGTCTTGTCTTGTCTTGTCTTGTCTTGTCTTGTCTTGTCTTGTCTTGTCTTGACAAGTTGTCTGGTCTTGTCTTGTCTTGTCTTGTCTTGACAAGTTGTCTTGTCTTGTCTTGTCTTGTCTTGTCTTGTCTTGACAAGTTGTCTTGTCTTGACAAGTTGTCTTGTCTTGACAAGTTGTCTTGTCTTGTTTTGTCTTGTCTTGTCTTGTCTTGACAAGTTGTCTTGTCTTGACAAGTTGTCTTGTCTTGTCTTTTCTTGTCTTGACAAGTTGTCTTATCTTGTCTTGTCTTGTCTTGTCTTGTCTTGTCTGGTCTTGTCTTGTCTTGTCTTGTCTTGTCTTGTCTTGTCTTGTCTTGTCTTGACAAGTTGTCTTGTCTTGTCTTGTCTTGTCTTGTCTTGACAAGTTGTCTTGTCTTATCTTGTCTTGTCTTGTCTTGTCTTGACAAGTTGTCTTGTCTTGACAAGTTGTCTTGTCTTGACAAGTTGTCTTGTCTTGTCTTGTCTTGTCTCGTCTTGTCTTGTCTTGTCTTGTCTTGTCTTGACAAGTTGTCTTGTCTTGTCTTGTCTTGTCTTGACAAGTTGTCTTGTCTTGTCTTGTCTTGTCTTGTCTTGTCTTGTCTTGTCTTGTCTTGTCATTGTCTTGTCTTGACAAGTTGTCTTGTCTTGACAAGTTGTCTTGTCTTGTCTTGACAAGTTGTCTTGTCTTGTCTTGTCTTGTCTTGACAAGTTTTCTTGTCTTGTCTTGTCTTGTCTTGTCTTGTCTTGTCTTGACAAGTTATCTTGTCTTGTCTTGTCTTGACAAGTTGTCTTGTCTTGTCTTGACAATTTGTCTTGTCTTGTCTTGTCTTGTCTTGACAAGTTGTCTTGTCTTGTCTTGTCTTGTCTTGTCTTGTCTTGTCTTGTCTTGTCTTGTCTTGTCTTGTCTTGTCTTGTCTTGTCTTGTCTTGTCTTGTCTTGTCTTGTCTTGTCTTGTCTTGTCTTGACAAGTTGTCTTGTCTTGTCTTGTCTTGTCTTGTCTTGTCTTGTCTTGACAAGTTTTCTTATCTTGTATTGTCTTGTCTTGTCTTGACAAGTTGTCTTGTCTTGTCTTGTCTTGACAAGTTGTCTTGTCTTGTCTTGTCTTGACAAGTTGTCTTGTCTTGTCTTGTCTTGTCTTGTCTTGACAAGTTGTCTTGTCTTGTCTTTCCTTGTCTTGACAAGTTGTCTTGTCTTGTCTTGTCTTGTCTTGTCTTGACAAGTTGTCTTGTCTTGACAAGTTGTCTTGTCTTGCCTTTTCTTGTCTTGACAAGTTGTCTTGTCTTGTCTTGTCTTGTCTTGTCTTGTCTTGTCTTGACAAGTTTTCTTATCTTGTCTTGTCTTGTCTTGTCTTGACAAGTTGTCTTGTCTTGTCTTGTCTCGTCTTGTCTCGTCTTGTCTTGTCTTGTCTTGTCTTGACAAGTTGTCTTGTCTTGTCTTGTCTTGTCTTGTCTTGTCTTGACAAGTGTCTTGTCTTGTCTTGTCTTGTCTTGTCTTGACAAGTGTCTTGTCTTGACAAGTTGTCTTGTCTTGACAAGTTGTCTTGTCTTGTCTTGACAAGTTGTCTTGTCTTTTCTTGTCTTGTCTTGTCTTGTCTTGTCTTGACAAGTTGTCTTGTCTTGACAAGTTGTCTTGTCTTGACAAGTTGTCTTGTCTTGTCTTGTCTTGTCTTGGCAAGTTGTCTTGTCTTGTCTTGTCTTGTCTTGACAAGTTGTCTTGTCTTGACAAGTTGTCTTGTCTTGTCTTGACAATTTGTCTTGTCTTGTCTTGTCTTGTCTTGTCTGGTCTGTCTTGTCTGGTCTTGTCTGGTCTTGTCTTGTCTTGTCTGGTCTTGTCTTGTCCTGTCTGTCTTGTCTTGTCAAGTTTTCTTATCTTGTCTTGTCTTGTCTTGTCTTGACAAGTTGTCTTGTCTTGTCTTGTCTTGTCTTGTCTTGTCTTGACAAGTTGTCTTGTCTTGACAAGTTGTCTTGTCTTGACAAGTTGTCTTGTCTTGTCTTGTCTTGTCTTGTCTTGTCTTGACAAGTTGTCTTGTCTTGACAAGTTGTCTTGTCTTGTCTTGTCTTGTCTTGACAAGTTGTCTTGTCTTGTCTTGTCTTGTCTTGTCTTGTCTTGACAAGTTTTCTTGTCTTGTCTTGTCTTGTCTTGTCTTGTCTTGACAAGTTGTCTTGTCTTGACAAGTTGTCTTGTCTTGTCTTGTCTTGACAAGTTGTCTTGTCTTTTCTTGTCTTGTCTTGTCTTGTCTTGACAAGTTGTCTTGTCTTGTCTTGTCTTGTCTCGTCTCATCTCGTCTTGTCTTGTCTTGTCTTGACTTGTCTTGTCTTGTCTTGTCTTGTCTTGTCTTGTCTTGTCTTGTCTTGTCTTGTCTTGACAAGTTGTCTTGTCTTGACAAGTTGTCTTGTCTTGTCTTTTCTTGTCTTGACAAGTTGTCTTGTCTTGTCTTGTCTTGTCTTGTCTTGACAAGTTTTCTTATCTTGTATTGTCTTGTCTTGTCTTGACAAGTTGTCTTGTCTTGTCTTGTCTTGTCTCGTCTTGTCTCGTCTTGTCTTGTCTTGACAAGTTGTCTTGTCTTGTCTTGTCTTGTCTTGTCTTGACAAGTTGTCTTGTCTTGTCTTGTCTTGTCTTGTCTTGTCTTGTCTTGTCTTATCTTGTCTTGTCTTGACAAGTGTCTTGTCTTGTTTTGTCTTGTCTTGTCTTGTCTTGTCTTGTCTTGTCTTGACAAGTTGTCTTGTCTTGACAAGTTGCCTTGTCTTGCCTTTTCTTGTCTTGACAAGTTGTCTTGTCTTGTCTTGTCTTGTCTTGTCTTGTCTTGACAAGTTTTCTTATCTTGTATTGTCTTGTCTTGTCTTGACAAGTTGTCTTGTCTTGTCTTGATTCGTCTTGTCTCGTCTTGTCTTGTCTTGACAAGTTGTCTGGTCTTGTCTTGTCTTGTCTTGTCTTGTCTTGACAAGTTGTCCTGTCTTGTCTTGTCTTGTCTTGTCTTATCTTGTCTTGTCTTGACAAGTGTCTTGTCTTGACAAGTTGTCTTGTCTTGACAAGTTGTCTTGTCTTGTCTTGACAAGTTGTCTTGTCTTTTCTTGTCTTGTCTTGTCTTGTCTTGACAAGTTATCTTGTCTTGTCTTGTCTTGTCTTGTCTCGTCTCATCTCGTCTTGTCTTGTCTTGTCTTGTCTTGTCTTGTCTTGTCTTGTCTTGTCTTGACAAGTTGTCTTGTCTTGTCTTGTCTTGGCAAGTTGTCTTGTCTTGTCTTGTCTTGACAAGTTGTCTTGTCTTGACAAGTTGTCTTGTCTTGTCTTGTCTTGACCATTTGTCTTGTCTTGTCTTGTCTTGTCTTGTCTGGTATGGTCTTGTCTGGTCTTGTCTTGTCTTGTCTTGTCTTGTCTTGTCTTGTCTTGTCTTGTCTTGACAAGTTGTCTTGTCTTGTCTTGTCTTGTCTTGTCTTGACAAGTTGTCTTGTCTTGTCTTGTCTTGTCTTGTCTTGTCTTGACAAGTTGTCTTGTCTTGACAAGTTGTCTTGTCTTGACAAGTTGTCTTGTCTTGTTTTGTCTTGTCTTGTCTTGTCTTGACAAGTTGTCTTGTCTTGACAAGTTGTCTTGTCTTGTCTTTTCTTGTCTTGACAAGTTGTCTTGTCTTGTCTTGTCTTGTCTTGTCTTGTCTTGTCTTGTCTTGTCTTGTCTTGTCTTGTCTTGTCTTGTCTTGTCTTGTCTTGACAAGTTGTCTTGTCTTGTCTTGTCTTGTCTTGTCTTGACAAGTTGTCTTGTCTTGTCTTGTCTTGTCTTGTCTTGTCTTGACAAGTTGTCTTGTCTTGACAAGTTGTCTTGTCTTGTTTTGTCTTGTCTTGTCTTGTCTTGTCTTGACAAGTTGTCTTGTCTTGACAAGTTGTCTTGTCTTGCCTTGTCTTGTCTTGACAAGTTGTCTTATCTTGTCTTGTCTTGTCTTGTCTTGTCTTGACAAGTTTTCTTGTCTTGTCTTGTCTTGTCTTGTCTTGTCTTGACAAGTTGTCTTGTCTTGACAAGTTGTCTTGTCTTGTCTTGTCTTGACAAGTTGTCTTGTCTTTTCTTGTCTTGTCTTGTCTTGTCTTGTCTTGACAAGTTGTCTTGTCTTGTCTTGTCTTGTCTTGTCTTGTCTTGTCTTGACAAGTTGTCTTGTCTTGACAAGTTGTCTTGTCTTGTCTTGTCTTGGCAAGTTGTCTTGTCTTGTCTTGTCTTGTCTTGACAAGTTGTCTTGTCTTGACAAGTTGTCTTGTCTTGACAAGCTTTCTTATCTTTTCTTGTCTTGTCTTGTCTTGACAAGTTATCTTGTCTTGTCTTGTCTTGACAAGTTGTCATGTCTTGTCTTGACCATTTGTCTTGTCTTGTCTTGTCTTGTCTTGACAAGTTGTCTTATCTTGTCTTGTCTTGTCTTGACAAGTTTTCTTGTCTTGTCTTGTCTTGACAAGTTGTCTTGTCTTGACAAGTTGTCTTGTCTTGTCTTGTCTTGTCTTGTCTTGTCTTGTCTTGTCTTGTCTTGTCTTGTCTTGTCTTGTCTTGTCTTGTCTTGTCTTGTCTTGACAAGTTGTCTTGTCTTGTCTTGTCTTGTCTTGTCTTGTCTTGTCTTGACAAGTTGTCTTGTCTTGACAAGTTGTCTTGTCTTGTCTTGTCTTGTCTTGACAAGTTGTCTTGTCTTGTCTTGTCTTGTCTTGTCTTGACAAGTTTTCTTATCTTGTCTTGTCTTGTCTTGTCTTGACAAGTTGTCTTGTCTTGTCTTGTCTTGTCTCGTCTTGTCTCGTCTTGTCTTGTCTTGACAAGTTGTCTTGTCTTGTCTTGTCTTGTCTTGTCTTGACAAGTTGTATTGTGTTGTGTTGTGTTGTCTTGTCTTGTCTTGTGTTGTCTTGTCTTGTCTTGTGTTGTCTTGACAAGTTGTCTTGTCTTGTCTTGTCTTGTCTTGTCTTGTCTTGACAAGTTGTCCTGTCTTGACAAGTTGTCTTGTCTTGACAAGTTGCCTTGTCTTGTCTTGTCTTGTCTTGTCTTGTCTTGACAAGTTTTCTTATCTTGTATTGTCTTGTCTTGTCTTGACAAGTTGTCTTGTCTTGTCTTGTCTCGTCTTGTCTTGTCTTGTCTTGTCTTGACAAGTTGTCTTGTCTTGTCTTGTCTTGTCTTGTCTTGTCTTGACAAGTTGTCCTGTCTTGTCTTGTCTTGTCTTGTCTTATCTTGTCTTGTCTTGACAAGTGTCTTGTCTTGACAAGTTGTCTTGTCTTGACAAGTTGTCTTGTCTTGTCTTGACAAGTTGTCTTGTCTTTTCTTGTCTTGTCTTGTCTTGTCTTGACAAGTTGTCTTGTCTTGTCTTGTCTTGTCTTGTCTCGTCTCATCTCGTCTTGTCTTGTCTTGTCTTGTCTTGTCTTGTCTTGTCTTGTCTTGTCTTGACAAGTTGTCTTGTCTTGTCTTGTCTTGGCAAGTTGTCTTGTCTTGTCTTGTCTTGACAAGTTGTCTTGTCTTGACAAGTTGTCTTGTCTTGTCTTGTCTTGACCATTTGTCTTGTCTTGTCTTGTCTTGTCTTGTCTTGTCTTGTCTTGTCTGGTCTTGTCTTGTCTTGTCTGGTCTTGTCTGGTCTTGTCTTGTCTTGTCTTGACAAGTTGTCTGGTCTTGTCTTGTCTTGTCTTGGCTTGACAAGTTGTCTTGTCTTATCTTGACTTGTCTTGTCATGTCTTGACAAGTTGTCTTGTCTTGACAAGTTGTCTTGTCTTGACAAGTTGTCTTGTCTTGTTTTGTCTTGTCTTGTCTTGTCTTGACAAGTTGTCTTGTCTTGACAAGTTGTCTTGTCTTGTCTTTTCTTGTCTTGACAAGTTGTCTTGTCTTGTCTTGTCTTGTCTTGTCTTGTCTTGTCTGGTCTTGTCTTGTCTTGTCTGGTCTTGTCTTGTCTTGTCTTGTCTTGTCTTGACAAGTTGTCTGGTCTTGTCTTGTCTTGTCTTGGCTTGACAAGTTGTCTTGTCTTATCTTGTCTTGTCTTGTCTTGTCTTGACAAGTTGTCTTGTCTTGACAAGTTGTCTTGTCTTGACAAGTTGTCTTGTCTTGTCTTGTCTTGTCTCATCTTGTCTTGTCTTGTCTTGTCTTGACAAGTTGTCTTGTCTTGTCTTGTCTTGTCTTGACAAGTTGTCTTGTCTTGTCTTGTCTTGTCTTGTCTTGTCTTATCTTGTCTTGTCTTGTCAAGTGTCTTGTCTTGACAAGTTGTCTTGTCTTGACAAGTTGTCTTGTCTTGTCTTGACAAGTTGTCTTGTCTTGTCTTGTCTTGTCTTGACAAGTTTTCTTGTCTTTTCTTGTCTTGTCTTGTCTTGTCTTGTCTTGACAAGTTGTCTTGTCTTGTCTTGTCTTGACAAGTTGTCTTGTCTTGTCTTGACAAGTTGTCTTGTCTTGTCTTGTCTTGTCTTGACAAGTTGTCTTGTCTTGTCTTGTCTTGTCTTGTCTTGTCTTGTCTTGTCTCGTCTTGTCTTGTCTTGTCTTGTCTTGTCTTGTCTTGTCTTGTCTTGTCTTGTCTTGTCTTGTCTTGTCTTGTCTTGACAAGTTGTCTTGTCTTGTCTTGTCTTGTCTTGTCTTGTCTTGTCTTGACAAGTTTTCTTATCTTGTATTGTCTTGTCTTGTCTTGACAAGTTGTCTTGTCTTGTCTTGTCTTGACAAGTTGTCTTGTCTTGTCTTGTCTTGACAAGTTGTCTTGTTTTGTCTTGTCTTGTCTTGTCTTGACAAGTTGTCTTGTCTTGTCTTGTCTTGACAAGTTGTCTTGTCTTGTCTTGTCTTGTCTTGTCTTGACAAGTTGTCTTGTCTTGACAAGTTGTCTTGTCTTGCCTTTTCTTGTCTTGACAAGTTGTCTTGTCTTGTCTTGTCTTGTCTTGTCTTGTCTTGTCTTGACAAGTTTTCTTATCTTGTCTTGTCTTGTCTTGTCTTGACAAGTTGTCTTGTCTTGTCTTGTCTTGTCTTGTCTTGTCTTGTCTTGTCTTGTCTTGTCTTGACAAGTTGTCTTGTCTTGTCTTGTCTTGTCTTGTCTTGTCTTGACAAGTGTCTTGTCTTGTCTTATCTTGTCTTGTCTTGACAAGTGTCTTGTCTTGACAAGTTGTCTTGTCTTGACAAGTTGTCTTGTCTTGTCTTGACAAGTTGTCTTGTCTTTTCTTGTCTTGTCTTGTCTTGTCTTGTCTTGACAAGTTGTCTTGTCTTGACAAGTTGTCTTGTCTTGACAAGTTGTCTTGTCTTGTCTTGTCTTGTCTTGGCAAGTTGTCTTGTCTTGTCTTGTCTTGTCTTGACAAGTTGTCTTGTCTTGACAAGTTGTCTTGTCTTGTCTTGACCATTTGTTATGTCTTGTCTTGTCTTATCTTGTCTTGTCTGCTCTTGTCTGGTCTTGTCTGGTCTTGTCTTGTCTTGTCTGGTCTTGTCTTGTCTTGTCTGTCTTGTCTTGTCAAGTTTTCTTGTCTTGTCTTGTCTTGTCTTGTCTTGACAAGTTGTCTTGTCTTGTCTTGTCTTGTCTTGTCATGTCTTGACAAGTTGTCTTGTCTTGACAAGTTGTCTTGTCTTGACAAGTTGTCTTGTCTTGTTTTGTCTTGTCTTGTATCTTGTCTTGACAAGTTGTCTTGTCTTGACAAGTTGCCTTGTCTTGCCTTTTCTTGTCTTGACAAGTTGTCTTATCTTGTCTTGTCTTGTCTTGTCTTGTCTTGACAAGTTTTCTTATCTTGTATTGTATTGTCTTGTCTTGTCTTGACAAGTTGTCTTGTCTTGACAAGTTGTCTTGTCTTGTCTTGTCTTGACAAGTTGTCTTGTCTTTTCTTGTCTTGTCTTGTCTTGTCTTGACAAGTTATCTTGTCTTGTCTTGTCTTGTCTCGTCTCATCTCGTCTTGTCTTGTCTTGTCTTGACTTGTCTTGTCTTGTCTTGTCTTGTCTTGTCTTGTCTTGTCTTGTCTTGACAAGTTGTCTTGTCTTGACAAGTTGTCTTGTCTTGTCTTTTCTTGTCTTGACAAGTTGTCTTGTCTTGTCTTGTCTTGTCTTGTCTTGTCTTGACAAGTTTTCTTGTCTTGTCTTGTCTTGTCTTGTCTTGACAAGTTGTCTTGTCTTGTCTTGTCTCGTCTTGTCTTGTCTTGACAAGTTTTCTTGTCTTGTATTGTCTTGTCTTGTCTTGACAAGTTGTCTTGTCTTGTCTTGTCTTGTCTTGTCTTGTCTTGTCTTGTCTTGACAAGTTGTCTTGTCTTGTCTTGTCTTGTCTTGTCTTGACAAGTTGTCCTGTCTTGTCTTGTCTTGTCTTGTCTTATCTTGTCTTGTCTTGACAAGTTGTCTTGTCTTGTCTTGTCTTGACAAGTTGTCTTGTCTTGTCTTGTCTTGTCTTGTCTTGACAAGTTGTCTTGTCTTGTCTTGTCTTGTCTTGTCTCGTCTCATCTCGTCTTGTCTTGTCTTGTCTTGACTTGTCTTGTCTTGTCTTGTCTTGTCTTGTCTTGACAAGTTGTCTTGTCTTGACAAGTTGCCTTGTCTTGCCTTTTCTTGTCTTGACAAGTTGTCTTATCTTGTCTTGTCTTGTCTTGTCTTGACAAGTTTTCTTATCTTGTATTGTCTTGTCTTGTCTTGACAAGTTGTCTTGTCTTGACAAGTTGTCTTGTCTTGTCTTGTCTTGTCTTGTCTTGACAAGTTGTCTGGTCTTGTCTTGTCTTGTTTTGTCTTGACAAGTTGTCTTGTCTTGTCTTGTCTTGTCTTGTCTTGTCTTGACAAGTGTCTTGTCTTGACAAGTTGTCTTGTCTTGACAAGTTGTCTTGTCTTGTCTTGACAAGTTGTCTTGTCTTGTCTTGTCTTGTCTTGTCTTGACAAGTTGTCTTGTCTTGTCTTGTCTTGTCTTGTCTTGTCTTGTCTTGTCTTGTCTTGTCTTGTCTTGTCTTGTCTTGTCTTGTCTTGACAAGTTGTCTTGTCTTGTCTTGTCTTGACCATTTGTCTTGTCTTGTCTTGTCTTGTCTTGTCTTGTCTGGTCTTGTCTTGTCTTGTCTTGTCTTGTCTTGTCTTGTCTGGTCTTGTCCTGTCTTGTCTTGTCTTGTCAAGTTTTCTTATCTTGTATTGTCTTGTCTTGTCTTGACAAGTTGTCTTGTCTTGTCTTGTCTTGTCTTGTCTTGTCTTGTCTTGTCTTGTCTTGTCTTGTCTTGTCTTGTCTTGTCTCGTCTTGTCTCGTCTTGTCTCGTCTTGTCTTGTCTTGTCTTGACAAGTTGTCTGGTCTTGTCTTGTCTTGTCTTGTCTTGACAAGTTGTCTTGTCTTATCTTGTCTTGTCTTGTCTTGACAAGTTGTCTTGTCTTGACAAGTTGTCTTGTCTTGTTTTGTTTTGTCTTGTCTTGTCTTGTCTTGTCTTGTCTTGACAAGTTGTCTTGTCTTGACAAGTTGCCTTGTCTTGCCTTTTCTTGTCTTGACAAGTTGTCTTATCTTGTCTTGTCTTGTCTTGTCTTGTCTTGACAAGTTTTCTTATCTTGTATTGTCTTGTCTTGTCTTGACAAGTTGTCTTGTCTTGTCTTGTCTCGTCTTGTCTCGTCTTGTCTTGTCTTGACAAGTTGTCTTGTCTTGTCTTGTCTTGTCTTGTCTTGTCTTGTCTTGTCTTGTCTTGACAAGTTGTCTTGTCTTGTCTTGTCTTATCTTGTCTTGTCTTGTCAAGTGTCTTGTCTTGACAAGTTGTCTTGTCTTGACAAGTTGTCTTGTCTTGTCTTGACAAGTTGTCTTGTCTTTTCTTGTCTTGTCTTGTCTTGTCTTGACAAGTTATCTTGTCTTGTCTTGTCTTGTCTCGTCTCATCTCGTCTTGTCTTGTCTTGTCTTGTCTTGACTTGTCTTGTCTTGTCTTGTCTTGTCTTGTCTTGACAAGTTGTCTTGTCTTGACAAGTTGTCTTGTCTTGTCTTGTCTTGTCTTGTCTTGTCTTGTCTTGACAAGTTGTCTTATCTTGTCTTGTCTTGTCTTGTCTTGACAAGTTGTCTTGTCTTGTCTTGTCTTGTCTTGTCTTGTCTTGTCTTGTCTTGTCTTGTCTTGTCTTGTCTTGTCTTGTCTTGACAAGTTGTCTTGTCTTGTCTTGTCTTGTCTTGTCTTGTCTTGTCTTGACAAGTTGTCTTGTCTTGACAAGTTGTCTTGTCTTGACAAGTTGTCTTGTCTTGTCTTGTCTTGTCTTGTCTGTCTTGTCTTGTCTTGACAAGTTGTCTTGTCTTGTCTTGTCTTGTCTTGTCTTGACAAGTTGTCTTGTCTTGTCTTGTCTTGTCTTGTCTTGTCTTGTCTTGTCTTGACAAGTGTCTTGTCTTGACAAGTTGTCTTGTCTTGACAAGTTGTCTTGTCTTGTCTTGTCTTGACAAGTTGTCTTGTCTTTTCTTGTCTTGTCTTGTCTTGTCTTGACAAGTTATCTTGTCTTGTCTTGTCTTGTCTTGTCTCGTCTCATCTCGTCTTGTCTTGTCTTGTCTTGTCTTGACAAGTTGTCTTGTCTTGACAAGTTGTCTTGTCTTGTCTTGTCTTGTCTTGACAAGTTGTCTTGTCTTGTCTTGTCTTGTCTTGTCTTGTCTTGACAAGTTGTCTTGTCTTGACAAGTTGTCTTGTCTTGACAAGTTGTCTTGTCTTGAAAAGTTGTCTTGTCTTGACAAGCTTTCTTGTCTTGTCTTGTCTTGTCTTGTCTTGACAAGTTATCTTGTCTTGTCTTGTCTTGACAAGTTGTCTTGTCTTGTCTTGACAAGTTGTCTTGTCTTGTCTTGTCTTGTCTTGACAAGTTGTCTTGTCTTGTCTTGTCTTGTCTTGTCTTGACAAGTTGTCTTGTCTTGACAAGTTGTCTTGTCTTGTCTTGTCTTGTCTTGTCTTGTCTTGTCTTGTCTCGTCTTGTCTCGTCTTGTCTTGTCTTGTCTTGTCTTGTCTTGACAAGTTGTCTTGTCTTGTCTTGTCTTGTCTTGTCTTGTCTTGTCTTGACAAGTGTCTTGTCTTGACAAGTTGTCTTGTCTTGACAAGTTGTCTTGTCTTGTCTTGACAAGTTGTCTTGTCTTGTCTTGTCTTGTCTTGTCTTGTCTTGTCTTGTCTTGTCTTGTCTTGTCTTGTCTTGTCTTGTCTTGTCTTGACAAGTTGTCTTGTCTTGACAAGTTGTCTTGTCTTGACAAGTTGTCTTGTCTTGACAAGTTGTCTTGTCTTGTCTTGTCTTGACAAGTTGTCTTGTCTTGTCTTGTCTTGTCTTGTCTTGACAAGTTGTCTTGTCTTGACAAGTTGTCTTGTCTTGTCTTGTCTTGACCATTTGTCTTGTCTTGTCTTGTCTTGTCTTGTCTTGTCTTGTCTTGTCTTGTCTGGTCTTGTCTTGTCTTGTCTTGTCTTGTCTTGTCTTGTCTTGTCTTGTCAGTTGTCTTGTCTTGTCTTGTCTTGTCTTGTCTTGTCTTGTCTTGTCTTGTCTTGTCTTGTCTTGTCTTGTCTTGACAAGTTGTCTTGTCTTGTCTTGTCTTGTCTTGTCTTGTCTTGTCTTGACAAGTTGTCTTGTCTTGACAAGTTCTGTCTTGTCTTGTCTTGTCTTGACAAGTTGTCTTGTCTTGTCTTGTCTTGTCTTGTCTTGTCTTGACAAGTTTTCTTGTCTTGTATTGTCTTGTCTTGTCTTGACAAGTTGTCTTGTCTTGTCTTGTCTTGTCTCGTCTTGTCTCGTCTTGTCTTGTCTTGACAAGTTGTCTTGTCTTGTCTTGTCTTGTCTTGTCTTGTCTTGACAAGTTGTCTTGTCTTGTCTTGTCTTGTCTTGTCTTGTCTTGTCTTGTCTTGACAAGTGTCTTGTCTTGTCTTGTCTTGTCTTGTCTTGTCTTGTCTTGTCTTGTCTTGTCTTGACAAGTTGTCTTGTCTTGACAAGTTGCCTTGTCTTGCCTTTTCTTGTCTTGACAAGTTGTCTTGTCTTGTCTTGTCTTGTCTTGTCTTGGCTTGACAAGTTGTCTTGGCTTGACAAGTTGTCTTGTCTTATGTTGTCTTGTCTTGTCTTGTCTTGACAAGTTGTCTGGTCTTGTCTTGTCTTGTCTTGTCTTGTCTTGACAAGTTGTCCTGTCTTGTCTTGTCTTGTCTTGTCTTATCTTGTCTTGTCTTGACAAGTGTCTTGTCTTGACAAGTTGTCTTGTCTTGACAAGTTGTCTTGTCTTGTCTTGACAAGTTGTCTTGTCTTTTCTTGTCTTGTCTTGTCTTGTCTTGACAAGTTATCTTGTCTTGTCTTGTCTTGTCTTGTCTCGTCTCATCTCGTCTTGTCTTGTCTTGTCTTGTCTTGTCTTGTCTTGTCTTGTCTTGTCTTGTCTTGACAAGTTGTCTTGTCTTGTCTTGTCTTGGCAAGTTGTCTTGTCTTGTCTTGTCTTGACAAGTTGTCTTGTCTTGACAAGTTGTCTTGTCTTGTCTTGTCTTGTCTTGACCATTTGTCTTGTCTTGTCTTGTCTTATCTTGTCTTGTCTTGTCTTGTCTTGTCTTGTCTTGTCTTGTCTTGTCTTGTCTTGTCTTGTCTTGTCTTGTCTTGACAAGTTGTCTTGTCTTGTCTTGTCTTGTCTTGTCTTGACAAGTTGTCTTGTCTTGTCTTGTCTTGTCTTGTCTTGTCTTGACAAGTTGTCTTGTCTTGACAAGTTGTCTTGTCTTGACAAGTTGTCTTGTCTTGTCTTGTCTTGTCTTGTCTTGACAAGTTGTCTTGTCTTGACAAGTTGTCTTGTCTTGTCTTGACAAGTTGTCTTGTCTTGTCTTGTCTTGTCTTGTCTTGTCTTGACAAGTTGTCTTGTCTTGTCTTGTCTTGTCTTGTCTTGTCTTGTCTTGACAAGTTGTCTTGTCTTGACAAGTTGTCTTGTCTTGTCTTGTCTTGGCAAGTTGTCTTGTCTTGTCTTGTCTTGTCTTGTCTTGACAAGTTGTCTTGTCTTGAACGTTGTCTTGTCTTGACAAGCTTTCTTATCTTTTCTTGTCTTGTCTTGTCTTGACAAGTTATCTTGTCTTGTCTTGTCTTGACAAGTTGTCTTGTCTTGTCTTGACCAGTTGTCTTGTCTTGTCTTGTCTTGTCTTGACAAGTTGTCTTGTCTTGTCTTGTCTTGTCTTGACAAGTTTTCTTGTCTTGTCTTGTCTTGACAAGTTGTCTTGTCTTTACAAGTTGTCTTGTCTTGTCTTGTCTTGTCTTGTCTCGTCTTGTCTTGTCTTGTCTTGTCTTGTCTTGTCTTGTCTTGTCTTGTCTTGTCTTGTCTTGTCTTGACAAGTTGTCTTGTCTTGTCTTGTCTTGTCTTGTCTTGTCTTGTCTTGACAAGTTGTCTTGACAAGTTGTCTTGCCTTTTCTTGTCTTGACAAGTTGTATTATCTTGTCTTGTCTTGTCTTGTCTTGACAAGTTGTCTTGTCTTGTCTTGTCTTGTCTCGTCTTGTCTCGTCTTGTCTTGTCTTGACAAGTTGTCTTGTCTTGTCTTGTCTTGTCTTGTCTTGACAAGTTGTCCTGTCTTGTCTTGTCTTGTCTTGTCTTGTCTTGACAAGTGTCTTGTCTTGTCTTGTCTTGTCTTGTCTTGTCTTGTCTTGTCTTGACAAGTTGTCTTGTCTTGACAAGTTGTCTTGTCTTGTCTTTTCTTGTCTTGACAAGTTGTCTTGTCTTGTCTTGTCTTGTCTTGTCTTGTCTTGTCTTGTCTTGACAAGTTTTCTTATCTTGTATTGTCTTGTCTTGTCTTGACAAGTTGTCTTGTCTTGTCTTGATTCGTCTTGTCTCGTCTTGTCTTGTCTTGACAAGTTGTCTTGTCTTGTCTTGTCTTGTCTTGTCTTGTCTTGACAAGTTGTCCTGTCTTGTCTTGTCTTGTCTTGTCTTATCTTGTCTTGTCTTGACAAGTGTCTTGTCTTGACAAGTTGTCTTGTCTTGAGAAGTTGTTTTGTCTTGTCTTGACAAGTTGTCTTGTCTTTTCTTTTCTTGTCTTGTCTTGTCTTGACAAGTTGTCTTGTCTTGTCTTGTCTTGTCTTGTCTTGTCTCATCTTGTCTTGTCTTGTCTTGTCTTGTCTTGTCTTGTCTTGTCTTGTCTTGTCTTGTCTTGACAAGTTGTCTTGTCTTGTCTTGTCTTGACAAGTTGTCTTGTCTTGTCTTGTCTTGACAAGTTGTCTTGTCTTGACAAGTTGTCTTGTCTTGTCTTGTCTTGTCTTGACAAGTTGTCTTGTCTTGTCTTGTCTTGTCTTGTCTGGTATGGTCTTGTCTTGTCTTGTCTTGTCTTGTCTTGTCTTGTCTTGTCTTGTCTTGTCTTGTCTTGTCTTGACAAGTTGTCTTGTCTTGTCTTGTCTTGTCTTGTCTTGTCTTGACAAGTTGTCTTGTCTTGACAAGTTGTCTTGTCTTGACAAGTTGTCTTGTCTTGTCTTGTCTTGTCTTGTCTTGTCTTGTCTTGACAAGTTGTCTTGTCTTGACAAGTTGTCTTGTCTTGTCTTTTCTTGTCTTGACAAGTTGTCTTGTCTTGTCTTGTCTTGTCTTGTCTTGTCTTGTCTTGTCTTGTCTTGTCTTGTCTGGTCTTGTCTGGTCTTGTCTTGTCTTGTCTTGACAAGTTGTCTTGTCTTGTCTTGTCTTGTCTTGTCTTGACAAGTTGTCTTGTCTTGTCTTGTCTTGTCTTGTCTTGTCTTGACAAGTTGTCTTGTCTTGACAAGTTGTCTTGTCTTGACAAGTTGTCTTGTCTTGACAAGTTGTCTTGTCTTGTCTTGTCTTGTCTCATCTTGTCTTGTCTTGTCTTGTCTTGACAAGTTGTCTTGTCTTGTCTTGTCTTGTCTTGACAAGTTGTCTTGTCTTGTCTTGTCTTGTCTTGTCTTGTCTTGTCTTGTCTTGTCAGTGTCTTGTCTTGTCAAGTTGTCTTGTCTTGACAAGTTGTCTTGTCTTGTCTTGTCTTGACAAGTTGTCTTGTCTTGTCTTGTCTTGTCTTGTCTTGACAAGTTGTCTTGTCTTGTCTTGTCTTGTCTTATCTTGTCTTGTCTTGTCTTGTCTTGACTTGTCTTGTCTTGTCTTGTCTTGTCTTGTCTTGACAAGTTGTCTTGTCTTGTCTTGTCTTGTCTTGTCTTGACAAGTTGTCTTGTCTTGTCTTGTCTTGTCTTGTCTTGTCTTGTCTTGTCTTGACAAGTGTCTTGTCTTGACAAGTTGTCTTGTCTTGACAAGTTGTCTTGTCTTGTCTTGACAAGTTGTCTTGTCTTTTCTTGTCTTGTCTTGTCTTGTCTTGACAAGTTGTCTTGTCTTGTCTTGTCTTGTCTCGTCTCATCTTGTCTTGTCTTGTCTTGTCTTGTCTTGTCTTGTCTTGTCTTGTCTTGTCTTGACAAGTTGTCTTGTCTTGTCTTGTCTTGACAAGTTGTCTTGTCTTGTCTTGTCTTGACAAGTTGTCTTGTCTTGACAAGTTGTCTTGTCTTGTCTTGTCTTGACAAGTTGTCTTGTCTTGTCTTGTCTTGTCTTGTCTTGTCTTGTCTTGTCTTGTCTTGTCTTGTCTTGTCTTGTCTTGTCTTGTCTTGTCTTGTCTTGTCTTGTCTTGACAAGTTGTCTTGTCTTGTCTTGTCTTGTCTTGTCTTGACAAGTTGTCTTGTCTTGTCTTGTCTTGTCTTGTCTTGTCTTGACAAGTTGTCTTGTCTTGACAAGTTGTCTTGTCTTGACAAGTTGTCTTGTCTTGTCTTGTCTTGTCTTGTCTTGTCTTGACAAGTTGTCTTGTCTTATCTTGTCTTGTCTTGTCATGTCTTGACAAGTTGTCTTGTCTTGACAAGTTGTCTTGTCTTGTCTTGTCTTGTCTTGTCTTGACAAGTTGTCTTGTCTTGTCTTGTCTTGTCTTGTCTTGTCTTGACAAGTTGTCTTGTCTTGACAAGTTGTCTTGTCTTGACAAGTTGTCTTGTCTTGTTTTGTCTTGTCTTGTCTTGGCTTGACAAGTTGTCTTGTCTTATGTTGTCTTGTCTTGTCATGTCTTGACAAGTTGTCTTGTCTTGACAAGTTGTCTTGTCTTGTCTTGTCTTGTCTCATCTTGTCTCGTCTTGTCTTGTCTTGACAAGTTGTCTGGTCTTGTCTTGTCTTGTCTTGACAAGTTGTCCTGTCTTGTCTTGTCTTGTCTTGTCTTGTCTTATCTTGTCTTGTCTTGTCAAGTGTCTTGTCTTGACAAGTTGTCTTGTCTTGACAAGTTGTCTTGTCTTGTCTTGACAAGTTGTCTTGTCTTTTCTTGTCTTGTCTTGTCTTGTCTTGACAAGTTGTCTTGTCTTGTCTTGTCTCATCTCGTCTTGTCTTGTCTTGTCTTGACTTGTCTTGTCTTGTCTTGTCTTGACAAGTTGTCTTGTCTTGACAAGTTGTCTTGTCTTGTCTTGTCTTGGCAAGTTGTCTTGTCTTGTCTTGTCTTGTCTTGTCTTGTCTTGACAAGTTGTCTTGTCTTGACAAGTTGTCTTGTCTTGTCTTGTCTTGACCATTTGTCTTGTCTTGTCTTGTCTTGTCTTGTCTTGTCTTGTCTGGTCTTGTCTTGTCTTGTCTTGTCTTGTCTTGTCTTGTCTGGTCTTGTCTTGTCTTGTCTTGTCTTGTCTTGTCTTGTCTTGTCTTGTTTTGTCTTGTCTTGTCTTGTCTTGTCTTGTCTTGTCTTGTCTTCTCTTGACAACTTGTCTTGTCTTGTCTTGTATTGTCTTGTCTTGTCTTGTCTTGTCTTGTCTTGACTTGTCTTGTCTTTTCTTATTTTGTCTTGTCCTGTCTTGTCTTGTCGTGACAATTTGTTTTGTCTTGTCTTGTTTTGTCTTATTTGTGTTGTCTTGACAAGTTGTCTTGTCTTGTCTTGACAAGTTGTCTTGTCTTGTCTTGTCTTGTCTTGACAAGTTGTCTTGTCTTTTCTTGTCTTGCCTTGTCTTGTCTAGACTTGTCTTGTCTTGACAAGTTGTCTTGTCTTGTCTTCTTGACAAGTTGTCTTGTCTTGTCTTTTCTTGGCAAGTTGTCTTGTCTTGTCTTGACAAGTTGTCTTGTCTTGTCTTGACAAGCTGTCTTGTCTTGTCTTGACAAGTTGTCTTGTATTGTCTTGTCTTGGCAAGTTGTCTTGTCTTGTCTTGTCTTGTCTTGTCTTGTCTCGTCTTATCTTGTCTTGTCTTGTCTTGTCTTGTCTTGTCTTGTCTTGTCTTGTCTTGTCTTGTCTTGTCTTGTCTTGTCTTGACAAGTTGTCTTGTCTTGTCTTGTCTTGTCTTGACAAGTTGTCTTGTCTTGTCTTGACAAGTTGTCTTGTCTTGACAAGTTGTCTTGTCTTGACAAGTTGTCTTGTCTTGTCTTGTCTTGTCTTGACAAGTTGTCTTGTCTTGTCTTGACAAGTTGTCTTGTCTTGACAAGTTGTCTTGTCTTGTCTTGTCTTGGCAAGTTGTCTTGTCTTGTCTTGTCTTGACAAGTTGTCTTGTCTTGACAAGTTGTCTTGTCTTGTCTTGTCTTGACAAGTTGTCTTGTCTTGTCTTGTCTTGTCTTGTCTTGTCTTGTCTTGTCTTGTCTTGTCTTGTCTTGTCTTGTCTTGTCTGGTCTTGTCTTGTCTTGTCTTGTCTTGACAAGTTGTCTTGTCTTGTCTTGTCTTGTCTTGTCTTGACAAGTTGTCTTGTCTTGTCTTGTCTTGTCTTGTCTTGTCTTGACAAGTTGTCTTGTCTTGACAAGTTGTCTTGTCTTGACAAGTTGTCTTGTCTTGTCTTGTCTTGTCTTGTCTTGTCTTGACAAGTTGTCTTGTCTTATCTTGTCTTGTCTTGTCTTGTCTTGACAAGTTGTCTTGTCTTGACAAGTTGTCTTGTCTTGTCTTGTCTTGTCTTGTCTTGACAAGTTGTCTTGTCTTGTCTTGTCTTGTCTTGTCTTGTCTTGACAAGTTGTCTTGTCTTGACAAGTTGTCTTGTCTTGACAAGTTGTCTTGTCTTGTTTTGTCTTGTCTTGTCTTGGCTTGACAAGTTGTCTTGTCTTATGTTGTCTTGTCTTGTCATGTCTTGACAAGTTGTCTTGTCTTGACAAGTTGTCTTGTCTTGACAAGTTGTCTTGTCTTGTCTTGTCTTGTCTCATCTTGTCTCGTCTTGTCTTGTCTTGACAAGTTGTCTGGTCTTGTCTTGTCTTGTCTTGACAAGTTGTCTTGTCTTGTCTTGTCTTGTCTTGTCTTGTCTTGTCTTGTCTTGTCTTGTCAAGTGTCTTGTCTTGACAAGTTGTCTTGTCTTGACAAGTTGTCTTGTCTTGTCTTGACAAGTTGTCTTGTCTTTTCTTGTCTTGTCTTGTCTTGTCTTGACAAGTTGTCTTGTCTTGTCTTGTCTTGTCTTGTCTTGTCTTGTCTTGTCTTGACTTGTCTTGTCTTGTCTTGTCTTGACAAGTTGTCTTGTCTTGACAAGTTGTCTTGTCTTGTCTTGTCTTGACAAGTTGTCTTGTCTTGTCTTGTCTTGTCTTGACAAGTTGTCTTGTCTTGACAAGTTGTCTTGTCTTGTCTTGTCTTGACCATTTGTCTTGTCTTGTCTTGTCTTGTCTTGTCTTGTCTTGTCTTGTCTTGTCTGGTCTTGTCTGGTCTTGTCTGGTCTTGTCTTGTCTTGTCTTGTCTTGTCTTGTCTTGTCTTGTCTTGTCTTGTCTTGTCTTGTCTTGTCTTGTCTTGTCTTGTCTTGTCTTGTCTTGACAAGTTGTCTTGTCTTGTCTTGTATTGTCTTGTCTTGTCTTGTCTTGTCTTGTCTTGACTTGTCTTGTCTTTTCTTGTTTTATCTTGTCCTGTCTTGTCTTGTCGTGACAATTTGTCTTGTCTTGTCTTGTTTTGTCTTATTTGTGTTGTCTTGACAAGTTGTCTTGTCTTGTCTTGACAAGTTGTCTTGTCTTGTCTTGTCTTGTCTTGACAAGTTGTCTTGTCTTTTCTTGTCTTGTCTTGTCTTGTCTTGTCTTGTCTTGTCTTGACAAGTTGTCTTGTCTTGTCTTCTTGACAAGTTGTCTTGTCTTGTCTTGGCAAGTTGTCTTGTCTTGTCTTGACAAGTTGTCTTGTCTTGTCTTGACAAGTTGTCTTGTCTTGTCTTGACAAGTTGTCTTGTCTTGTCTTGTCTTGGCAAGTTGTCTTGTCTTGTCTTGTCTTGTCTTGTCTTGTCTTGTCTTCTTGTCTTGTCTTGTCTTGTCTTGTCTTGTCTTGTCTTGTCTTGTCTTGTCTTGTCTTGTCTTGTCTTGACAAGTTGTCTTGTCTTGTCTTGTCTTGTCTTGTCAAGTTGTCTTGTCTTGTCTTGACAAGTTGTCTTGTCTTGACAAGTTGTCTTGTCTTGTCTTGTCTTGACAAGTTGTCTTGTCTTGTCTTGTCTTGTCCTGTCTTGTCTTGTCTTGTCTTGTCTTGTCTTGTCTTGTCTTGTCTTGTCTTGTCTTGTCTTGTCTTGTCTTGACAAGTTGTCTTGTCTTGTCTTGTCTTGTCTTGACAAGTTGTCTTGTCTTGTCTTGTCTTGTCTTGTCTTGTCTTGACAAGTTGTCTTGTCTTGACAAGTTGTCTTGTCTTGACAAGTTGTCTTGACAAGTGTCTTGTCTTGTCTTATCTTGTCTTGTCTTGACAAGTGTCTTGTCTTGACAAGTTGTCTTGTCTTGACAAGTTGTCTTGTCTTGTCTTGACAAGTTGTCTTGTCTTGTCTTGTCTTGTCTTGTCTTGTCTTGTCTTGACAAGTTGTCTTGTCTTGACAAGTTGTCTTGTCTTGACAAGTTGTCTTGTCTTGTCTTGTCTTGTCTTGGCAAGTTGTCTTGTCTTGTCTTGTCTTGACAAGTTGTCTTGTCTTGTCTTGACAAGTTGTCTTGTCTTGTCTTGACCAGTTGTTATGTCTTGTCTTGTCTTGTCTTGTCTTGTCTGTCTTGTCTTGTCTTGTCTGGTCTTGTCTTGTCTTGTCTGGTCTTGTCTTGTCTTGTCTGTCTTGTCTTGTCAGTTTTCTTATCTGGTATTGTCTTGTCTTGGCTTGACAAGTTGTCTTGTCTTATCTTGTCTTGTCTTGTCATGTCTTGACAAGTTGTCTTGTCTTGACAAGTTGTCTTGTCTTGTTTTGTCTTGTCTTGTATCTTGTCTTGACAAGTTGTCTTGTCTTGTCATGTCTTGACAAGTTGTCTTGTCTTGACAAGTTGTCTTGTCTTGTTTTGTCTTGTCTTGTATCTTGTCTTGACAAGTTGTCTTGTCTTGAAAAGTTGCCTTGTCTTGCCTTTTCTTGTCTTGACAAGTTGTCTTATCTTGTCTTGTCTTGTCTTGTCTTGTCTTGTCTTGACAAGTTTTCTTATCTTGTCTTGTCTTGTCTTGTCTTGTCTTGACAAGTTGTCTTGTCTTGACAAGTTGTCTTGTCTTGTCTTGTCTTGACAAGTTGTCTTGTCTTGACAAGTTGTCTTGTCTTGTCTTGTCTTGTCTTGTCTTGTCTTGACAAGTTGTCTTGTCTTGTCTTGTCTTGTCTTGTCTCATCTTGTCTTGTCTTGTCTTGTCTTGACTTGTCTTGTCTTGTCTTGTCTTGTCTTGTCTTGTCTTGTCTTGTCTTGTCTTGTCTTGTCTTGACAAGTTGTCTTGTCTTGACAAGTTGTCTTGTCTTGCCTTTTCTTGTCTTGACAAGTTGTCTTATCTTGTCTTGTCTTGTCTTGTCTTGACAAGTTTTCTTATCTTGTATTGTCTTGTCTTGTCTTGACAAGTTGTCTTGTCTTGTCTTGTCTTGTCTTGTCTTGTCTTGACAAGTTTTCTTATCTTGTCTTGTCTTGTCTTGTCTTGACAAGTTGTCTTGTCTTGTCTTGTCTCGTCTTGTCTCGTCTTGTCTTGTCTTGACAAGTTGTCTTGTCTTGTCTTGTCTTGTCTTGTCTTGTCTTGACAAGTTGTCTTGTCTTGTCTTGTCTTGTCTTGACTTGTCTTGTCTTGTCTTGACAAGTTGTCTTGTCTTGTCTTGTCTTGACAAGTTGTCTTGTCTTTTCTTGTCTTGTCTTGTCTTGACAAGTTGTCTTGTCTTGTCTTGTCTTGTCTCGTCTCATCTCGTCTTGTCTTGTCTTGTCTTGACTTGTCTTGTCTTGTCTTGTCTTGTCTTGACAAGTTGTCTTGTCTTGACAAGTTGCCTTGTCTTGCCTTTTCTTGTCTTGACAAGTTGTCTTATCTTGTCTTGTCTTGTCTTGTCTTGACAAGTTTTCTTGTCTTGTATTGTCTTGTCTTGTCTTGACAAGTTGTCTTGTCTTGACAAGTTGTCTTGTCTTGTCTTGTCTTGTCTTGACAAGTTGTCTGGTCTTGTCTTGTCTTGTCTTGTCTTGACAAGTTGTCTTGTCTTGTCTTGTCTTGTCTTGTCTTGTCTTGACAAGTGTCTTGTCTTGACAAGTTGTCTTGTCTTGACAAGTTGTCTTGTCTTGTCTTGACAAGTTGTCTTGTCTTGTCTTGTCTTGTCTTGTCTTGTCTTGACAAGTTGTCTTGTCTTGTCTTGTCTTGTCTTGTCTTGTCTTGTCTTGTCTTGTCTTGTCTTGTCTTGTCTTGTCTTGTCTTGTCTTGACAAGTTGTCTTGTCTTGTCTTGTCTTGACAAGTTGTCTTGTCTTGTCTTGTCTTGTCTTGTCTTGTCTTGTCTTGTCTTGTCTTGTCTTGTCTTGTCTTGTCTTGTCTTGTCTTGTCCTGTCTTGTCTTGTCTTGTCAGTTTTCTTGTCTTGTCTTGTCTTGTCTTGTCTTGACAAGTTGTCTTGTCTTGTCTTGTCTTGTCTTGTCTTGTCTTGTCTTGTCTTGTCTTGTCTTGTCTTGTCTTGTCTTGTCTTGTTTTGTCTTGTCTTGTCTTGTCTTGTCTTGTCTTGTCTTGACAAGTTGTCTTGTCTTGTCTTGTCTTGTCTTGTCTTGACAAGTTGTCTTGTCTTGTCTTGTCTTGTCTTGTCTTGTCTTGACAAGTTGTCTTGTCTTGTCTTGACAAGTTGTCTTGTCTTGACAAGTTGTCTTGTCTTGTCTTGTCTTGTCTTGTCTTGTCTTGTCTTGTCTTGTCTTGACAAGTTGTCTTGTCTTGACAAGTTGTCTTGTCTTGTCTTGTCTTGTCTTGACAAGTTGTCTTGTCTTGTCTTGTCTTGTCTTGTCTTGTCTTGACAAGTTTTCTTGTCTTGTCTTGTCTTGTCTTGTCTTGACAAGTTGTCTTGTCTTGTCTTGACTTGTCTTGTCTTGTCTTGTCTTGTCTTGACAAGTTGTCTTGTCTTGTCTTGTCTTGTCTTGTCTTGTCTTGTCTTGTCTTGTCTTGACAAGTTGTCTTGTCTTGTCTTGTCTTGTCTTGTCTTGTCTTGTCAGTGTCTTGTCTTGACAAGTTGTCTTGTCTTGACAAGTTGTCTTGTCTTGTCTTGACAAGTTGTCTTGTCTTGTCTTGTCTTGTCTTGTCTTGTCTTGACAAGTTATCTTGTCTTGTCTTGTCTTGTCTCGTCTCATCTCGTCTTGTCTTGTCTTGTCTTGTCTTGACTTGTCTTGTCTTGTCTTGTCTTGTCTTGTCTTGACAAGTTGTCTTGTCTTGACAAGTTGTCTTGTCTTGTCTTGTCTTGTCTTGTCTTGTCTTGTCTTGACAAGTTGTCTTGTCTTGTCTTGTCTTGTCTTGTCTTGACAAGTTGTCTTGTCTTGTCTTGTCTTGTCTTGTCTTGTCTTGTCTTGTCTTGTCTTGTCTTGTCTTGTCTTGTCTTGTCTTGACAAGTTGTCTTGTCTTGTCTTGTCTTGTCTTGTCTTGTCTTGTCTTGACAAGTTGTCTTGTCTTGACAAGTTGTCTTGTCTTGACAAGTTGTCTTGTCTTGTCTTGTCTTGTCTTGTCTGTCTTGTCTTGTCTTGACAAGTTGTCTGGTCTTGTCTTGTCTTGTCTTGTCTTGACAAGTTGTCTTGTCTTGTCTTGTCTTGTCTTGTCTTGTCTTGTCTTGTCTTGACAAGTGTCTTGTCTTGACAAGTTGTCTTGTCTTGACAAGTTGTCTTGTCTTGTCTTGTCTTGACAAGTTGTCTTGTCTTTTCTTGTCTTGTCTTGTCTTGTCTTGACAAGTTATCTTGTCTTGTCTTGTCTTGTCTTGTCTCGTCTCATCTCGTCTTGTCTTGTCTTGTTGTCTTGTCTTGACAAGTTGTCTTGTCTTGTCTTGTCTTGTCTTGACAAGTTGTCTTGTCTTGTCTTGTCTTGTCTTGTCTTGTCTTGACAAGTTGTCTTGTCTTGACAAGTTGTCTTGTCTTGACAAGTTGTCTTGTCTTGACAAGCTTTCTTATCTTTTCTTGTCTTGTCTTGTCTTGACAAGTTATCTTGTCTTGTCTTGTCTTGACAAGTTGTCATGTCTTGTCTTGACCATTTGTCTTGTCTTGTCTTGTCTTGTCTTGACAAGTTGTCTTATCTTGTCTTGTCTTGTCTTGTCTTGACAAGTTGTCTTGTCTTGACAAGTTGTCTTGTCTTGTCTTGTCTTGTCTTGTCTTGTCTTGTCTTGTCTCTCCTTGTCTTGTCTTGTCTTGTCTTGTCTTGTCTTGTCTTGACAAGTTGTCTTGTCTTGTCTTGTCTTGTCTTGACTTGTCTTGTCTTGACAAGTTGTCTTGTCTTGTCTTGTCTTGTCTTGTCTTGACAAGTTGTCTTGTCTTGTCTTGTCTTGACAAGTTGTCTTGTCTTGTCTTGTCTTGTCTTGACAAGTTGTCTTGTCTTGTCTTGTCTTGTCTTGACAAGTTTTCTTGTCTTGTCTTGTCTTGTCTTGTCTTGACAAGTTGTCTTGTCTTGTCTTGTCTTGTCTTGTCTTGTCTTGTCTTGTCTTGACAAGTTGTCTTGTCTTGTCTTGTCTTGTCTTGTCTTGTCTTGACAAGTTGTCTTGTCTTGTCTTGTCTTGTCTTGTCTTGTCTTGTCTTGACAAGTGTCTTGTCTTGACAAGTTGTCTTGTCTTGACAAGTTGTCTTGTCTTGTCTTGACAAGTTGTCTTGTCTTGTCTTGTCTTGTCTTGTCTCATCTTGTCTTGTCTTGTCTTGTCTTGTCTTGTCTTGTCTTGTCTTGTCTTGACAAGTTGTCTTGTCTTGACAAGTTGTCTTGTCTTGTCTTTTCTTGTCTTGACAAGTTGTCTTGTCTTGTCTTGTCTTGTCTTGTCTTGTCTTGACAAGTTTTCTTATCTTGTATTGTCTTGTCTTGTCTTGACAAGTTGTCTTGTCTTGTCTTGTCTCGTCTTGTCTCGTCTTGTCTTGTCTTGACAAGTTGTCTTGTCTTGTCTTGTCTTGTCTTGTCTTGTCTTGTCTTGTCTTGTCTTGACAAGTTGTCTTGTCTTGTCTTGTCTTGTCTTGTCTTGTCTTGTCAAGTGTCTTGTCTTGACAAGTTGTCTTGTCTTGACAAGTTGTCTTGTCTTGTCTTGACAAGTTGTCTTGTCTTTTCTTGTCTTGTCTTGTCTTGTCTTGACAAGTTATCTTGTCTTGTCTTGTCTTGTCTCGTCTCATCTCGTCTTGTCTTGTCTTGTCTTGTCTTGTCTTGTCTTGTCTTGTCTTGTCTTGTCTTGTCTTGACAAGTTGTCTTGTCTTGACAAGTTGTCTTGTCTTGTCTTTTCTTTTCTTGTCTTGTCTTGTCTTGACAAGTTGTCTTGTCTTGTCTTGTCTTGTCTTGTCTTGACAAGTTGTCTTGTCTTGTCTTGTCTTGTCTTGTCTTGTCTTGTCTTGTCTTGTCTTGTCTTGTCTTGTCTTGTCTTGTCTTGACAAGTTGTCTTGTCTTGTCTTGTCTTGTCTTGTCTTGTCTTGTCTTGACAAGTTTTCTTGTCTTGACAAGTTGTCTTGTCTTGACAAGTTGTCTTGTCTTGTCTTGTCTTGTCTTGTCTGTCTTGTCTTGTCTTGACAAGTTGTCTGGTCTTGTCTTGTCTTGTCTTGTCTTGACAAGTTGTCTTGTCTTGTCTTGTCTTGTCTTGTCTTATCTTGTCTTGTCTTGACAAGTGTCTTGTCTTGACAAGTTGTCTTGTCTTGACAAGTTGTCTTGTCTTGTCTTGTCTTGACAAGTTGTCTTGTCTTTTCTTGTCTTGTCTTGTCTTGTCTTGACAAGTTATCTTGTCTTGTCTTGTCTTGTCTTGTCTTGTCTTGTCTTGTCTTGTCTTGTCTTGTCTTGTTGTCTTGTCTTGACAAGTTGTCTTGTCTTGTCTTGTCTTGTCTTGACAAGTTGTCTTGTCTTGTCTTGTCTTGTCTTGTCTTGTCTTGACAAGTTGTCTTGTCTTGACAAGTTGTCTTGTCTTGACAAGTTGTCTTGTCTTGACAAGCTGTCTTGTCTTGTCTTGTCTTGTCTTGTCTTGACAAGTTGTCTTGTCTTGTCTTGTCTTGACAAGTTGTCTTGTCTTGTCTTGACCATTTGTCTTGTCTTGTCTTGTCTTGTCTTGACAAGTTGTCTTATCTTGTCTTGTCTTGTCTTGTCTTGACAAGTTGTCTTGTCTTGACAAGTTGTCTTGTCTTGTCTTGTCTTGTCTTGTCTTGTCTTGTCTTGTCTCTTCTTGTCTTGTCTTGTCTTGTCTTGTCTTGTCTTGTCTTGACAAGTTGTCCTGTCTTGTCTTGTCTTGTCTTGTCTTGTCTTGTCTTGACAAGTTGTCTTGTCTTGTCTTGTCTTGTCTTGTCTTGACAAGTTGTCTTGTCTTGTCTTGTCTTGACAAGTTGTCTTGTCTTGTCTTTCTTGTCTTGACAAGTTGTCTTGTCTTGTCTTGTCTTGTCTTGACAAGTT
This sequence comes from Chrysogorgia sp. JL179-B06, assembly GCA_035772405.1. Classification (NCBI taxonomy): domain Eukaryota; kingdom Metazoa; phylum Cnidaria; class Anthozoa; order Scleralcyonacea; family Chrysogorgiidae; genus Chrysogorgia; species Chrysogorgia sp. JL179-B06. The sequence continues at coordinate 95,929 of JAYKKM010000449.1, forward strand.
TTCTTGTCTTGTCTTGTCTTGTCTTGTCTTGACAAGTTGTCTTGTCTTGTCTTGTCTTGTCTTGTCTTGTCTTGTCTTGTCTTGACAAGTTGTCTGGTCTTGTCTTGTCTTGTCTTGTCTTGTCTTGACAAGTTGTCTTGTCTTGTCTTGTCTTGTCTTGTCTTGTCTTGTCTTGACAAGTGTCTTGTCTTGACAAGTTGTCTTGTCTTGACAAGTTGTCTTGTCTTGTCTTGACAAGTTGTCTTGTCTTGTCTTGTCTTGTCTTGTCTTGTCTTGTCTTGTCTTGTCTTGTCTTGTCTTGTCTTGTCTTGTCTTGTCTTGACAAGTTGTCTTGTCTTGACAAGTTGTCTTGTCTTGACAAGTTGTCTTGTCTTGACAAGTTGTCTTGTCTTGACAAGTTGTCTTGTCTTGTCTTGTCTTGACAAGTTGTCTTGTCTTGTCTTGTCTTGTCTTGTCTTGACAAGTTGTCTTGTCTTGACAAGTTGTCTTGTCTTGTCTTGTCTTGACAAGTTGTCTTGTCTTGTCTTGTCTTGTCTTGTCTTGTCTTGTCTTGTCTTGTCTTGTCTTGTCTTGTCTTGTCTTGTCTTGTCTTGTCTTGTCTTGTCTTGACAAGTTGTCTTGTCTTGTCTTGTCTTGTCTTGTCTTGTCTTGTCTTGTCTTGTCTTGTCTTGTCTTGTCTTGTCTTGTCTTGACAAGTTGTCTTGTCTTGTCTTGTCTTGTCTTGTCTTGTCTTGTCTTGACAAGTTGTCTTGTCTTGACAAGTTTGTCTTGTCTTGTCTTGTCTTGACAAGTTGTCTTGTCTTGTCTTGTCTTGTCTTGTCTTGACAAGTTTTCTTATCTTGTATTGTCTTGTCTTGTCTTGACAAGTTGTCTTGTCTTGTCTTGTCTTGTCTTGTCTTGTCTTGTCTTGTCTTGTCTTGACAAGTTGTCTTGTCTTGTCTTGTCTTGTCTTGTCTTGACAAGTTGTCTTGTCTTGTCTTGTCTTGTCTTGTCTTGTCTTGTCTTGTCTTGACAAGTGTCTTGTCTTGTCTTGTCTTGTCTTGTCTTGTCTTGTCTTGTCTTGTCTTGTCTTGACAAGTTGTCTTGTCTTGACAAGTTGTCTTGTCTTGTCTTGTCTTGTCTTGACAAGTTGTCTTATCTTGTCTTGTCTTGTCTTGTCTTGACAAGTTTTCTTATCTTGTATTGTCTTGTCTTGTCTTGACAAGTTGTCTTGTCTTGTCTTGTCTCGTCTTGTCTCGTCTTGTCTTGTCTTGACAAGTTGTCTTGTCTTGTCTTGTCTTGTCTTGTCTTGTCTTGACAAGTTGTCCTGTCTTGTCTTGTCTTGTCTTGTCTTATCTTGTCTTGTCTTGACAAGTGTCTTGTCTTGACAAGTTGTCTTGTCTTGACAAGTTGTCTTGTCTTGTCTTGTCTTGTCTTGTCTTGTCTTGTCTTGACAACTTGTCTTGTCTTGTCTTGTCTTGTCTTGTCTCGTCTCATCTTGTCTTGTCTTGTCTTGTCTTGTCTTGTCTTGTCTTGTCTTGTCTTGTCTTGTCTTGACAAGTTGTCTTGTCTTGTCTTGTCTTGTCAGTTGTCTTGTCTTGTCTTGTCTTGACAAGTTGTCTTGTCTTGACAAGTTGTCTTGTCTTGTCTTGTCTTGTCTTGACAAGTTGTCTTGTCTTGTCTTGTCTTGTCTTGTCTTGTCTGGTCTTGTCTTGTCTTGTCTTGTCTTGTCTTGTCTTGTCTTGTCTTGTCTTGTCTTGTCTTGACAAGTTGTCTTGTCTTGTCTTGTCTTGTCTTGTCTTGACAAGTTGTCTTGTCTTGTCTTGTCTTGTCTTGTCTTGTCTTGACAAGTTGTCTTGTCTTGACAAGTTGTCTTGTCTTGACAAGTTGTCTTGTCTTGTCTTGTCTTGTCTTGTCTTGACAAGTTGTCTTGTCTTGACAAGTTGTCTTGTCTTGTCTTGACAAGTTGTCTTGTCTTGTCTTGTCTTGTCTTGTCTTGTCTTGACAAGTTGTCTTGTCTTGTCTTGTCTTGTCTTGTCTTGTCTTGTCTTGTCTTGTCTTGACAAGTTGTCTTGTCTTGACAAGTTGTCTTGTCTTGTCTTGTCTTGTCTTGACAAGTTGTCTTGTCTTGTCTTGTCTTGTCTTGTCTTGACAAGTTGTCTTGTCTTGAACGTTGTCTTGTCTTGACAAGCTTTCTTGTCTTGTCTTGTCTTGTCTTGTCTTGACAAGTTGTCTTGTCTTGTCTTGTCTTGACAAGTTGTCATGTCTTGTCTTGACAATTTGTCTTGTCTTGTCTTGTCTTGTCTTGACAAGTTGTCTTATCTTGTCTTGTCTTGTCTTGACAAGTTGTCTTGTCTTGTCTTGTCTTGACAAGTTGTCTTGTCTTTACAAGTTGTCTTGTCTTGTCTTGTCTTGTCTTGTCTTGTCTTGTCTTGTCTTGTCTTGTCTTGTCTTGTCTTGTCTTGTCTTGTCTTGTCTTGTCTTGTCTTGACAAGTTGTCTTGTCTTGTCTTGTCTTGTCTTGTCTTGTCTTGTCTTGACAAGTTGTCTTGTCTTGACAAGTTTGTCTTGTCTTGTCTTGTCTTGACAAGTTGTCTTGTCTTGTCTTGTCTTGTCTTGTCTTGACAAGTTGTCTTGTCTTGTCTTGTCTTGTCTTGTCTTGTCTTGTCTTGTCTTGTCTTGACAAGTTGTCTTGTCTTGTCTTGTCTTGTCTTGTCTTGACAAGTTGTCTTGTCTTGTCTTGTCTTGTCTTGTCTTGTCTTGTCTTGTCTTGACAAGTTGTCTTGTCTTGTCTTGTCTTGTCTTGTCTTGTCTTGTCTTGTCTTGACAAGTTGTCTTGTCTTGACAAGTTGCCTTGTCTTGCCTTTTCTTGTCTTGACAAGTTGTCTTATCTTGTCTTGTCTTGTCTTGTCTTGTCTTGTCTTGTCTTGACAAGTTTTCTTATCTTGTATTGTCTTGTCTTGTCTTGACAAGTTGTCTTGTCTTGTCTTGTCTCGTCTTGTCTCGTCTTGTCTTGTCTTGACAAGTTGTCTGGTCTTGTCTTGTCTTGTCTTGTCTTGTCTTGACAAGTTGTCCTGTCTTGTCTTGTCTTGTCTTGTCTTATCTTGTCTTGTCTTGACAAGTGTCTTGTCTTGACAAGTTGTCTTGTCTTGACAAGTTGTCTTGTCTTGTCTTGACAAGTTGTCTTGTCTTTTCTTGTCTTGTCTTGTCTTGTCTTGACAAGTTGTCTTGTCTTGTCTTGTCTTGTCTTGTCTCGTCTCATCTTGTCTTGTCTTGTCTTGTCTTGTCTTGTCTTGTCTTGTCTTGTCTTGTCTTGACAAGTTGTCTTGTCTTGTCTTGTCTTGACAAGTTGTCTTGTCTTGTCTTGTCTTGACAAGTTGTCTTGTCTTGACAAGTTGTCTTGTCTTGTCTTGTCTTGTCTTGACAAGTTGTCTTGTCTTGTCTTGTCTTGTCTTGTCTGGTCTTGTCTTGTCTTGTCTTGTCTTGTCTTGTCTTGTCTTGTCTTGTCTTGTCTTGTCTTGTCTTGTCTTGACAAGTTGTCTTGTCTTGTCTTGTCTTGTCTTGTCTTGTCTTGACAAGTTGTCTTGTCTTGTCTTGTCTTGTCTTGACAAGTTGTCTTGTCTTGTCTTGTCTTGTCTTGTCTTGTCTTGTCTTGACAAGTTGTCTTGTCTTGACAAGTTGTCTTGTCTTGTCTTGTCTTGTCTTGACAAGTTGTCTTGTCTTGTCTTGTCTTGTCTTGTCTTGTCTTGTCTTGTCTTGTCTTGTCTTGTCTTGTCTTGTCTTGTCTTGTCTTGTCTTGTCTTGACAAGTTGTCTTGTCTTGTCTTGTCTTGTCTTGTCTTGACAAGTTGTCTTGTCTTGTCTTGTCTTGTCTTGTCTTGTCTTGACAAGTTGTCTTGTCTTGACAAGTTGTCTTGTCTTGACAAGTTGTCTTGTCTTGACAAGTTGTCTTGTCTTGTCTCATCTTGTCTTGTCTTGTCTTGTCTTGACAAGTTGTCTTGTCTTGTCTTGTCTTGTCTTGACAAGTTGTCTTGTCTTGTCTTGTCTTGTCTTGTCTTGTCTTGTCTTGTCTTGTCTTGTCAAGTGTCTTGTCTTGACAAGTTGTCTTGTCTTGACAAGTTGTCTTGTCTTGTCTTGTCTTGACAAGTTGTCTTGTCTTGTCTTGTCTTGTCTTGTCTTGACAAGTTATCTTGTCTTGTCTTGTCTCGTCTTATCTTGTCTTGTCTTGTCTTGTCTTGTCTTGTCTTGTCTTGTCTTGTCTTGTCTTGTCTTGACAAGTTGTCTTGTCTTGTCTTGTCTTGTCTTGTCTTGACAAGTTGTCTTGTCTTGTCTTGTCTTGTCTTGTCTTGTCTTGTCTTGTCTTGACAAGTGTCTTGTCTTGACAAGTTGTCTTGTCTTGACAAGTTGTCTTGTCTTGTCTTGACAAGTTGTCTTGTCTTGTCTTGTCTTGTCTTGTCTTGTCTTGACAAGTTGTCTTGTCTTGTCTTGTCTTGTCTTGTCTCATCTTGTCTTGTCTTGTCTTGTCTTGTCTTGTCTTGTCTTGTCTTGTCTTGTCTTGACAAGTTGTCTTGTCTTGTCTTGTCTTGACAAGTTGTCTTGTCTTGTCTTGTCTTGACAAGTTGTCTTGTCTTGACAAGTTGTCTTGTCTTGTCTTGTCTTGACAAGTTGTCTTGTCTTGTCTTGTCTTGTCTTGTCTTGTCTTGTCTTGTCTTGTCTTGTCTTGTCTTGTCTTGTCTTGTCTTGTCTTGTCTTGTCTTGTCTTGTCTTGACAAGTTGTCTTGTCTTGTCTTGTCTTGTCTTGTCTTGACAAGTTGTCTTGTCTTGTCTTGTCTTGTCTTGTCTTGTCTTGACAAGTTGTCTTGTCTTGACAAGTTGTCTTGTCTTGACAAGTTGTCTTGTCTTGTCTTGTCTTGTCTTGTCTTGTCTTGACAAGTTGTCTTGTCTTGTCTTGTCTTGTCTTGTCTTGTCTTGACAAGTTGTCTTGTCTTGACAAGTTGTCTTGTCTTGTCTTGTCTTGTCTTGTCTTGTCTTGACAAGTTGTCTTGTCTTGACAAGTTGTCTTGTCTTGTCTTCTTGACAAGTTGTCTTGTCTTGTCTTGTCTTGTCTTGTCTTGACAAGTTGTCTTGTCTTGTCTTGTCTTGTCTTGTCTTGTCTTGTCTTGTTGTCTTGTCTTGACTTGTCTTGTCTTGTCTTGACAAGTTGTCTTGTCTTGTCTTGTCTTGTCTTGTCTTGACAAGTTGTCTTGTCTTGTCTTGTCTTGTCTTGTCTTGACAAGTTGTCTTGTCTTGTCTTGTCTTGTCTTGACAAGTTGTCTTGTCTTGTCTTGATTGTCTTGTCTTGTCTTGTCTTGTCTTGACAAGTTGTCTTGTCTTGTCTTGTCTTGTCTTGACAAGTTGTCTTGTCTTGTCTTGTCTTGTCTTGTCTTGTCTTGTCTTGTCTTGTCTTGTCTTGTCTTGTCTTGTCTTGTCTTGTCTTGTCTTGACAAGTTGTCTTGTCTTGTCTTGTCTTGTCTTGTCTTGACAAGTTGTCTTGTCTTGTCTTGTCTTGTCTTGTCTTGTCTTGTCTTGTCTTGTCTTGTCTTGTCTTGTCTTGTCTTGTCTTGTCTTGTCTTGTCTTGTCTTGTCTTGTCTTGTCTTGTCTTGACAAGTTGTCTTGTCTTGTCTTGTCTTGTCTTGTCTTGTCTTGTCTTGTCTTGACAAGTTGTCTTGTCTTGACAAGTCTTGTCTTGTCTTGTCTTGTCTTGTCTTGACAAGTTGTCTTGTCTTGTCTTGTCTTGTTGTCTTGTCTCTTGTCTTGTCTTGTCTTGTCTTGTCTTGTCTTGTCTTGTCTTGTCTTGTCTTGTCTTGTCTTGTCTTGTCTGTCTTGTCTTGTCTTGACAAGTTGTCTTGTCTTGTCTTGTCTTGTCTTGTCTTGTCTTGTCTTGTCTTGTCTTGTCTTGTCTTGTCTTGTCTTGACAAGTTGTCTTGTCTTGTCTTGACAAGTTGTCTTGTCTTGTCTTGTCTTGTCTTGTCTTGTCTTGTCTTGTCTTGTCTTGTCTTGTCTTGTCTTGTCTTGACAAGTTGTCTTGTCTTGTCTTGTCTTGTCTTGTCTTGTCTTGTCTTGTCTTGTCTTGTCTTGTCTTGACAAGTTGTCTTGTCTTGTCTTGTCTTGTCTTGTCTTGTCTTGTCTTGTCTTGTCTTGTCTTGTCTTGTCTTGTCTTGACAAGTTGTCTTGTCTTGTCTTGTCTTGTCTTGACAAGTTGTCTTGTCTTGTCTTTGTCTTGTCTTGTCTTGTCTTGTCTTGTCTTGTCTTGTCTTGTCTTGTCTTGTCTTGTCTTGTCTTGTCTTGTCTTGTCTTGTCTTGTCTTGTCTTGACAAGTTGTCTTGTCTTGTCTTGTCTTGTCTTGACAAGTTGTCTTGTCTTGTTGTCTTGTCTTGACAAGTTGTCTTGTCTTGTCTTGTCTTGTCTTGTCTTGACAAGTTGTCTTGTCTTGTCTTGTCTTGACAAGTTGTCTTGTCTTGTCTTGACAAGTTGTCTTGTCTTGTCTTGTCTTGTCTTGTCTTGTCTTGTCTTGTCTTGTCTTGTCTTGACAAGTTGTCTTGTCTTGTCTTGTCTTGTCTTGTCTTGTCTTGTCTTGTCTTGTCTTGTCTTGTCTTGTCTTGTCTTGTCTTGTCTTGTCTTGTCTTGACAAGTTGTCTTGTCTTGTCTTGTCTTGACAAGTTGTCTTGTCTTGTCTTGTCTTGTCTTGACAAGTTGTCTTGTCTTGTCTAGTATTGTCTTGTCTTGTCTTGTCTTGTCTTGTCTTGTCTTGTCTTGTCTTGACTTGTCTTGTCTTGTCTTGTCTTGTCTTGTCTTGTCTTGTCTGTCTTGTCTTGTCTTGTCTTGTCTTGTCTTGTCTTGTCTTGTCTTGTCTTGTCTTGTTGTCTTGTCTTGTCTTGTCTTGTCTTGTCTTGTTGTCTTGACAAGTTGTCTTGTCTTGTCTTGTCTCGTCTTGTCTTGTCTTGTCTTGTCTTGCTTGTCTTGTCTTGTCTTGTCTTGTCTTGAAGTCTTGTCTTGTCTTGTCTTGTCTTGTCTTGTCTTGTCTTGTCTTGTCTTGTCTTGTCTTGTCTTGTCTTGTCTTGTCTTGTCTTGACAAGTTGTCTTGTCTTGTCTTGTCTTGTCTTGTCTTGACAAGTTGTCTTGTCTTGTCTTGTCTTGTCTTGTCTTGTCTTGTCTTGTCTTGTCTTGTCTTGTCTTGTCTTGTCTGTCTTGACAAGTTGTCTTGTCTTGTCTTGACAAGTTGTCTTGTCTTGTCTTGTCTTGACAAGTTGTCTTGTCTTGTCTTGACAAGTTGTCTTGTCTTGTCTTGTCTTGTCTTGACAAGTTGTCTTGTCTTGTCTTGTCTTGTCTTGTCTTGTCTTGTCTTGACTTGTCTTGTCTTGTCTTGTCTTGTTGTCTTGTCTTGTCTTGACAAGTTGTCTTGTCTTGTCTTGTCTTGTCTTGTCTTGTCTTGACAAGTTGTCTTGTCTTGTCTTGTCTTGTCTTGTCTTGTCTTGTCTTGTCTTGTCTTGTCTTGTCTTGTCTTGTCTTGTCTTGTCTTGACAAGTTGTCTTGTCTTGTCTTGTCTTGTCTTGTCTTGTCTTGTCTTGTCTTGTCTTGTCTTGTCTTGTCTTGTCTTGTCTTGACAAGTTGTCTTGTCTTGTCTTGACAAGTTGTCTTGTCTTGTCTTGACAAGTTGTCTTCTCTTGTCTTGTCTTGACAAGTTGTCTCGTATTGTCTTGTCTTGTCTTGTCTTGTCTTGACAAGTTGTCTTGTCTTGTCTTGTCTTTCCTTGTCTTGTCTTGTCTTGTCTTGTCTGTCTGGTCTGGTCTTGTCTTGTCTTGTCTTGTCTTGTCTTGTCTTGTCTTGTCTGTCTTGTCTTGTCTTGTCTTGACAAGTTGTCTTGTCTTGTCTTGTCTTGTCTTGTCTTGTCTTGTCTTGTCTTGTCTTGACAAGTTGTCTTGTCTTGACAAGTTGTCTTGTCTTGACAAGTTGTCTTGTCTTGTCTTGTCTTGACAAGTTGTCTTGTCTTGTCTTGTCTTGTCTTGTCTTGTCTTGACAAGTTGTCTTGTCTTGTCTTGTCTTGTCTTGTCTTGTCTTGACAAGTTGTCTTGTCTTGTCTTGTCTTGTCTTGTCTTGTCTTGTCTTGTCTTGTCTTGTCTTGTCTTGACAAGTTTTCTGTCTTGTCTTGTCTTGTCTTGTCTTGTCTTGACAAGTTGTCTTGTCTTGTCTTGTCTTGTCTTGTCTTGTCTTCTTGTCTTGTCTTGTCTTGTCTTGTCTTGTCTTGTCTTGACAAGTTGTCTTGTCTTGTCTTGTCTTGTCTTGACAAGTTGTCTTGTCTTGTCTTGTCTTGTCTTGACAAGTTGTCTTGTCTTGTCTTGTCTTGTCTTGTCTTGTCTTGTCTTGTCTTGTCTTGTCTTGTCTTGTCTTGTCTTGTCTGTCTTGTCTTGTCTTGTCTTGTCTTGTCTTGTCTTGTCTTGTCTTGTCTTGTCTTGTCTTGTCTTGACAAGTTGTCTTGTCTTGTCTTGTCTTGTCTTGTCTTGTCTTGTCTTGTCTTGACAAGTTGTCTTGTCTTGTCTTGACAAGTTGTCTTGTCTTGTCTTGTCTTGTTGTCTTGTCTTGTCAAGTCTTGTCTTGTCTTGTCTTGACAAGTTGTCTTGTCTTGTCTTGTCTTGTCTTGTCTTGTCTTGTCTTGTCTTGTCTTGACAAGTTGTCTTGTCTTGTCTTGTCTTGTCTTGTCTTGTCTTGTCTTGTCTTGTCTTGTCTTGTCTTGTCTGTCTTGTCTTGTCTTGTCTTGTCTTGTCTTGTCTTGTCTTGTCTTGTCTTGTCTTGTCTTGTCTTGTCTTGTCTTGTCTTGTCTTGTCTTGACAAGTTGTCTTGTCTTGTCTTGTCTTGACAAGTCTTGTCTTGTCTTGTCTTGTCTTGTCTTGACAAGTTGTCTTGTCTTGTCTTGACAAGTTGTCTTGTCTTGTCACAAGTTGTCTTGTCTTGTCTTGACAAGTTGTCTTGTCTTGTCTTGACAAGTTGTCTTGTCTTGTCTTGTCTTGTCTTGTCTTGTCTTGACAAGTTGTCTTGTCTTGTCTTGTCTTGTCTTGTCTTGTCTTGACAACTGTCTTGTCTTGTCTTGTCTTGTCTTGTCTTGACAAGTTGTCTTGTCTTGTCTTGTCTTGTCTTGTCTTGTCTTGTCTTGTCTTGTCTTGACAAGTTGTCTTGTCTTGACAAGTTGTCTTGTCTTGACAAGTTGTCTTGTCTTGTCTTGACAAGTTGTCTTGTCTTGTCTTGTCTTGTTGTCTTGTCTTGTCTTGTTGTCTTGTCTTGTCTTGTCTTGTTGTCTTGTCTTGTCTTGTCTTGTCTTGTCTTGTCTTGTCTTGACAAGTTGTCTTGTCTTGACAAGTTGTCTTGTCTTGTCTTGTCTTGTCTTGTCTTGTCTTGTCTTGTCTTGTCTTGTCTTGTCTTGACAAGTTGTCTTGTCTTGACAAGTTGTCTTGTCTTGTCTTGTCTTGACAAGTTGTCTTGTCTTGTCTTGTCTGACAGTTGTCTTGTCTTGTCTTGTCTTGTCTTGTCTTGTCTTGTCTTGTCTTGTCTGAGTAGTAATATATATATATATATATATATACATGTGTTAGAGACTGGCACTAGCTCTAAGCCAATCAGAATCAAGTATTGATTTGAATGGACCAATCAGAGCAGAGCCAGTCCAAAATTTCCAGGGGGGTGTCGTATTTTTAAGGTGTGGTCACCCTGTATAGAACGACCAGTGATCAAATCAGGGGGGATATGCAGCTGGTCGTATACAAGAGGTTTTTTGTGAATTTTGATATTATTTATCTCATGAAACCTGGTGTTGTTGTACGACCCAGTGTTATCCTTGAGTTTGACGACCAGAGAGGAAGGTCAATCAAGGTGATCGTATTTCATGAGATAGATATTTTAAAATTCAAAAAAAAACCTTTATAAACGACCATCATACCTCACCCAATGTGATTTATACTTACCATCAGAAAAACGTCCATATTATTTTTGGAAGAGTTGTACGATATTGAAATAAAAATAATCAAATTTGGGTTTATAGAATTAATCATAGAAATTTCCGCCATGGAGCTCTTACCTCGACGCCATCTTATGGCCGAATGACTGATATTCTTTTGTTACGGTATTTTAAAAAAAAATAGATAAAATTTGTAGAGGGAAATATCTCCAAAAATTATTTGGTGTTTTTCAAATAGATATATTTTTAAAAATGTACTTTAACACACAAATAACTTTTTTTTTGAAAAAACAAATCTTTTTATTGTTTTTATTTAATCTAAATACATTTCTTTATTAATAGAACTAAGTATGGAATCATCAGTTATCATAATTGTTGTTAGATATTTATACGGGTAAAGAAATCCCCCATCTACCACTTCTAAATATAATTTATACCCATCTAGCCTACCCAGGGGAGAGTATATACAGTGTCGTAAAATATATTTTTGATTTGGAAAATTCTGTCGAAGACTATTAATATCACAGCGGGTATATACTTTTTTTTTAATGTTGTTTCTATTAAATACTTTTTCTTCCTTTACTTCGTCATCATCACTCCCCAAAAATGTTTTCAAACTATCATCACTATCAGAATCACTATTATCCTGAATAGGTTTGACGGGTTTAAAGTCCTCGAAATTAAACACTTTCGACGTATACGTATCCGTATCCCGTACACGTACACCGTACGCGTATCCCTCTCCTTTATCGTTGTAATCCCATATGAGAGGGGAACCAGGCAGGGGTATAGGTTTTCCAGTTTCATTCGTTATTTCTTCTTTCGTAGCCATTTTTTTCTTAAACTAAGTTTGTAGAGGGACAATTACGTATAAATGAAAAAGAAAAGTTTCAGCTTATTTATATGAAAGTTTTTTTGATGAATTTTTTTTTTTCATTTCTACAAAACCTGGGGTATAAAAAACGATATCATAAAAAAAATGGGTCATTTATTTTTTTTGTTGAAGATGGCAGGGTATATACCCAATCGAAAGATTTGGGACATTTCAAATACGTGAACCAGAAAATGCTGAAAAAATGATAGAGGCAGCGAAATTAATCAATTACTCAACTACTGCACAGAATTCTCTTAAATTAAATGAAATATCGTTTTTTGAATGTAGTCGTGAAATTGTAAAAGATAAAGAATTGGGATTTCTTCAAGGGGTTGTTTATCTCAAAGAAGCAAGAGATTGTATTTTTGATTGGCTTCCCTATGGGGGAGAAATCATTCGTTCTTATGCTGATGATTTCTACCATTTTAAAGGTAGACTATATGATCCGTCCACGTTATATCAATATGGAAAACGTCAGGGTAAAATGGGAAAATTATGGAATAGTGAAAGAATCCGTAAATTAGCTGATTATAAGAACAAACATCGACAAAAAAGAAAAAAACTTTTAGAGGAAAGAAAATCATGTAATAAAAAAATAACATTGTTTTTATTAAATAAATTTATACAAGAGAAGGAATTATTATGTCTTTGTCATTTTTTATAAACTTAACATTTTTATGCAAAAGATGAGGAAGATCATTCTCTGATAATATTTTTAGTGTTTTTCCAGATTCTCCATGATTGATAACTTTCAGGGTTACTTCATACGGATGTTGTTCCACATCATTTTTTTTTTTATTACAGACCATTGTTTTGTTTCAATTATGGTAACAGGTTTGCAATCCTCTACAAAATATATATAGTCAGGATTTTCTTTAAGAAGAGATGCAGTTGATAAATAGCACTGACAAGTATTTTTGGATGTGTCAAAAAAAGTTATACTTTTCCTACATATACTAACAAACTGTAATACGGACATTGTTTCAGTAATGATAAAATGTTTTTTTAGTTTAAACATATATATATGTGTCTCAGAAAAAGATATTAAAAAAAAATCAAAAAACAGAACAGTATAAATAGACGTTTTTTCTTTTTTTTTAAAACCATTGCTTGTCGTACTTCAGTTAACATAAAAAAATGAAGTGTAGGAGATGTATAAAAAAAGCGAAAATAAAAAAACGAAAACGACGACGTTCTAAAAAAATTCAAAAAGGAGGATGGAAAAAAGATCATCCGAATTATAATCATAAGTTTTATGAATTTTGGAAATGGTAGACAATGTATTTAAAAAAAAATTTTATTAATCCAAATAAGTTTTTTTCCATCTTTGTATTCTATCATCACATTCACATAGTTCAACTATTCTACTATAGATAAGTCGTGAGTAATTCTGTTTACAAGGATAACAATAATGATGGTTTACAAAACATTCTTTACATCTGTAATGCATGAAAAAATGATAGAAGGAATTCACTTCACAACAACAGAAACTGCAATAGACCATCTTGACAATATTTTTTTGAACGTTTTTGTGATATTTTTATAGTTTGACAATCTACTTTTATAGATTTTTTGCAAAACTATATAAACAGGGTATCAAATATATTTTTTCAAACATGTGGCTGCGTTCAATGATTGATTTTGGAGAATGTGAATCTCATGCTTATCTTACATTTTATTATCGTGCTCAACCCATACAATTAGTAAATTATGAACCTGTGATTCCCTCGTTGTTAAGATATGGATATTATATATCTGAAAGATTGGCAAGGACCTCGATATTTCAAATTGATGATAGTAGACGCGTTTGGAGCGCCGGAGGAGAATTTACAGAACCTCTTATTATCATTGAAGGGAAAATATATAAATATTAATAATGGTAATGTAAAATTAGCAAAAACTCAAACACCTATATTAAATATTAAACCCTACAATTTCATTAACCATAGGGGTAGAGGGAAACAAATATATTTATCTTTGTAATGTTTTTTAAATAAAAAACCTTTTAGAAACATTTTTGTGTAAAAATTTTATTACAAGAAAAATAAATATGTTTACAAATTAATTTGTTGTGGAATTATTGAGTTACCATTTATTAGTTTAATTGTTTTATACACGAGATGATCACTTTTAGTTTCAAGAATTGTTTTTAGGGTTATTCCCTTCTCTTCTCCCTGTATAATAATTTTCAGAGTTAGTTCGTAGACTTGAGGTGGAGAACAAAATGGGGGATTACATTCTTTACATAGTATAGCAGGTTTACAATCCTCTACCAAATATGTATAGTTAGGAAAATGTTTTTGAAGAAAATGACATGAATAATAACGAGGAGTATTGTCATAATATGCTACACCCCTATAATTGATACAGGTCACGAGATCTTTTACTTGATTCATCTTGTTATCACTATGATTAAATCAAATATGTAATCTTATATATAAATAAAAAACACGAATTTTTTTTAAAAAAAGTTTTTTATTGAGTATATGCTACAGCTTTCATGAAATTATTAGAATCTATTATTAGTGTAATTTCTTTTTGTAAAAGATCAGAAGCATCATAGTCAACAATTGTTGTTATGTTTTCACCCAGACATGAACAATTCCATTCATCATTTTCATATTCATGTTTCTTTTTAACTGCCAGAGCTAGGTAATATGTTTGAGACGTTGAGGGTATATCTTCATAGGGTATATCTTCAATACATTCGCATAATACCGTAGGTTGACATTTCTTTACAACATAGGTAAAGTGGTGTAATTCTTTGGCTAGAAAACGACTTGGATAATAGTTACTTTCATCTTCAATTTTGTAGGGTTAAAGTCATCAGCAATTATTCTTTGATAACGTCTACCGGTATGTTCATCACAATCACGATACTGTACATGTGAATTCGGCATCATTCACAAATAACGTACCACATGGTGGGTAACGCGTTTATATATAATTTTTTATAAAAAAAAAAAATATAAAAATCAAAATTAAAAAAGACAGATATTCTAAAATAAAAAATAAAATTTAGTAGGATATAAATAAAAATGTAATACAATGGTTTTTACAAAAATATCATGGAAACCGTGGATGCACGATATAATAGATTATTCTATTCAAAATATCCCTGTGGACAATGTCTTAACGGAAATATGTGTGGGGAAGTGTGTGCGAATTATATACCGCGGAAAGATCCAAAACAAAAACGTTGTTGTAGATTAAAGAGATGGTTGTTAAAGAAGATATGGTGTTAAAAGATTTAAAGAAGAAAATCCATAAAAAAAAGAAACAGTATAAATAAGAGTAAAAAAAAAATAATTGTTTATATATGACAATGGAACGTAAAGAAACAGCAGATGAACGATTTGAAAGATTATATTATAACAAACATCCTTGTGGAAGATGTATTAACAAACACCCGTGTCCGATTCATCCAGATGAATTAAAACTTTCAAGACTAAACAGTTTTAAACGTCGGGTGTTAAACAAGTTAAATATACGGTGGAAATATACAGTGAATGTTTCTGTGGAAATAGACGAATAGAAGAAAAGACGTTTTTTTTAAAAAGATTTAAAATGGCTGAGCGTGATTTTGATGAAATTCTTTACCCCGACATTCAATATTTATTACATGCTGAATTTGTTTGAGATAGAAAAAACACGCGATTCAACGTTTTATTTTTTGGAATGGAGAGAGCATCCCCATCAGTTTAGATGTGCTGATTATGATTATAAATATTTTAACATTTATGTGGAAGATAAAAATGAACAATCTATATTTCGGAAACGATATGGTGGGAAAAAGATATTATAGATTTTTAATAACCAGGTTTTAGCTGGACTATGTCATTTTATGATCAGTTAGTGGGAAAACATGTAGTATTTATTGATAGAGAACCGAGATTACCCACGTTAATTTCGACCCTTGATTGTTTTGAGATAAATAATATCCCATGTTATTCAAAAACGTTTTTTATATGGTAAATGTAAGGATTCAAGATTTAGATTAGTAAATTATCATTTTCGTGAAAATTTTGATGGGAAGAGCTTTATTTAGTTGCTTATTAAAGATGAAAATATATTATCTTTACTTAATGTGATTTATGGTAGCAGTAATGGAAATTATATTGTAACATTAATAAATAAAATACATTTTGATAAATCTATGTTGCAACAACATGTATATTTAGATTGTTGTGGTGAATTATGTAATAATTTTAATGAATTAAATATTTGAAATAAAACAGTTCAAAATAAATCGAGAAAAGCGTTTTTTTATTTAAAAAAAAGAATTTATATACACTTCTTGATCTATGAAATTATGTATACCACAATCTCCTGCCACATGTGTTGTTATATATTGTTTATAATTAAGCTTTTTATTTTTACATACTCCATAACTTCCAAATTTATATTTAATAGATGCATAGGAAAGCATGGATTTAGGATTTGTTCACATTTACGTACAATAAATATTTGATTTCGACAATTTTCTTTAAGATAGTGAAGATCATACTGTTTGGGTTTTGACATATTGCTTGCATGAGATTCAACTGAAGAATGAACCAGAAAACACAATGTTTTTTATTTTATTTAGATTAATGTGTTTATTTAGCTTAATGAATTTGAAAAGCTATATAAAGAGTAAGAGATTATTTCAAAATCACAACAATATGATTGAAACAATTTTAAGAGTTGTTCTTTATTTTCAATATTTTAACCAAGGAGAAATTGGATATTTATTTTGGTTATGTGGATTATTTGATTATTATCGTGGAAAATATGTCACATGTCCCATGATGAAATGTAAAAACAACATTCGACCCTACGGCGAAGTAAGTTATATAGTCAATATGAAAAAAATCAAAGGAACCTGTGGAATGCCCTCCTATTTTATCCTAGAAGATCGTTTCTCTTATATGATCCCGAATTTACAAGCAAGTCAAAGAAAATATTCCTTGAAGAGAACACTCTTTCTACGTACTTTACTCGTTGAATCATCAGACACGTTATGGCCCTGGTATGTTATTTTTTTTTTTTTTTTTTTTTTTTTTTTTTTTTATATTTTTTTTCATTCCCCCCCCCCCGATTTTGTTTTTTAAAGAATTATATATTGTATTACCCCTTGAAAGCCACTCAGATTTATTTCAATGTTTGAAAACCAATGATAAGTATCATTATACATATTTTGTACAAAATTTAACCTTTGAAAGAAAATACATATCTTATACCCTGGGTTTTGGAAAAGAAAGTTTAGTAAGCAAATTTAAGCACATACATAGCCAGAAAGGTGATTTTGCTCTTTTTTTAAATATTTATTTGTTAATGGTATCACCTAGTATTTTCAATTCTTATACTTATTGTAGTTCAATTAGAAATCTTATCATGTTCACTTCATGTTTTATATTTTATTGTTGTGAACATAACCCTATAGGAAGTTTTGTCAATAGACAAAAAAAAGGTCTTTCTGAAAAAAATATTAGATATATTTTTTGGGATTTTATACATGATATAAAAAAGGGTAAAGTCTCCTTTGATAAATGTCGGTATAAAAATTGTAAGCGTAAAAGTTATTTTTTTGAGTTCGATCCTTTGAAATTAAGTATTTTAAACAAAAGTAATTATGTTTTAAATGAAAATCACACCAAAGTTAATCATTATGTGGTTGTTAAGCAAGATTATGGAGGAAGTATAGGAGAATTTAAGTGTAAAGAGAAAATATTTGCAGATGTAATAATGTTTGAGGAAGATGTAATAGAATTATTTACTATGATAAAAAAGTATATAAAAACAACATTGAATTATGATTTAGCTACATACAATCCTATGTATGAAATGACTGAATCGAATGTGAATTGGGATAATTTTTATAAAAGTATTAGTGAACAAACGTGTATGTAGAAAAAATGGAATTAAAAGATTGTATAAAATTTAAAGTGTTTGCGTATGATGTTATACGAATGGAAGAAGACGAAGAAAATGAAAAAGAATTTTGGATGAGATGTGGGAGATTTTGTTTTGCCCTTCGAAAATTTTATATGGAAAAAAATGAAAAATGGAAAATAAGTGAATGTTGTAAAACTATTCATGAAATATCTATGGTCATTTAACGAATGCTGGACATTACAGTAAACAAAAGATTTGTTGGATTTCATGAGGGGGTTGACCCCCTAGATATTCAACAATATATGGAACATTTAGATGAATTTTACGTAAAAAACTATCAAAGAAAAAATATATCAGTTTTGATTTATTATATTTTTGAAACCATTCATCCTTTTTCCGATGGAAATGGAAGAATAGGGAAAGCACTTGTTGCATTTCTAGAAAATAAAATAGAATGTAAAATAAAAACAAAAAAACAACATAGAAAGTTATGTAAAATTTTAGGAGTTATGCAAAGCAAACACAATAGTTTATTTGATATCATATGTTGTAATCAATTAAACACGTTATTAGTGTAATAAAATTTTTGTGATGGAAATTTTTTTTAATTGTGCGGAGGGTATAAAATAAACACTGTCCCTACAGTGATTCATCATTTACCCTTCACTCGGATTCAAAGATGGTGGAACTTTACGCACGACAACAATATGATCATTTTTATAAAATGCAATCGTATACAGATTTGTCTGCAAAAATAATTGCACAAAAAAAAATCAACGGTAATGCTATTCTCGCCAAAGTATATCCTACAAATAAAAGATGTGACAAGTACACATACAATAGCGCTGTTGAAGTGAAAAATGATCATATTCCTTCATTGTTGAATGTTCTTAATAAGATTAGCATTCAAGAGAAATTGGGCAGATATTTTTTGAAGTGGTAAGATTTGAAAATTGGAAAAAGCAAACATGCCGTTTGGTTGTTCGTACAGATGCGTGGGGTGGTTTGGAAATTTGTTATCAACATCAAGATAACGAATTAGCCGATGCAATGGAATTTGACGATGATCCAACACCGACAACCAGCAACAACAACAACAACGCAACGTCAAGTGAAATCGTATGGTCTGATGACTGGGGTAGTTTTCATATAAAAAAGAAAGATTCCTTGGATGAATATATTATTGCCCTAAGAAAGTATAATCATGCAACAGGTCATAAATCCCAACCTACCCCCGTCAAAAAACGAGTATTGAAGAAAAAGAAACCCACACTCAATTTTGACGACGATGTCGACGATGACGACGACAACGAAAAGATTAAGAAAATAAAAGTAGAAAGTGATGATGATGAGGTTTGTCACCGTTTAAGTCCAACAGTAATTTCAGAAATTTTTTATTATCGTTTTAGATGTTGTAAAAATATACAAGATACATTATGTTTGTACGGTGATACTATAAATAAAGAGTTAGCCTGTAAAAATATAGAAGTTGATTTTATGGGGATATTACGCGACAAAGAACTCGTTGATGAACTTGAAGAATATTATATTAATTTTATTTCTTTATTTTAGAAATGAATAAAAAGAAAAAAACTAAATTTTCTGCTGACTTTATTGAAAAAGCTTCAAGATTATTAAAAGGAGAGACATTAACTGATGAGGATTATTCTAATTATAGATTACATAGTAGTAGTAAAAAAAAATATAGACGTTTGAAATATGCTGTTAATAAAAATAATGAACAATGGGAAATTGATTTAGCTGAAAATAAAGATTTAGCCCGATATAATAATCAATATCGTTATTGGTTGGTGTGTATTGATATTTTTTCAAGATTTTGTTGGGTAAAATTAATAAAAAAGAAAACGTCTAATAATGTTAAAAATAAATTTGAAAGTATTCTTATTGAAGAAGGAATAGCCCTCTTAAAATTCAAAGTGATGAAGGAACAGAATTTCAAGATATACGTACGAAATTAAGTAAAAAAAATATAATTTTGAAGTATTTCATACGTATAATAGAGAAATAAAAGCATCCCATGTGGAACGTGTAATTGGAACTTTAAAAACAATGGTTCGTCGTGTTTTAACAATGACTGGAGAATTTGACTATATTCAGTATTTACCCCTTATTGTTAAACGTTATAATAATTCCCCACATAAAGCATTAGCTGGTGCAACACCTTTTGAAATTTATCGCGAAGAAAAAAAAGGAAAAATACGTAAAGTAAAAAATAAAATAGTACGTGATCATTTAAATTATCCTATTCCCACTCAAGATCTGATACGAGAAGGTACGCGTGTACGTATTGCGAGAGTAAAAAATAATATTTTTGAAAAAAGCAGTCTTCGACGATGGACAAATGAGATATTTTTTATTAAAAAAGTATTTATCACTGATCCCGTTACATATCAATTAGAAGACGAACAACGTGAAGAAATTAAAGGAATTTTTTATCGTGCTGAATTACAAGTTTTAAAAAAAAAATGAATTTACACATTGCTAGTAATTCAATATCAAGAGGACTTCAAAAGAATTTGATTAATGATTTTGAAATGAAAATTGCAATTGATGCTTTGAACAATGAATGTTTTTTAGAAGTTTTACAAGTTTGTTATCCCCAAACAACTAAAAATATTGTAGGTGATGAATGTTTTTTTCATTTATCATAACCTATAAGAATTTTATACCCGAAGAAAATAATAATTCGGTATACGCAAACAGTGAGTTCGTTTTTACATCGGATAAATTTATTATACCCGACGGAATTTATGATTTATCTTCATTAATTATATTTTTAAATAATATCTTAGAAGGATTTGAAATTTTTTTTACCATCGGATCAAATGGGAAAGTAATTATTAATGTTAATGTTGAGATTGAGTATTGGGTATATGAAAATGCGAGTAAAGCAGCCGATGGGTTACAGGTAAATGAATTTCGATTATCTAACAAGACTACGGTAGAAAAAAAGGGTATTCAATATGCTTCTTTTAATCAAAAGATTAATATATTATTTTCAAAAAAATTAGCTTTTATGCTAGGTTTAAAAAATGAAAAAGATCTTAAAATCGTACCTCTCTTGTTTGAAATAAAAAAAGATAACCCTACACCTCGAACCCTTTTTTCTAAACATTTTGATTACTTACCCGATGTATCCGACGGATTAAATAAAATGTTTATATATTGTGATGAAATAGAACTGGGTTAGTTGGTGATAGTTGTTCCGAATTGTTAACAACAGTACCCATTCAATGGCATCGACAAGGTGGTGGGGGGGAATGGACAATTAGTTTATTATAGTCCCCCAAAATCATTGAGAAAATTTAAAAAAAGACATTATAAGAGAAATTCATATTAAAGTTAAAGATACTACAGGAAAATTAGTTCCTTTTGATTCAGGAACGCTTAGTATTGATTGTTTAATACATTCAACATAATGCTTTTGATTGTTCTTGAAGAAAAAAATGGGGAAATGATAATTAAAGAATATAAAATATTTTATCCTTTTTCTCTTTACGTGTTAGTAAATAGTGGGAAAAAATTTTTTATGGAATTTAAATTCGATTGAATATAAAAATATCAAAAATTCATTTCGAATTACGTGTGCAAACAAAATGGATTTCAGTGCAATAACACAATCAAAAAAAATAAATAATGGAACGATTTCAGTTTCTTCATCTACTATTATTTCCAATGCAACACAACGTTTTATATATACTATAAAAGAATTATTTTATATTGACGAAAAAAATCCTTATACATCATTAAATGATGAAAAAAAAAAAATTCCCCTATTTTTTATTTATGAGTGATAAAGAGGCTAAACAATCACTACAGTTCTTTATTAACTATGAGAATAACGTGCCGTTAAAAGGTGAAGAAATTAAGATATATATAAATTTATTTGAAGAAAAAAATAATGACTGAAAAAATAAATGAACTATCCGTAGAAGATTATACTGAATTGTTAAACGGTAGAAATCGTGGAAAAAATTATTCATCATCATATTTTGTTGTGAAAAGAAAAAATAAAGAAAATCCAACTAAGAAAGAAATTTTATTAAATGAGGGTGTGGGATTACCCTCAAATTTAAATTTAGATACTTATTATACAAGTGATAATAAAAAAAAGAGAAAAAAAATAGATCCAAATGTAATACGTTTTTTACAAAATAGATAGACTGTGTAAAAAAAAGTATAAATAAAAAAAAGTTATATAAAAAAATCATAATGTTGTGTATATTATTATTATTTTTATTGTTGTTGTGGTTATTGTTGTTTTTTAAAAATAAAATAAATGACGCGTAAAAAATACATCAAAAAAAGAAAAAACAAAAGAGGAATAAGAAAACGTAGAAGAAAAATACAAAAAGGAGGGTTTGGTGGCGCATTGGCACTGGGTATGGTTCTTCCTCAAGTGTTGGGAACACTTTCAAATATTCTTAAAATTAACGTTTAAAAAAAAAAAATGAGTAAAAAAATTGAAGATGTGGAAAAAAATGACATATTATTTAGTGAGCCTTTACAATTTTTTACTTCATCACCCTATAATGATACGTTTACGGAATGTCGTGAAACGGAAATTATCGCAACGCCCGTAGATAATCAATCGTCAGTATACACGTTTACAAGACATGGGAACGCCGTTGGATTAATGAAAACAAGCGATGCTAAAATAATGGCTAGAGTATCGATTAGAAATGCTGCTGGAGTTATAGCACCTGCAGCATCGGGGTTTTGCGATGATTACATTACCCCTTCGTACAATGTGGAAAACAAAAGAATTAAAAATAAATGAAAATTTAATTACACCATCAGATAATTTTGCACATTTTGCATCATGGATAGAATTTATAACGCGTCAAATACCGTCGGGATATAAAG
Source organism: Chrysogorgia sp. JL179-B06 (assembly GCA_035772405.1). Classification (NCBI taxonomy): domain Eukaryota; kingdom Metazoa; phylum Cnidaria; class Anthozoa; order Scleralcyonacea; family Chrysogorgiidae; genus Chrysogorgia; species Chrysogorgia sp. JL179-B06. The sequence goes on from JAYKKM010000449.1 coordinate 117,530, forward strand.
ATTCTAAAGAGCTTAATTTAGCATATTTAGATACAGCCGAACATATGAGCGATATCGTGGGTTTCACTAATGGAACTAATGTCGTAAATGCAGGAGGGAGACAAAAAACAATTGCATTTCAAAATCAATCACAGAATTTGATAGATGAGATTGATTGTTCATTATTTAGCGAAGGGGGTCTGAAATATATATTCCTACAGCGTATAAAGTTGAATTACGTTTAACGCGTGCATTAAATACAATTGTAATGATGGGTGCCGATCATGCTGATATGACCGTTGCTGATACTATAATTACCCTAGACGATTTTAAAATAAAAATTCCTGTATTTAAACCCAAAAAACAATTATCAAATGCTCTTAATATAGGGATGGTGACCCATAATAAAGAAACATTATATTATACAACCAATTATCGTTGTATTACTGAATCAGTAGCTGCAGGACGAAATTCACATCAAGTAATCGATGTGTTTAATGGTAGCGTTCCTACACGTTTATATATTGTATTTTCCCATTAGCAAATTGGAACGGATCATATACTCATAATATTTTTGAATTTAACTGGCCTAATTATGATAATGTTGAAGTTTCGGTAAATAACGCTGTTGTCGGGAGAATTGAAAATCATGCTGAAGCTTACTCAAAATTACGCGCGGTATTAAATCGCAACTATTCAGAAATGCCCATGACTTATAATGACTTTATAAACGGGTATTCTATATTAGCATTTGATTTAACAGATAATAGAGACTCTCATCTTGCAGTATTACCCATAAGACCGTCGGGAAATGTTAATGTGGATTTTCATTTTTCTCAAAATACAGTTCAAGGGGCGTTAATATTTGTTGGTGAATTTCGAAATGAAATTAGAGTGGGATTAAATACCCCTGCAAGATTATTACACAGCATTTAATTATCAACATTTGTAAGGGGATGTACAAAAAAAATGAAGAACACAAAACCCATTACAACAAAGAATAGAATAAAAAAACCAAAAATAAAAAAAACAGTTATTAACAAAATACCCCTAAATCGTGAACATATTCTTGTATTTCCACCGTTTTCAGTTTACGCATAAAAAAAAATGAATGAAGAAAAAAATGATGAATTAAATAAAGAAGAGGAAAAAAAAGACGAAAAAAATGATAATTCAAGAGATGATGATGAAGAGGAGGATGATAGTGAAAATGATAGCGATGTTGTTAGCGATGATGTTAGTGATGAAATGGATAGTGAAAGTTCCGTTACTTCTTCTTCATCAAGTTGCGAAGATGATTTAAAATTTTTAGAAACATTAGTTCAATTAAATAAAATAAAGAAAAAAGCTTTTGAAAAAAAAAAAAAGGATTTTTTACCATCGTTAAAAAAATATCTTAAAGCAGATATTGATAAAAAAAATACGTTGTTAGATTCTCAATTAATTAATAAATTACAATACATTGCTAAAAATATTTTAAATAAAAAAATTTCTATCCAACTTTCCAGTGATAATAAATATATTTTGAATAAGTTTTCAAAGAACAAAATAAAAGAAAAAGATTTAAAAATATTATTATCTGAGGATTTTCGTATAATCAACATATATCAAAAAGCATACAAATTACTTAACCAACAAATAAAAAAAAATGACCGAAGTAAATAAAATGCAATTAATTAATCCGAGTAAATTAAATGAAATTTTAGATTTAATCAAAACTGATCATGAAAACGAAAAATTATTGCAGGGAATTAACAACAAAAATAATTTCGAACTTATTGAAAGTAAAAATAAAATGAAAGAAGAAATGAAAAAAGTTAATAATGATCAACGTGTCGCAGAGAGTATGGTTAGTTTTTTAAAAAGACAACAAAATATGAAAAGAAAAAGTAATGAACTTGAAAATGAGGTGACCAATGATGAATCACCCGAGGTAAGGAAAACACCGACTGTGACAAGTGGTCAACAAATAAAAGAATTTCTTGAAAGGAAAAAAATTAAAATTGGGGGTACAGATATAATAAAAATAAACGGTGTTGCAATAAACCATCATGATTTATTATACGATTTAACGCATAATGTCAGCAAACAAAACATGTTCAATCTTACACAACAAAAGCAGGCGGCTGCTTTAAAAGAATTGAAAAAATTACATATGCCTGCCCATTATATACGAAATATAAAATTACGACAACGTTATATAAATTTGGGAAAAACCCGGTCTTGCGAGTCACGAAGAACCCTCTACAT